>MU006229.1:400232-758573 GCA_010093685.1 Ophiobolus disseminans
GTGCTGGACAGGCAGGGCAAGTACGAAGAGGCGGAGGCGATGCACAGACAGACGCTGGCGCGGAGTGAGAAGGTGCTCGGGGATGAGCATCCAGACACGCTGGGGAGCATGAACAACTTGGCGCTGGTGCTGGACAGGCAGGGCAAGTACGAAGAGGCGGAGACGATGCACAGACAGACGCTGGCGCGGAGTGAGAAGGTGCTTGCTTGGGCATGAGCATCCAGACACACTAGGGAGCGTATACTGTCTTGCCCACCTCCTTGCACATCAGTATTGCTATAAAGAGTCCCTTGTCCTGTATGATAGGGCCTCTGCTGGGTACAAAGCTGTGCTTGGGAAGGATCACCCCACCACTTGTGCGTGTTGCCAGCATTATGCGGACGCACTTGCAAAGCAGGAGCAGGGTCAGCCTTTTATCTCTCCTACGACAGCAGATGGCAGCGCAAGTGCATGCACAGGCAAAGGGAAAGGGTTGAAGCTGCTGCGCAGACTAGCAAAAATGGGTATAAGAAGCTCACAGCCGTCTGCAAGACGAGAACAAAAGGCTCTGTGTATTTGTACTAACTACACTAAGCCAACTCCTACGTTGCTGCGAATTTGTATATAAGCCTCTGTCTTTACTAGTGTTTGCTCCACAAACGGGCGTCTATGAAAGGTAGTGCGGCATTGTGCGTACATTCAAGCTCAAGCGAGTCATGCTTGGACCCAGCCGTTGGGCCACAGACATCTACAAGAGCGCCACAACCTAAGATGCTGTAGCAACTTGCTCAGAATACACTCTTTGTATGTCTCTGCATAGCCTTACAGACTCTTAGTTATGTGCACTAAACCTCTGGTGCGACCAAGGCTGTCCGAGACAGGGCTGGCATGCATGCCGGCAGCAAATTGTGGTATTGCTTGCCATGCAGGAATCTGCTGGCAACAAGATGAAGTATAGGGAGAGATTGAGGGTGGAGATCTCTGTTCCAAGACTCTCTATGCCTCTTGGCTGTGGTGGACTTTGTTGTGGTGGGGAGCATGGCCGGCATGCCGCCACGCAGGGTTTTCCGCCACACGTGGAGGGATAGTAGTTGGTTTTTAGGTACACATGTTCACGAACAGAGAAGGCTAGAAAGACACTAAACATACACACCTATTAACTTCACTCTTTAGCAACATGTCAAAAGTAAACCCATTTATTCTCCAGCAAACATCCTACAGTACAGTACTATCACTCACCTCGGCTTGCCAAATCACATCCACGTCAGCCCCTCATACGAATCCCAAAACCAACCCTCCGAATAGCCCCTTGACTTCAACCAGCTCGCAAACCCAGGTCTCTTCGCGTCCGTTATCTCATCCAGCCACTTAGTTGTGTTAGTGAGCCAAAGCCTTGTACGAAGCTCGCGGTTGACAAGGTTCTGCATGGTCTTGCGAGTGCGCGCAGAGTCCCATTGTAGGCGTTGCGCGTAACCACGCGGTAAGTCAAGATTGATAGCGGCGTTATCTTCGTGGCGGCACTCGACGATGTATTGCGAGTACTCTTTGGCCATGAGCCACACGAATGGCCCGCAAGCGCCGCCGCCGTCCAGTCCGCGATTCGCATTGTGCCTGCCCTGAAGAGGCGCGTTTCTCTCAAACTTCAAGTCGACCTTGCCATACTTATGTCCGGAGTCGTTGAGCAGGAGTTGCAGGCCACGGAGCACGTAGTGTGCAGCCAAGTGGTTGAGGCTGTTGAAATTAGGGGTGTTGTGCAGCGAGTCGAGGTAATGTCCTGTAAGCACATCGCTGCGACAATCCACGATTATGAAAGACCAGTGGCGTCCGCCCGAGTCGGGCTTCATGTGTCCTGCCTCGCGAAACTTGTTGAGAGGCGTGTGCCAAATTCTGTTATCTTTATCTGTCGGATCTCTGAGAGCGTTGGGATACCCGTCGTTGATGGGCAGGATGATGAAGTCTTTGTTTTGGAACTTTGTCTTCGCGTCGGCGTCGAGATGGTGGAGCTCCTCGTATAAATATTTGAACTCGCGGGCAACTTCCGCTTCCGCGAGAATCCGGTGCCCGATCTTGCATAGATCGGTGGCGTATCCAACGTTACTGAGCGCGAGGCGGTGCTCATCGCACTTGACGATGCGCTCAAGCATCTCAAATCCGAAGTCAATTGTCTGGTTGTGGAACCAGCCCCGACCACCCGTTTGGGTAATGGCAAAGAAGGCTGGATCGAAGAGGGTGGCATGCGCCATTTCGAGGCATTTTGAATCTCGATCGCTGATGTTTTTTGGTGTGTACTTCTGATACAGAGGATCAGGATGCCCGGAATATGTGAAAGTTTCTAGGTCTCTATCGTCTTTGATGTTTTTAACCACTGGCAGAGGTGTAGGATCCTCCCAGTTACCAAGGTTACTGGCTGTATTGGCATCGATGGAAGATCGCCTACCCAGACTGCGCCTCCTCCACTCTGTTCTTATATGCATGTTCTTGAAGCGAACACATTGGATGTCTTGCAATGGTTCCAATGGGTTTGGAAGACAGGTGTCGTCAATGAGCTCGATGGACGTCTCGTGCTTCTTGATTTTCAGCTTCTCTGGCAGAGGGTTGGCTCGCCAATACGCCAGATTCGGTTGAATATGTCTATGCATTTCCGGTAAATGTTTGCATCTCTAAATGAGAAACCACTAATTGAAGTGCTTTAGAAGATAGTTTCGATGGATTGCGGGATGTTGCTTGTTGGTGGTAATGTGTACCTAGGCGTGTTTGGAGAAACCCCGAAACCTGGGATTCACGAAATATACCTCGAGCCCGTCCGACTCACAAAGCCTTTGTTTCCATGTGGATAGTGTACTTTTTTTGTTTTGCAATGGCTCAACAATGGGGGGATGGCCGGATGTCGAGCATGTCCATTGTCTTGAGGAGTTGAGCATTGTTGGACTCGAGACGCTCGTTTTGTACAATGCGGTGGATCTTGAACCACAGTTACATTCTGCATGGGACACCAGGAAACATGTGAAAGAACGATAACACCGCCAGAAATCTATCGGCCTGATAGAGCGTCGAATGACAAACCGACGACACACTGGAACGAAGACATTGTCCGCATACTTGACTTCATGTACCAGACAGAAATAGGTTGCCATCCTTGTTAGTGTTCTTTCCGCTCCATAGTTTTCGGCAAAGTGTCGGAGTATATCACTGGATGCAGAGTCAGTAGCCTCTCGGTGCATTTTGACCCGAATCCACAAAGCAATAGGTTACTGATTAGGACTGGGGCGATCACGAGAGCCCTTGCACTGAACTATCGAGTTTGATCAGCCCCAATGATCCTCCACAAATGTTGAGGCTTGACACCGTGGGGGCGGGGTGCGGCGAAGTGGGTTTCGACACCACGTGCTAGCGCGCCTTCATAGACGCGCAAGTAGCGCGTTACAGTCCAATGTCAATACTGTGATACTAGTAAGTGTTGATAACAAAGAAACAGTCGGAGTCTTGAATGTTAAAATGTTGGGTATTTTGCGTCGACAGACTGCGTTGAAATCTAGAAACAGCACGCAGGCTTTCACTTCAATGACCAGACACCATTTTCCTCGATAATCTCAATCGGGCGGTTCTCGTCCAGCGATCTCCGGCCAGCCTCGAGGATCGCAGTCGTTGCGATGGTGTTCTTGAGTGTGGGCAGTGGGCGCGCATCGAGCTGGTCAAGCGTGAGCCTGCCCTCATTCAAGCCGTTGACGGCATCAATGAACTTCTCGAACGAGATGTAGCCGTAGCCGGTCTGACCAGCAAAGTTACCCTCCTCGTCTGGTGCGTACTTCATGTAGAATCTGGTTTTTGATTAGTATACTGTTGAGTCCAATGTGGGAACATGACTTACGGGTTGTACCACAGCAGACCAGTCTCATCGTCAGTGACATCATATCCGCGCTTGGCCTGGTTGACGCGAACCTCTCCCTTGGATGCCATGTAATGGAAGTATTGGTTGGAGTGCACACCGGCCTTCTGCGGTGCGGCCCAGCCTGCTGTGTATACACCAGTTGCGCGCTTGCTCGGGTCGTCTTTCTTTATCCAGTCGGTCAGAAGAGTAATCGTGTCTTCTGTCGAAGGATCGCAGCCAAGAGTGGTCGCAATACCCTTCGCGCCACTTGCCATGACACGCACTGGCTTCCAGTCTGGGATCATCGACTCGTTGATGTCGACGTGATGTGAGTTGAGATAATACGAGATGTCGCTGTCTTTGCCGGCCCATGCCTTGAATGTCTCGAGCTGGCTCCTAGACTGGTATTAGCCATTGTACGCGTATCGGTCAACGCGGTCTCTTACTTGGGCTGACTCATGTAGGAGTAGAAGTAGTTGAAATCACCCAGCTTCTGAGCCCTGAAACGCGCATCCGCGTAGGCAGGGTCATAACGCTTGTGGTGCTCGACGTATACAAAGACACTGTGCTTCTTTGCCAATTTGAGAAGCTCCTGGTGGTGTTCGAGGAGCTTGACTGCTGGTTTTGTGATAAGGACGTGGATGCCGCGCTCAATGGCGTATTGAGCGATTGGGTAATGGGTGGTGTCAGGGGTGAAAATGGTGACTGCGTCATGCTTAGCGAATAACTCTCAGCCTTCACGTAAGACGGTCACTTACTCGCACTGCCCTTCGGCAGCGCATCGATCGCAGTCTTGTATGCGTCTGGGTCGGTCTTGCCCTCCTTTGGGAATTCGTCGAAAGACACGTCTAGGCCGTTGTAGGCTTCGGAGATGTTCTTCTGCAAATGCTCGCCTATGCACTGTGAGCACTCTGAGGCCAATGAGGAGGAAAGCGCACAACTCACGGATTGCGGGGAATTTGCCGCCCGAGACGCCAACCATAGACAGCTTTCCAACCTTTCCACGCCTGCGAAGGTCGAACAGGGTCAGGCCGACCACACCGACTTTCTTGTCTGACTTGGATGCACCTCCTCCAACGAATCCCGTCGTGTACTCTCCTGTACCGACCTAGCAATTTTGTCAGCTTTCAGAACTGTAGCTGCAACGCATATTTGCTGGACAACGCGTGCATGCTTTTGCATAGCATGAGCTACACAGGTCGGCAGACAGACGTAGTTCTTCATCTTAACGCGTTGTTGATGAGGGGTAACGTACCATCAGAACCTCCGGGGGCGCCATTGTAGCTGATCTTTGCTATTGTGGGTAGATGTACAGGTCAATTGAGTCGTTGTTCAGCTCCCGCTGTGCTGCTTGGGAAGTTAAAAGAGAATGGAGAGCTCAACGAAGGGCAGGCGCATTCACTACGCTTTGTTCACGCAGACGCCGCGGCATTTGAACAAAGTGAGCTTATTGAACTAGGGTAAGCTGGAATTACATTTTCCCAGCAGCGAGCGATGAGGGGCACCTAGAGGGGCTGAGATGCTCACACGATGTGGTACAGTTTTGCCGGATCCCGCGGCCGGATGACGTTGTGCTTGCTCATGAGGCTTTTCACAGTGCTTGTGGCGCTCCCAAGGACAATTAATGCTTTCTCTGAGCGGTGTGAGCATCTTCAGATAGAGTCCCCAAGAAGCCCAAGACGGCTGGAACGCGCTGTTGAGACGTGTACGGAGGCCGATGTCTTTCACGTTCCGAGGGTCGAAGCCAGCTTCCCCAGGCCAAGGAAATAACGCGAGTCGCGACCGATGCACCCCACGCTTCATCACCGCTGTCCATTGGTGGAGAAACGAGACACATATCTTCCGTGGCTAACATCGCGCTGCTGTGCCACCATGCTCGACATCCAAACCCTGCCGCAGGCGGCATCGCGTTCCATCAGTCAACCGATTATTTTAGTCACCCCCGTAAAAAAGCCCGCATCAGGTCCCGCATTTCGCGCAGTTGTGTCCCGAGTTCGCCAGATGGCCCACAGCCCTGCACGCGACGTTGGCTCTAGCCTTTGTCGTCCCAGGACTACTGGTGCGCCTGGCGAATGAACGACGCGCATTTGACGAAATTTTGACATCCTTAGAGCCCTCAGGGCGCGCGAGCAAAGGTGGGATGTTCTTGGGCTCTGCCGAGCTAGCTCCTCTGCTCTACTTTACGCCGATTGCCATCCATTTCGCTGATATATTAAAGCTGACCGAGCCCGTGTGCTGACCATTGTTGCTGAGTGCTTCTTCCTCTCCTCCGTTCTTCTCGTCTTCTCCGTTGTACCCACCTTCATAAAACTATCACATCTTTACTTGACTTGTCTCCAATATGACTTCAAACGGACACACCAATGGTGCCAATGGGCACTCCAAGGAGCGCACTCCTCTGCGGCCGGGTATCTACTCGCCAACCATGACTTTCTTTGACCCAGAGACCGAAGAGCTCGACATTGCTGCCATCAAGAAGCATGCCGTGAGACTTGCAGAAGCCGGTCTTGTCGGGCTTGTAACCATGGGATCAAACGGAGAAGCTGTCCATCTCTCAAGAGCCGAGAAGACTGCAGTCACACGAGCAACCCGTGAAGCCCTTGATGAAGCTGGTTTCCAAAATGTACCCGTCATGGTCGGAGCTTCCGAACACGGCATCAAGCTCACTATTGAGCTCTGCAAGGAGGCTGAAGCTGCTGGTGGCGAGTACGTCCTGATGGTGCCTCCCAGCTACTACCGCTACGCCATTGACGAGGACGCCATCTACGAGTACTTCACCAAGGTCGCAGACGCCTCGCCACTCCCCATTGTTCTTTACAACTACCCAGGAGCCGTTGCCGGCATCGATATGGATAGTGACTTGATTATCAAGTTGTCCAAGCACCCCAACATTGTCGGCACCAAGTTCACCTGCGGCAACACCGGAAAGCTTACTCGTGTTGCCTCTGCTGTCAACGCGTGCACTCCCAAGAGCAATGGCAGTGGGTACATGGCTTTCGGCGGTATGGCCGACTTTACTGCACAGACTGCTGCCAGTGGCGGCTCAGGGATCATTGCTGGTGGTGCCAACGTTCTGCCCAAAACTTGCGTCAAGGTATGGAACTTGTGGGCTGAGGGCAAATACGATGAGTCTATCGCACTTCAGAAGGTGCTCAGCAAGGGTGACTGGGTCTTGACCAAGGCCGCCATTCCTGGAACAAAGTCAGCTATTCAGTCATATTACGGCTACGGCGGATACCCTCGCCGCCCTCTCAAGAGGCTGCCGCAAGAGAAGGTTGATGCTGTCGCAGAAGGCATCCGGGAGGTCATGGAGGTTGAGAAGAGCTTATAATGATGCTACGACATGGTTCATGAATTACGTTTCTTTATACTCTACTTCATTCTGCTGAAGCTCGCATATGATCCATCGCAGATTTGTCCAAAAGCTTTTCCATGCCTTGGGCGCAGCCTATCTATGTAAATACGCGCTCGAATAGAGATCAACTTAATACTCCCTCGGCTTTGATTTGCTTCTATGGTTATTTGTCGTGAACGCGTAGTCTAGCTACCTGAGGTTATGGGAGGTCTCCACGATTGGCAGGCTTATAGCAATATAGTGCAACGACTGTTCGACATCATGTGTAAGACACAGAATTGTGCAGGCTCTTCTTCCGCTGTGTGACATTGGTGCATGTCTTTGGGCACCCTTTCGAATTCATGCGGTAATGGTGCAGTTAGAAAACTCGATGATCTCGTTGCTAGAACGCTACATGTCGCGCGTTACAAAATTGTAATTGTGTACATCAAGTATTTGTAGCATTCGCCTGTGAAGATGAGGTGTTTTTCTGCTCGCACTAGCGCTGAGTTCTCGTACCTGCTATTTGCTCAGATTGTCACGTGTAAGCCGATGTTGTAGGCGCACCTTCCTCACGAACGGACCTACCAAATATTCGGCAACTCTGACGAACTGAAAAGCTTTCACCGCACCACTCCACTTCAACGTCGTGAACCTCACCACTCACACGCCTAACTTCCGAATTTACCTCTCTTTACTGCGGTTGCTGTGCAAAACATGCCGTTTTTGTGCTGTTACCAGCTACCATCTGAAAACCGTATCCGCATTTCCAAGCGCTTCTTATCGAGCATTTCGTCGCCTCTCAACACTTCTATCACTTGCAGCTTGTGCGCAAAGACTCTCTTACTTGTGAGTATCTACATCTCCTCATGGAGATAGTACGTGATATTGATATGTAGTACAAGTGATTGCCAAGCACAATGCGCCGGTCTATAGACATCCGAAACCCATCTATATTCTTACATGCCACTTCGCAACCTTTTCCAGGCTGCTTTCGCTTTAAAACAGCCTCCTGGGGATATACATGCTCCGTCAATAACCATAAATGCCAAATACACCTAGTCAAATCGCAAGGCCGTTGCCGAGACTGGTCCATCGGTATAGAGAAAGGATTTCTCGCCGCTTGGCCGGTGTCATTTCCCGAGCATGTCCGTGGCCCTTGATTTGCGCCAAAGTCGAGATCATGACTTTGCGAAAGTTCCTCTGATACTCGGTATTCAGTGTTACAACAGCGGCCTCGTGGGCCCGAACAATCGTTTCACATGCCCTTATCACGCCCTCGTTGGTCTCGGTAGACAATTTATCGGCCAATAGGAGCAAAATCAAGCTTCCTTGCAAAAGATACTGGATGCTGTCAGCTTTGGTAAATCCAGGACATATCAGGATAAGTCTCTCACCATTCCGAACAGATATGGCATGAAGGATAGATCGGGATCGAGGTCAAGAATTTCCTCCACCGCATGCGCGGCCGAGATCGCGTTCGATGTTGCAGCGAGGAAGCTTGGAGAGCATATCCACATGTTGTCGTCCTCCAGGAGTGCCACCGGGTCCCACTTTCCATGCAGGAGAATATGCAGCACATGCATGATGTGCGTGGCATATGCAGCAACTTTGCGCGTCTGATGTGTCCATTCACTGCGAACGGGATCAGGAGTCGTGTTTTGCTGATTGACAGCTTCTTCGTTCTGGCCGCAGCCGTGCTGTGCTTTGAAAGCCTCGATGCTGTACGCATATCGCTCGAGTTGATGAGTTATTTCCGCTTCATGGAGCTCCCAAGAATTGCGCTGCCCGAATCGTGGATGGTTTTTCTGAGCGTTCAGGTCGACAATATCGCCAAGTATGGTCATCAACGGAAGGAAGAAACCGAAGATGTCGTGCCTGGAAGAGTTAGTATTTGGATAACTAAGTGAGGAGACAAGCGCCAATGTCAGACTCAGAGACGAGAACGCTGCTCGGCAGGCCGCCATTGTACGTACGAGGTGCATTGGAAGTTCAAGCCCTTGGCGCGCGGCCCAGAGTGACCAGTGTAAAACTCGCCTGTTTGCCACAGCGTGTCCGGAACCGGCTGATAGAGGTCCTCGCACTCATTGTCTAGCATGGCCAGTGGGCGGTTATAGCAAAGTCCAAGGTGTCGATCAACCATGTAAAGAAGCCACCAGAGTCGTCGTCTCTCCTCCTTCATTTCCTCTACGATCGCTGCCGAGGGTGTTCCGACTGGAACTTGTGCGCCAGACCGAGAACAGTCCGAAAGGCCAACATCAATCTCACCATTCTCATCTCGCTCAGGACTAGATTCGAAAAGCTCTCGACCTAGCTTCAATTCTCTCGCAAGCGACCATGCCGCATTCCACCACCGCAGCGAAGCCGCTTTGTACTCGCTTGCGGATGTTACCACACCAAGGTTCATATACGTTGCAATATCGTCCAAGGTACTGGTAGGTGGCATTGCGCCATCAGGTCTACCGTCATAACGGCCTATGACTCGGTCAACACGGAAGCTGTCGTGAGCTGCGGACGTCATGCCGGATCCGGATCCAGGGGTAAATCCATGCGACGAGGGAGAGTGGACCAGAGGCTTGAGTAAGTCGACCGTCAGCTTCCACAATTTCTGGCAAATGATCGACCTCGTGGATGGTGACGATGTCAAGTAGCTAGCTTCACTCGTTTGCGCAGCAATCCAAAGCATGCTTCCGAGCAGGGCTGGACTGCACTTCCTTGGCTTGTGTTGTCGCAAGAACGACCGTTTCCTGAAAACAGAGCCTAGGATGTACGGGGAAGTAGGCTCCATGAACACCGAGGATGAGCTTTGGAAATAATACTCCAAGAGATCGCACGCAGTCGAGACAGTCATGATCGTTCCGAGATGAGGTATAATGGGCTTCAGCACTGGGTATCTACATGGCACAGACATGGCAGCACCCCCATTTTGTGACGAGCTGGCGCTCACCCCAGACTGCGGCGATCCAGTATCAGCAGATCCATAGCTGTGTGGTGAAGATTGCCTAGCGGCCTGGTAGTGCATAGGATACCCCATGTTTGCGTACTCGGCTGGCATTGACCCGTTGTGCTCTGGAATTAGGTGGATGCCGTTCATTGCGTACATCATCTCGCTCCTTGGTAGTTCAGCGTGCATTGGTGGGTAAGTCGCGCCAGAACCAAGCAGCAAAGGGTCTATCATCATATGGTTGACTGGTGGGTTGAAGGGTGCACCTGACGATGAACGTTAGCACCTTCAACAACGAAACGACGCGTTAGTATATCCTACCTGAGTGTAACGATTGCCAATCACCTGGTGGCGGCAGGCCTTTGTTAGGGAAATGCTGGACTACCGGTGTCGCTTCTGATTGGGACCACACTTCCTCCTCCATCTCCATCTCCGAAAGACCAGACCTCTCGAAATAACCGTTGCTTGTTAGTCCATTGGGCGTTTGTGGACTGTGTCCAGCAGCAGCCGCCTCTTCTCGTTGTTTTTGGATATGCCTCGGTACCTTAACGGCATTAGCGTAATGCGACGGCATTGATAACTGTACACCCTCGTTGTGTTTCGCAAGCGCGGACAGCAACAGCAGATCACTCTGGGAATATATAGTCGGTACTTTAACGTACCTTACCACGGCGCTTCTTCTCCCTTTGGTACTGGCAAACATACTCGAGCTCGATACACCTCGAACACGGCGACTGGCCGTTGCACCTCGTTCGCATGCGGTGGCAGTGGTCGCAGGCTCGGCTTACTCTCCGCTTCACCGGCGCAGAGCCCCTTCGTTCGAGTTTCGGCATTTCTCCTGTCGCAGGCTCCATTGTGGCAAAATCGGACATTCGAATTGAGATTGAGTATTGGCGGCAGTCGATTGTGCAAGCGGGATGAAGCGGTCAATAGGAAAATCTGGGGACGGTCATGCGGTACTTGTTCGTTGGGGAAGTAGGTGGGTCGACCGTTAGTGCGAAGCGGTTTCCAACCTCGAAGAGGAATCCTGGTCACTAAAAGCCACGATCTAAATCTTCCATGCGTCCAAGTAGCTTCGAGAAGCGAGATCAACTGGAGTGCAATATCAGAAGACGCAATAGTTAATTCCACTCTCCATGGATGTATGGGGACTGTAGGGGATTGGCCCGCCGATCGTGGAGGGCACTTGCGGTCGGCACCTGGTTTTCGGCGACGCCACCTGTACGTGCTCCTCTGCACAGGCCAACCACAGCGCGTCCGGTTATATCGAGGCGCATTTAACCTTCATCCCTGTCGTCTCCGCAATGTGAAGCTTGAAAGGAAGCCCTCGGCGCGGACCAGAGGTCCGCTAGAGTGCACGTCAAATTCGCCCCAAGTCTGCAGCACAGCTACGCTGCAACACCCTGCATTTTTCTCCAGACCGTGGCTTGATGCGCCTGGCCGCCTCTAACGCTCGCCGAGGGTGCTTGCGCAATGCCAACATTGCCAGGCTCATTATATGCGCCTGCTATAGCCCCTCCCTTTCTCCGAAGTCTTGATACGACTGAGTGGCGAGGGATTTGGTAATGCGGTGTACATGCTGAAACGCCTCTTTCCCACTTCGAGGTTGGGATGGCGAACATAGCGCGAAAGATGCCAGACGTCAAGGCGTCAGAACATGCACACAATGCGCGCCATGAAACAGCTGCCACCAAACGATGCCTCGCGTGCGTGTGGTACTACCCGGGAGGGCGGCGAATGACGTCCAATCTGGCCCACTTTAAAGAGATCACGACAAGCGTTGGAGAACGCATTGTATCTTCTCCGGTGTCCACACGTGGCCGGGACAGTAGGTGACGACTAGCTGGATTGCTCTCTTGTATGCAACCACCACTGCTTCCATGCAGGAGGCTTGATAAGGTTCCTGGGTCCAGCACCAGGCGCACAGTGCTTTACTGCAAACCAGGCTTCGAGAAGTACTCGCCCGCACGTCACCACTCAATCGAAGCAGCCATCACGTTGACAGAACATCCTTGCGTTACACACTATCCTCTTCAAAGAGGCGTAGGTTGAACACCGCATGATAGTCCCCGAATATGAGCCCCTCTGGTCTGCTATATGCTATATGAATCTGTCTAACATTCAGGCAAAGTCCTATACGAGGAGCACTAGTCATTCATTCTCAACTACTTCCACGTCTTAGCAGCCTTTAGAAGACACCCTTCATATTTCCAGAAGCCTGGTCGCAATATCAAACCGCTCTGTAGTGTACACACGCCAGCATTCGACCAAATCCCCTCAACCTGAAACAAGTTGTCGAAGCAAAAGGGAAAGACTTGCTTCATTGCATACGATGATCTTCACGCCACCGTACCTTGCCTTCACATGCGAAGAGTCAGGCTCATGCATACGTGCAATTCTGAAGCGTGCTGACAGCGACACCGGCCCGTCCATGGTTCGCAGAACCTGGAGCGATATTCCCACAATTGTGATTCGTAGGCTTGATCGGTGTTCATTGACACTATTGGCAGACTGCTGCAGCCACGCGCACGAGGACATCGTGAATGGTCACCGTGCATAGCGGCAGAAGTCTCCACAGATTGCTTTTGCAACGTTGATGCAGTCTCAAGGCGCATTCGCCAGGACCCGGCTGCATTGCATTGGCCGACACCCTCTTGCATTTCCTGGATGCGGAAACAAGCAAAGCAGACGCACACCACGCGCACGCGGCAACTTATGTCGTGTAACCAGACCATTTTTTAGTCCAGTCTTTTCTGGGTCGAACGCCACGGCGGTTTGACGACTTCTGGTGAAGAAGAAAGCTGTGATTCGCCGAACCGAAATCGCTCTACCGTACCGGCGTGTCCAAGCGTTAATCCCTGAGGTTCCCCACAAACGCTAATATGTGGCTCTCTTTGCAGCTCTCACAGAACCCTCTATCCATCAAATATGGTGGAGCAAGATGCTCGGATCTGCCCGGAGGGAAGTGGCCCCCACATGCGATGATCTGTACTTCGTCATGATGGTCCTGCTACTGCAAGCGTTGGGTTTTCGGTCCCAGTGATGGTCCTCCGACCAGTCACACGACGGTGCAACAATATGGATATGATGGAAGGGGTACTGCTATCATCAGCGTGCCATATTATCAAGGGTCCAGCGCCCGGCACTGCCATAGAAGCCACCAACGCAGCTGGAATTAGTGCAACCTTAAATGGCCGGGATCCCGCAATCCGACATCAACAGGACTGGTACCGAAGTCGCACGAGCCGCACGCGGACTCTCTGCAAAAGGTCTCGGGTACTCCTTCGGTACGAATCTCGATGACCAGATCATGATGGCTCTTTACCAGGTTTCCCACTAGTCCCAGGGCGTCCTGCAGCCCCATCGAGAAGGCACCTCGGTTGAGCGGAAGCGCGTCTTGTAGCGACACGCCCTGTCCATCTTATGACCCTAGCCTCCTGTTATACCCCCCTTCCAGTGTAAAGACCCACAATTACCCTCACAAATGGCAGTACACCACTGGGATCAAGCCTCCACCAGTAGCGTGCCCGTCTACCGCTTTGGCTGGGCGATGATGAACGTGCCGTTGCTCGACAGCGCGCAGCCTCACAGCTGGGGCAGTTCTAGGACATTTGGAGCTAGACGCAACCCTGTTGTCATGTCACAGCTGGGCAACGCTTCTCGCCGTCGTAAGCGAAAGCTGGCGAGATCATGCAGCAATTCGGCCATCGCAGATTTGTGTGGGGATTGACCAGGGAGGTGGGCTATAATACCCAGTATTATGACTGCTGTCAACCATCTGAGAGTGGACGCAACGTTTAATGAAGGATAGTGCCGTCAAGGCAAGAAGTAGCGGCCTGCTGACAGTGTCTAATTAGTTGCGGTGTAGGCACCGCTAGCAGTCAACTGCATGTGCACGGAGAGTCTCCTGTGTGATCTTCATGCCTTGGGCGACCTGTAAGCACACTCTACTTGCGACCGAGTGTCACACAGGAAGTCGATTGATTTCACAACAAACTTGCTTTTTAGTTTGCGCCATACAACAACGCCTCTGTCAATCTTTGTGACAACTAGCGATTGCGCTCAGGGTCGCCACGTTTCTACCACGCGGTCACACGCAAATCTTTGTCGATCATGGTTTGGTCCACATCGGCTCCCCAATGGTGGTCCATGCTCGGCACTCCGGTGCTGCAATAATTATAGCCGGCTACGTAATGCCATGCCCCTCACGCTAACATGAGCGTATACGAATTAGGTGTTGCAACACCTTATGTCGAATTCGTGCAAGGTTGTACAGTGTGTTTCAAGAAGACGCCACGTTCTCTACTATGTCAGAACCAGTAATGATAAGCAGCTTGAGAGATGATGGGAGTTCCTCCGACCTTCGAGAAGCTCAGAACTTCAGAAGCAGCTTCCAGGATTCGATGCTATCCGCAATGGATCTTAGCATAATCTCTTGGTGTTCAGATCTTCTTGTGAAGACCTTGAAATTGCTTAACGTGGATTTACTGGAACCTCCCCGAAACACACAACCTAGTGTTAGTATGCGCACTATGGTCATTATCACTGTTAATTACGAAGCATTCGCACTCCATGTTCACCGCTAGTCACGATTGTAGGAAAAAGCAAAGGTGCGTGCTCTATGCACCGTCACTTTTCGCTTCACCAGCAGCACGGTACCCTGACGATCATACCCGTCAAATCCAGTTGGAAGGTAACGAAACTAAATGAAACGTTTTGTGGATTCGGTCCGATCTTCACAACCTGAATATTTGGATCGTCAGCTTCGAAGATCCACATGCGTTACACACTCGACCATCAACGCGGTGTTTAGAGACTAAGCATTACATGCCGTGTTCTAACACTTCGCCCCAATCTACATACGATCGGAAACCACTCGCCCACGTCTTTAGTTAGACGCCACGTTCCACGGATCTGAACACAAGACACACCGGACCCACCGAGCAAACGACCACCTCCTCAACACCACTAAACATGGAAAAGGTAACTAAACTTACTTTCCGCTACTCTTCTCAGCATCCTGTTTCATACCCGCTTGCACCCACGCCCGGCTCTTAGCAGCATGCTGCTCCATCTTGGCTGGATCTTTGAGCAGCTCCTTGATCGTATGCGGGTCGGGTACGTGGCGCCCTTTCTCGACGCCAGGGCGTGCCGTCATGCGCTCCTCCCAGGCCTTCAGCGCGGGGAAGTCGTCGATGTTGATACCTGCCCAGCCAGCGGAGGCGATCCAGCCGTAGTGAGCGATATCTGCGATGTGTAAAATTAGTGATGCGGAACGCCTTACGCAGGGGTAAACTCGGCAGCAGAAATCGGGATGTGGAGGAGAGATATGTGAAGAGATTGTTGGGGGCAAGATCATCATTATGCTCATGCAGGGGATGAAGGACTCACCGGCGATGGTGCACTTGTTGCCTACGAGGTAGTCCTTGCTGCCCTCGGCGAGGTGTTTGTCCAGTACACCGTAGAGGCGTCGTGTCTCGTTCTGGTATCGGTTGACGCCATATTCGATGTGCTCAGGAGCGTAGCGAGTGAAGTGGTCTGTGGGTTGTCGTTAGCTTCGATTCACGAGGCAGTACATGGCCTCGATCTAAGAGCGGACGGGAGCTGGCCCTTGACGCGCAAGGGGCCGTTGTCTCAAACTGGCGTGCCTTATGTCGAGTATGAACGTGTGGTTGGCGTTGTTTGTGATTCCTGGGGAAGTGGCTATGGCTGAAGGCGTGGCCTCCTAGCTCCTGACCGGATGCCTTGTGTTCCACACTTAGCAGTAAGATGGCTGTATCGTGGTCGACGAGCTCAGAGCTTCCCTGGAATTGGCGAAATAGCTCGTCTTGACAAGGTTCTTCTTAGCTGAAACTTCCGTCCAGGCACCTTGGAAGAGTTGACGCGTGTGGTAGGCCGCTCGCGCAAGCCGCTTTATCGAGGATAGTCTCGACCACCATGGAACACCAAATCTTTTGATTCCGATAATGCTCCCAGCTCAACAATCAAGGAGGAGTCGTCCACTTACTGGCTTGCCCCTGCATTGGTCCCACGCCAGCATTCATGAAGAACAACCAATTGTTCATCTCATACCACTCCCTCGACGCCTTGGGAAAGCTGATTTTGTGCTCAGAGTCATAGCGCTCTACCAAGTACAGCATGATGCTTCCAGACTCGAAGAGATTGATGGGTTTTCCGTCGGTGAAAGTGTCGGTCAATGCTGGAATGCGCCCGTTTGGATTGATTGCCCGGAACCATGGCTCTTTCTGGGTGTCTTTGCTGATATCGATCTTCTGGGTTTTGTAGGGTATGCTGCGATGGGTTAGTGGTCTGTTAACTTGATGTTCGAGATTTGCGCGAAAGGAAGGTATAGTATGTTTTGGTGCAGGCTGGGCCTCAAGCTGAACACTGTGAAGAAGCGCGTCTCTCCACAACCTCATACCACTAAGAAGGGTTCTCTTCCCAGCTGACTTGACAACAAATTCTTTCTAAGTGGAGCTCATCTTGCGCATGGTTGTGGATATTCTCTTTAGGACTTCCAGGTGCGACAGGCACGTACTACTTCCCTTCTCTTTCTGCAAATTCTGACGCGACTCCCATAGTAAACACTACTGATGTAAAACAGACTACAACCGCATCACGAACGCACACCGAATCGAAAATAAGGACTAGAGAAATTCATCGAATGCTACATACCTAAGCTCTTCAAGAGTAATGGATATCTTGATCCCGTTTGGCGTCTGTGTCGTGTAAAGCGTGATGTCCGAATTCTGGGATGCCATTTTCGCTGGAGTGTTTAGTGAGATGTAATCGCTGTTGGATTTCTGTTGGCAAGCTGCAAAAGTGTGGCTTTACAGGAAGAAGCTTCGAAGCACATCAGGAAGGCATTTGTCAGTTAAAGCGGGGTCGGCCAGTATGACGATCTCAAAGAGTGATTAGAAATTGCGAAACACAGCACCGCCATCCAGCAACCTCTTCATACGAGTTCTGGCATCGAAAAACAATGTTAGGCTATGCTGGCCTATACGTTGCGTAGGTAGCATTCTGGAGCCTCGAGAAAAGAGATGTAGATTGTGGGCACCTCATTATTTGGAAAGCTTTAGGGTGCGTCACTCCTCACAGGGCTCTCGAACATATCTGGAACAACGTTTGACTCACAATCATAAATCATAGCAAAAGTGTTTGCCTGCCACAAGGCAGCTGTTTGTGAGCACAATGTGAGAAGGTGCTATCACGTGGTTATCCTTGGCGCCTGCACGCTAAAGCGCTAGCGCGAAGGCGCCTCCTCCAACTTTGTACGCTCCGCATCTTCTATCTCACCCTACACCTCACCCACATCGCTCAACCAGACCTCGACTGCAATCATGTCGTGGCGCAACCAGGGTATCACCGGCTCGAACAACATTCCGCTCGGCAATCGTCGACGCTTCGGTAGCGACAGCGCTGATGATGGAACTTACAATCCTGCAGCGCCTGCCGAGGGTCTGTCTGAGCTGAAGCGCGGTCGCAGCCCACAGCGAGGTAAGTCGCATCCTACAACCCTCCTCTATCTCGCGTACTCATACTTACTGATCCCTCACAGATGTCGATGGTCCTCGCCAGCCACGCAAGAAGCGCAACCGTTGGGGCGATGCCAGCGAGAACAAGGCAGCTGGTCTGATGGGCTTGCCCACGGCCATTTACAGTGCCATGACTACAGAACAGCTTGATGCTTATACCCTGCATTTGCGCATCGAAGAGATCACCCAGAAGCTCAAGATTAACGATGTTGTGCCAGCCGACGGTGACAGGTATGTTCCCATCCTAGATATACACGAATGTTTACTAACCCCACTCAGGTCTCCTTCACCTCCACCACAGTACGACAACTTCGGCCGCCGTGTGAACACTCGCGAGTTCCGTTACCGCAAACGCCTCGAAGATGAGCGCCATAAGCTGGTTGAGAAGGCGATGAAGACGCTTCCCAACTACCACCCACCCGCCGACTACAGGCGTCCTACTAAGACACAGGAGAAAGTCTACGTTCCGGTCAATGACTACCCGGAGATTAACTTCAGTATGAAACTAACCCCTCTAACTTTCCTTTCTTGGTCTCTTTACACCCTAGCCTTTGTCTTGACAGCCTGCTCAGGCCGCTCGGTGCTCAGATGCCTCTGGCGACACCTGCAGCTCAGCTACGTCACTAACCCTAACCGTCCTTGTCACCCGTACAAACTTTGATCATAGACTAACTACAGCTTTTTGCACTAACAGTTGGCCTGCTCATCGGCCCGCGTGGAAACACGCTCAAGAAGATGGAGTCTGAATCCGGCGCCAAGATCGCCATTCGTGGCAAAGGCTCTGTGAAGGAGGGCAAAGGTCGCTCTGACGCAGCTCACACCAGCAACCAGGAGGAAGATTTGCACTGCCTGATCATGGCCGACACCGAGGAGAAGGTTAACAAGGCGAAGAAGCTTATCCACAACGTTATTGAGACGGTAAGCAAACCCGCCTCTTCTTTGCGTATCGATACTAACTACGTCCAGGCTGCTTCCATTCCCGAAGGTCAGAACGAACTCAAGCGCAACCAGCTCCGCGAGCTCGCCGCCCTCAATGGTACCCTCCGAGACGACGAGAACCAAGCCTGCCAGAACTGCGGTGAGATTGGTCATCGCAAGTACGACTGCCCGCAGAAGCAGAACTTCACGGCCAGCATCATCTGCCGTGTCTGTGGTCAAGCTGGACACATGGCTCGCGACTGTCCCGATCGCAAGGTCGGCCAGCCGTGGCGCAACGATGGACGCGGTGCCCCCGGCGATCGCGCCCAAGGTCGCATCGGCGGTGCCCCGGAGAACGAAGTCGACGCTTTCATGGCCGAAATTGCTGGTGGTCAGCCACGTGGCGCTATCGAATACGGCAACGGTGGCGGCGACAACGCTCCTGCTGGAGGCGAGCGTACCCTCAAGCCTTGGGAGCGTGGTCCAACCGGCGGTGCTGCACCCTGGGCTCGTGGTGACCGCGATGGCGGCGACAGTGCTGGTGCCCCTCCCCCTTGGGCTGGAGGTGGTGGTGGTCAGTCTCGCGGCGCTGCCGACTACGGCTATGGTGGCGGCAACAACGCAGCCCCATGGGCTTCTGCAGCTCCAGCAGCTCCGGTCGGTGGTGCGGGATACGGTTATGCCAACTATGGCTATGATCAGGCAGCACCTGGTGCTTACGGTGCTCCCGGCTATGGCGCTCCCGCTGCTCCTTCCGGTCCACCTCCAGGTCTTGGTCCGCTCTTCCAGAACTATGGTTCGGCAGGTAGCCCTCCGCCGCCTCCACCGCCACCTTCTGGCTCGGCTCCTCCCCCGCCTCCTCCGAGTGATCTTCCTCCCCCACCTCCGCCGAGCGATGTGCCTCCTCCACCCCCGCCTCCTCAGTAGAGGCCGTGGTCTGAGCAGGGCGTGTCTCTCTGGAGGTCGCGATATCTAACCCTCTTACATGGACTCTAGGGAGACAACATCGGCAGCAGTACACACGTCTTTTTCTTTTCTTACAAAACAGCAGGAAATCTTGTACATTCGATGGATCCTGGCCTCTTGCCAGCTAATGCAGCACAGGTGAACATGATGCGGCCGAATTGATCCGTATGTTCTTTCTTTTACTTGACGGGCACATACTGGCCAGAGAAGGGATATTAGGTGGAGATTTAGCAGAACAAATTGATTCTCTTCTTGTACTGGACTGTCCGAATTTCTCTTTACGTACATGCAGTACTTCAGATACTTGAGAGTGCTGAGATTTGATTTGCGCCAAACATGTGTGTGAATGCATCGTGGCTCGAGTGACGTCGGTGACGCCAAGCCAAGACCCCAGCAGGAGCGGCGGGACGAACCATGCGGCGGGCATGCGCGGGCACTCGACCGAGCCCTTAGCTTTCCAAGCTCACATGTCAAGGAGCTGACAGTTGTAGCGGCCTGACACCACCTTCACTTGCCTCTTCTTACACTTGCTCTGTATTACTAGACCATCGTTTAGAGTCTCAAGACAAGCCCGCCCACTGTTTCCCGCTCGTGCGACACCCGCCTCGCCATGGAGAGGATACGCGTGAGCAAGGTAGGCCTGCAAACTTCATGACATGCTCTGCCTCACGCACTTATCTTTTATAGGTTGAGAATGTTCACCTCCACCGCAGAGGCCTCCGTTTCGACGGCACGCTGCACCTGATGCCCCACCACATCGTCTTCAGCTACCTTCCTCCACCCCCACCAGACGCGCCCGCAGACGCGAAACCGCCGAGGCAGAAGGAAGTATGGATCACATATCCCATGATCTCATACTGCTGCCTCAAGCCGCTCCCGCCCGTCCTGCGACAAGAACCGTCCATACGCATTCGATGTCGCGACTTCACCTACTTCGCCTTCTACTTCCCCGACGAGAAGAAGGCGCGTGATGTGTATGATAGTATACGCGCGCTGTCATGTAAGGTGGGGAGGCTGGACAAGCTATTAGCGTTCAGCTACCAACCGAAGCCCCCGGAGGATCTGGAGAATGGCTGGGACATATACGACGCACGCCGAGAGTGGAAGCGACTAGGCATCAGTCCGAAGGATTCTGAGAAGGGCTGGCGCATCTCGGAGATCAACATCGAATACAAGGTAAGAAGGCACATGGGCTGAACATGGAGCAGTTTCTGACGCGTGGAGCAGTATTCGAAGACATACCCAGCCCTACTCGTTGTACCCTCGAACGTCTCGGACAGTGTCCTTAGATACGCTGGCGAGTACCGCTCGCGACAACGCATACCTGCCCTCGTCTATCGCCACCCCATCAACAATTGCTCCATCACACGCAGCTCACAACCAACACCCGGTCTACGCGGCAACCGGAACGCTCAAGACGAGCGGCTTGTTGCAGCTATCTGGGCGACCAACCGTGGGTGGAAAGCAACACAACCTTCAGCATCCGGAGGCCCTACCCCGGACTCGAGTGTAGTAAACTTGAACGAATCAAGTGCCAACAGTTCATTCATTGGTGTGGTGGAGGCCGAGGCTGCAACCCCTCCAAGAACGACTGCTGACGATCTAACTGCATCTTCTGAAACCGATGCTGACATACCGAAGGTGTATGGCGCCCAGCAGCGGAATCTTATTGTCGATGCCAGACCAACTGTAAACGCTTACGCAATGCAGGCCGTTGGCTTGGGCTCTGAGAAGATGGACCACTATCCTGGAGCCGAAAAGGCATACCTCGGGATAGACAACATCCACGTTATGCGAAAGTCGCTCGACACCATCATTGAGGCTCTCAAGGACTCAGATATCACACCGCTCCCGCCCAACAGGCATCTCCTGGCGAAGAGCAACTGGATCAAGCACATCAGCAACATCTTAGACGGTGTAGCGCTCATCGCTCGGACGGTTGGAATCATGCATTCGCACGTGCTCATTCATTGTTCGGATGGCTGGGATCGCACAAGTCAGCTGAGCGCCCTCAGCCAAATACTCCTAGACCCCTACTACCGTACACTAGAAGGCTTCATTGTCCTTGTCGAGAAAGACTGGTTATCATTTGGTCACATGTTCCGACATCGATCCGGCTTTCTCAGCCACGAGAAGTGGTTCATGATAGAGAATGAACGTATAGAACGCAAGAATGATGGACAAGGTGGCGGCAATCCGTTCGAGAACGCGCTTCGAGGCGCAAGAGGCCTCTTCAATCGCCAGAATGAGTCGAATGAATCTCTCAATCAGCTCCCTGAAACGAATGGTACAGAAAATGTCACAGATGTGGCGGACACTGCCTCGCCGAAGCCCACGAGGTTTGGCGCAGCGGAAGAACACCGTGTGACCAAAGTCAACGAACTTTCGCCTGTCTTTCATCAGTTCTTGGACTGCGTCTGGCAGCTTCACTACCAGCATCCCACACGTTTTGAGTTCAGTGAGCGCTTTCTCAAGCGTCTGCTGTACCATCTGTACTCTTGTCAGTACGGGACCTTCCTTTTCGATAATGAAAAGGAACGCATGGACACCCAAGCAAAGGAGCGAACACGGTCCGTTTGGGATTACTTCCTGTGCCGGAAACAAGAGTTTATGAATTCGAAGTACGACCCTGAGATCGACGATGCGGTGAGGGGTAAGGAGCGCATGATTTTCCCACAAAAGGGAGAGGCGAGATGGTGGGCTGAATGTTTCGGTCGAACAGATGAGGAGATGAACGCCGCCGGCCCACAAGCACCGCCGAACCTAACGCCGCAAACTAGCAATACGTCAACTGGTCATAGTGGAATAAGTACACCCATACCAGAAGAACCGATTGTCACTGGTACAGAATCGGCGGATGGTGCAACTGGCGCAGGCACAACTGTACACCTACCGCCTACCCACGCCATAGGCGAACGTTCCGCCAGTGTGTCTAGTGTATCCTCTCCTTCACATCTCAACGCCGCTGCGGTGCTAGGCCAAGACCTCCAACAAGGTCTTGTTGCTGGTATCGAAAAGCTAGGCATCGGCAAAGCAAACTCTGATCGAGGAACAAGTCCCACCTCTGGACATAGCCGGCTCAGTACTGATGTCGGACGCGAAGCTACACGTTTGAGCACGGATCTGAGTGCACAGAATGGACGGGAGAGGAGTACGAGTCGGAGTAAGAGCGATGAGGCGAGGAAAGAGGTTGAAGTGGAAATGCAATAGGAGGCTGATGAGATGGCTGATGAGATGGCTGATGAGATGGCTGATGAAGGGTGGTATGTTGTTGTGTTGCGACGTAGTGAATGGGACGAGTCTTCTAGCAACAGAGACGAGTAATGTGCAATATTTGGTATGGCAATGAATCGAATGGATGATACCCCGCGGGTTGTTACGTATCTACTCCAGTGTTCCTCGGCAACGCTGACCATGTCTTGATTGAGGATATCACAACTGACTATGCATCACATGTGAAGCGGACAGATTGGAGAGGGCGTTCAAATGTTAAAGAAAATGGCGGAAAACGGGCAGTCAATTTGGAGTGAGGAGCGCAGTGACACGGCTTATGATGGGGAACAAGATGGTACATGCACAGACCCTCAACTTCCTAATGAGCAATGGTGCACAAAGGTCGTCGAAGGACGTGCAAAGGACGCGGCGCGATGCCGATGCCAGAAAAATTACGAGGTCCAAACTGACTTTGGTGTGCCAACCACTTTCAGGCGAAAAGAAGGCAAACGCCAAGTGTTATTATCCTGCCACTGTGTCGGTATGACCCTCGGGCTGCAGGACCCCACTGCGCTAGGCCACGACAATCAACAATTTCGCAGCCCATGATTGGATAACGGAGGTAAGCCACTGCGATGAGAAGCTTAACCAGTCTTAGTCGCTCGTGACCGGACCCGGGCACATCTACATACCAAATTTTCCATGCAAAGTTCCACTGACAACCCTGTGGCCCGATCAAGAAGGGCAAATTGGCTGCATGACGGGATGTTTATGTGGCATCAACAGCCTGGGGGCTGACCAGTAGAGAATTGTGTTGCGAAGGTGGATTATGTGCAACAGCAGCCTCATTAACGATGGCAAGACATAAAAGATAGCTTTCCTCCTCCTTTTACATCGTTCTTTCAAGCTATAGCAATACTCTTAATCCGTCTCATTGGCTCTAGAGTAACTTCGGCAAATCAACACTTTATGCCCCTACCAATGGACTGCAATCCTTTCGACAACCTTAGCGATGATGCCAAGTACGAGCATGATATAGAACTTCAAGAATGGACCAACTCTGATCAGACATGGCCGCCTTTCGTTAGAACCCTGGAGAACAGTAAGTCTCGTTATAAAGAAAAATCGTTCTTCGAACGCGGTGATGTCTACCAAGTAGGTACTGACTGATTTCAGATTGGGACGAATACCTCGGAGTCTCTGGAGACTTCACTGGCAACTGCCACGACAACGCTATGTCTAACTTTGGACCCTACAGCTTCGACATGGATACTTCACCAGAAGCTGGCGAAAATATGGCCAACATGAGCGATCACTCCAACTTCCACAATATGAGCCCATCTCCCAGCATGCACCTCGAAACCAAGTCACAATTGAACTCCATGGCACTGTCGACTCCAAGGTACGGCTCACACAGCATGACAGTCCCGTCGAGGTGAGAACTCCCGGCGTCGTTCCAAGCGTCGTCGTCGTCGTTTCAGTGCATCAGCTAACGTTACATGTGCAGTTCCCACCAGTCACAACACGCACCATCGTACTCCTTGCTCACACGAGAGAGCCATCAGCAGCCATTACCATCTTTTCAACATGGCAACGTAGTACCAGCTGCTTTTCCGGACACCCCAGAACCCACACATATCTCCCAGGCTACATCAAACTCGAAAGCCACGGTCTTCATCGGATGCATGTACAGCACTGACGATCCAAGCACCCATATCTTCCAGTGCGGCAGCCCTACTTGTCGCAAGAAGACGTACACACGCTGGTACGACTTCAAACGCCACTACAATGGCGCTCACGCTATGGAACGGCCGATGTATTGGTGTGACTTTGAGGGATGTCCGCGTGGTGAGGAAGTGGGAGGCCGTCCTTTTCCGAGGAAAGATAAGCTGAACAGTCATGTTCAATCGATGCATGACGGGAAGGGGAGAGTGGTAGCGGCTTGTTGATGATGGGGGTTTGTACTTCTGACGCAAGGTCTTTTCTCTTCTCAAATCCCTACGAAGTGCGTAAAGCGTAGATCATGCATCTATTTCTCCGAATTCTCATGTAGTAATATCAACATTGCCCCAATATTGTCACGCTGGTGATACGTGCGGAGCTATTGGTGCGACTCAAATATCAATGATTCTGAAGGAAATTGAAAGCATCTGCTTGGGCTTATATCACCACACGAACAGTTTGAAGCATCCTAAGCCGCGTCTGTTGTTGCTTATTCTGGGTTGTGGCCGTTCACCCCATGTCTGCCTCAATTCCTGTTTTCAACTGAACATCAAGTAGCGTTATGAGCGACCAGCGACTTTGTGTTCATCAGGTTCTGCAGCTAATCTGGGCACGGCCGTGAGCAGCACGTGATTATGGGAGGTTGGAAATATTCTTGGAAAGACAAAACGGACAACTATACGTGGAAGAGGCAAGTGTCGTAGCTAAATAAATTAAACGCACAAATAAGATGTGGATCGTGCCAAGTCCACGACCAATGGGTGTTGTTTAAGTGTCCTGGAGAAGAAAAATTGCATATTGATCAACCTAACTACCAAGGCTATCGGTCATTATATTCGGCGTAATATATAGTACGGGAGGATTGAAAGCGTTGTTGAATCAACTCCATCTACTTTCGAAAAATACAACCTTCGAAGTTGCGATGCCTGTTGGTAAACACAGCAAAAAGCAAGAACACTAGCGAAAGAACACAGCTTGCTCGAGGATGCTGACGGTATGAAGATAGAAACCCTTGTGAAGCGTGAACAATCTGGGGAACAGAGAGCTCTGTGATGTTCGCAGTTGCCGAGAGCGGATGAGAGAAATAGAAGAAAACAAAAACTAATTAGCTAAGGAGTATAGGAGCAGGCGACAGCGACGTATGGCAGCGACGGCGGTGGGCAGCAGCGACAGCGCCGGCCACTGGCGACAGCGCTGGCCACCAGCGACAGCGCCGGCCACCAGCAACAGCGCCGGCCATCAGCGACAGCGACGGATGCGCCAGGGTCGCGTATTGCCTGGAGCCAAATCATCCAATCAGCGCCGACCAACGACGACGAAACCCAGGTAAAAGAAACCCGCAGGATGCCTGCCCGAGCTTCAGAGCTTCGGCTCTACCTCAACCTCAGCCCTTCCACTGTGCCGCGTGCCGCGTGCCGCACCGCTGCACGTCTGGCGAGTGAGAGCATCTGGATGCATTCTGGGTCACAGCGTACCGAGGGCTCCTTTCCGAGCAGCAATGCAGGTGGCGGGGCTAGTGGCACCATGGTAAGCCATAATTGCAAGACTGGCCTTGTGGATCTGCAGGATGGGCTCAGACGTTTTGCCTGGTGGTGGCACTAACAAAAAGTGTATATAAACCATTGTTGGTTGAAGATACTGGCACTTGCTCTGCGCTGCAAACCCAAACTTTCAAAGGGCTTTTTCCAAATCGACATCGAGTTGAACGACCAAAAGAGACAGTTTGACGAGAACGACGATAGCGTGGCAGGAGAACTTAATGATGGAAATTGGTCGCGGGTACAACGCAAGTGCCGATAAAGGTGTGTATCTTTGTCGTTTCTGTATCCACCTGACACCTATAACCAATGGAGACACGTTCCTCTCCAATGTGATCCAGGGCAGCTAATGAGGTCTTCAAGCGCCGGGTGCCGATTTGGGGCATTCCGCAGAACATAACACCCTAAACCCCGACGTTTCGTTGGACGAAAGCCACCATACTGATTGGTTCCCGTGCGATAATGACGAGTTTGGATACAAGAAGGCACACTCGGCTGTAGAACCACAGCTGGAGTACTACAATTATAGTAGTCTTGGGCCTTGGGACTGGACTGGGATGTATCAACCAGAGGCTTCAGTCACCAGTTCTGCAGTTGTGAGTACGGCTGCACAGAACGAAGGAGGGTACGTATTTCTACACCTCGAGCGGAGTAGAAGACATAGCTAACTGAACGCTTGGTGGTCGTTTCAGGATGTTGTTTGACGCCTACGAATCATTTCCAAAGCCCGCGGCTACGCCTTTTCAGGATCCATTACGTGGAGCACAACTCCAGGAAACACCATACAATTTGCTTGTATCGGACGAAAAATACTCCCTGGTGCGACAGTGCGAAATCAAGTCATTCTCAACAGCATCCCAGTCCGTTGGTCTTGCCGCCAAAAACGATGATAACAGCGAGGCGGACATTGACGAGGAAGCTGAGATTCGTTCTGTTCTCAACACCGGGAGGTTTAAGTGTCGAGAATTTGCATGCGGTCAGAGTTCTTTTGGACGAAAGTATGAACTCCAAAGGCACTATAATAGCAAGCATGCTGCCAACAAGCGGTATTACTGGTGCTGGGTATCGTCTTGTGTGCGTTCCCGTGGCGCAGAGCATCGGCCCTTTACCCGAAAAGACAACTTGACGTCGCATATTCGTGCGATGCATAAAGATGGTTCGCAGACGCCGGGAAACACAGGTGGAATGGTTGAATAGCGTAACATGCGGTTCGGTGTCTCTCTTGTCTAGCTGACATCCTGATTCTGATAATAGCTGGACCAACAAGTTTTGGTGTCTAATATAGCTCATAGATCAATCTCTTACTCGCATTTCCCAACTCTTGATGTTTAATGAACATTTGGGATAACATAAACCACCACTGAGTGGCCCAACCCACCGAGTGGCCCAAAACTTGCCAAGCTTAGCTCCTCTGTTCTCTACTCAACATGCCTCAACCACATAACGCGTTATTACTTGAACATGAAGGGAGGCTACAGCTTGCTCTTGGAGCCTATAAGTCTAGTCAATTTCGAAGCCACCGGGCTGCTGCTCAGGCCTTTAACGTTAAACGCCGTACACTCTCTCATTGCGCCCAAGGACTGCTCTTTTGCGCAAAAGCCGCCCCTAACTGCCAGAAGCTCACTGCAACTGAAGAGCAGACAGTTGTCCGATATATACTCGACCTTGATTTGCAAGGATTTGCGCCCCAGTTGTGCAAGGTGGCAGATATGGCTGATAAACTACTGGGTGTACGCGGGTGGTGAGCTATTTGGCAAGCACTGGGCTGAGCGCTTTGTGATGTGTTCAGCTGAGCTCAAAAGGGCCTTCAATTGAGTCAAGGATAGGCAGAGGATACTGCAGGAGGATCCAGAGATCATTGGCGTGTGGTTCATGCTGGTGGAGGGGACTAAAGCCAAGTACGGCGTCAACAATGACAATGTGTACAACATTAAAAAGACTGGCTTCCAGATAGGCATGATTAGGTCTATGAAGGTTGTTACAGGTACAGAGAGATGTGCAAGGCCTGATCTGATCCAACCAGGCAATTGCAAGTGGGTTACAGTGATCTAGAGCGTGTGCGCTGCTGGGTACACAACCCCGCCCTTCACCATCTACAAGGGATGCGTCCACATCTCTGCGTGGTAGGAGGAGACCTCAATACCGCGCAATTAGAAGCTCTCAGTCTCTGAGAACGGCTGGACAAACAAAACGCTTGGTCTAGAGTGGTTGAAGCACTTTGACGCGTATACAAAGACGCGCCAGGTGGGGGTGTATCGGTACCGGCTGCTCATTTTGGACGGCCATGAGAGCCACCTCAACCAGGATTTCAAGGACTACTGCCTTGAAAACAAGATCCTGACCCTCTGTATGCACTCCCCCCCTCCATTCCCCATTCATCGCACATCCTCCAGCCGCTTGACGTGGTCTGCTTCTTGCCGCTGAAACACAAGTACTCCCAGTGCGTCAGAGACTTAGCACGCCAACGCGTCTTCCACATCAACAAGGAAGGTTTTCTCCCCGCCTTTAAGGACGCGTTTTTCAACGTGTTTACAGAGGAGAGTTGTTGCAAGGCCTTTGAGGCCTCAGGGCTTGTCCCTTTGAACGCGCAGGTTGTGTTGGATTGCCTTGAGGTGCGCTTGCGTACCCCACCAGCACCCACCCTCCCAGATGTGCCATGGCAATCAAAGACTCCAAGCAATACCCATGAGTTTGGATTGCAATCAAAGCTGGTACGCGATTCCTGTACTCGGTCGCCTATTGCAGCTCAGGCTGGGTTCTCCCAGCTTATAAGAGGTGGTGAGCTGATGCTGCATAAAAATGCGCTTCAACATGCTCGGATTCATGAGCTTGAAGAGCAATTAGTAGAGATGACCAAGCAAAAATTGCGCCAAAGAAAGCGAATCCAGCACGGTGGGACTATGGAGTATGGGACTGCAGCAGCGCAGGTAGCTGCTGAGGCGCCTGCGGCGCCTCAGCGTTCAAAGAGGGCTTGTGGTGGTGGTGATCAAGAACCAGCCCAGCCAGCTCTACGGCGCTGTGGGAACTGTGGCAGGATGGGGCATAACACAGAAACGTGCAAAAAAGATACAGAGGCATCTTCTGAATCAGATGCAAGCACGATGTACGCTGCCTCCTTGTTTGATAGCGATGAAATTGAAGATTTGTAACATGAGTTTACTGTGCCAAGAGATTTGGGCCACTCGGTGGTGGTTTACGTTACATGATGTCACCGTTGCCGGAGGGTGATCCATGCTATGTGTGAGGACCTGCCAGGCCCTCAAATACTGAATGCAATATACTTCTCGCTCACAGCAAATATCAACGAACATATAGGGTAGTGAAGATGCAAAGGTCCTTCTGCGTTGCACAAGGCCTTGAACTGGAGGACCTGTGACGTACGAAATAGGATCGCTAGCTCAGTGAGGAAAACGCTAAAATGGACTAGAGCGAAAAAACAACAACTTTGCACTTTCAAGGATCTTTCCCCGTCTCTGCAACAACACACAATATGTCTGTCAACACTCAGCGTCTCAATGAGGTGCAAGCTATTATAAATTAATGCTACGAAGTCTTAGCATCGGCAATGATGACATCCGAGGCCTTCTCCGACAGCATATAAAGCGGCAGGGCAAGGTAGGTGCCTGGAATCTTAGGAAACGACGAGGCATCCACAACACGAAGACCAGCAACACCGCGGACTTTGAAGTTACCGTCAAGAACGGCATTTACGTCGTTGTCTGCACCGATCGGACAGGTGCACGACGCGTGATGGCCCCAAGCCTCGTACTTCGCGAATTCCCTCCACTGCTTGTCGGTCTGCACTTGCTTACCAGGCCAGACCTCTGTGAACTTTCCATCGAGAGGGATCAGGCTTTCGAAGATCTTGCGACCGTACTTCATTCCTTCGACTAGAGCGGTCAGGTCCTCCTCGCCACCCACAGCGAAGTTCCGCTTGCGTATCTCAGGCACATCCTGGGGATCAGCGCTTCGGAGAGTCACAGTACCGGCGTTATTTCGAGCCTCAGCTTTGAGTGTAAGCCATGTCCAGTGGTTGGAGCCGTTTGTGGCGTTTCCGAAGTAGCCTGGGTAATAACCGTTAAAGTACGCGGGCCAACCAGCGACCAAAAGATCAGCATTACCATGAATGGAGGTGCTAGCCTTCTTGGTGATAGCGATAGCGATGCCGTTTGTGCCGTAAACACCTTTGGCAACAGGGGACTTTTCCCACTTCTCGAGACAAGGATCAAAATCACCCTCAAGGAAAGTGCAATCTTTGAGGAGAGATATCTTGGATGGAGCTTGGCCGACCACAGCTGCCTCGTAGCGGTCTTGAAGGTTCTTGCCGACGCCTGGTAGCTCCTTGACAACTTCGATCCCAAACTTCTCGAGCTCGTCCTTTGGACCGATACCGGACAACTTCAAGATTTGAGGCGTGTTGAAGGCACCCGCCGACAGAATAACTTCACGTGTAGCAGTGACAGCGCCCTGCGTACCCTTGCCCTTTGCAGCTCCAGACTGGCGACGGGGATCGGCACCATAGAGAGACCTTCCGGTGAGAAAGTTAACACCAGTAGCCTTGGGCTTACCATCCGAACTCTGATTGAATCTGACGGTCGTGACCAAGGTGTTGAGCTGAACGTCGAGGTGATACTTCCGGCTGCCGTCACTGTTCTTGGCATTCATGACCTCGTGGAGGAAGTCGACAGGACCAGCACGCTTGTACTCGGGTATTTTCATGGCCAGTGGAACTTGCCACATACCTTCGGCCGAGTCTCGATTCGGGAGAGGATTGTTGATGTCCCGTGCTAGAGTCTGAGCAAGGCCAGTAACGGTGGTGAGTAACGATCCGAGGAGACCGCGGCCCATAGCCGTAGCAGCAGCCAGAACCAAGGATATGAGTTTGAGATCCTGGACGATCAGGGTGAGATCCGTTAATGAGGTCTCGAGCCAACCACTGTAGCCATGACCAGCGATGCTGCTAGGCAAGTAACGACTCCTCTCTAGGCGCTCATAGTACTTGCGCATACGAGCAGGTGACCAAGAATCATCACGAGTAATGTCCTTGATGTGCTGCCAGTCACTGTTGTAAGGATACGTTGTGATCAAGGCGTTATGACTAGAGCAACCACCAAGAGAGCCAACACGTGGGTAGAGAATGCCAAGCGGTGTGGCATTTGGAGGGGGACTAGCACCAGTGTAGCGGGAGCCATCAGGCAGTTCGTAGGTGAGCTTGGTATCCTTTCTCATCTCGGCCTCGTTATCGAAGTGCTTCACGAAGAAATCCCATCTCATAGGCTCATATTCGCTAGCGACAGCATGCAGAGCCGGCACATTGTACTGTGTTGTATTTGTTTGGTCGTCACCAGCCTCAAGCAAGAGGACTTTGTGGCCGGCAATGGCGAGTCTAGCGGCGCTATATAATCGCGAGAGACGAAGTCAGCAACTGTCGCAGGTCACCTTGGCATGCCGGAACTTACAGGGGTGCACCACCGGGCCCCGAACCGACAATAACATACTCGTAGTCGTTCAGAGTAATATCAGTGGTTGAGTTGGCGATAGAGCGCTTTACATTCACACCGCGAAACGGTGTGTGCTCAGCGCCGTCACTGCAACATGGTCAGTTGGTTTCAAGGCAGACAAACCGGCGGCTAAAATGCTGGAAGCCGGCCGTCAACCTTACATAATGCGAGCGAAACCGAATGAGCTGAGCAGGGAGAGCAAGGCAAAGGCTTTGAGAACAATCATCTTGAGTGAATGGAATGCTAATGAATGACGATGAAATTAGGTACGACTATTGCTGCTAAATAAATGAAAGAACGCAGAAATGCACCGCTCAAGCAAAGGTGCTTGCATCTGTGTTTATACTCGCCGTCGGATCAAAGAGGGTTGCAACATGGAAGCGCGGACCAGTAGGAGAAGACATATTGATTGAGATCGTCGGCGGCACGTGCATGGTTTTGCATTGGGGGAACGGGCCTTCTGGGGAAACGGCTACCCGTTTTGAGCCAAGGTACGTGCTTACCCTGCCAAATCCAGAAGTCCGGGTCCAGTCATCCGCAATCGCCCAGTGACCTATTCAGCAGACTTGGAAGGTGATCTCAGGGGTCGCAAAATGGCCGCCCGTCGACTCATCCGATTTGGCTTGTTTTGAATCGTGAAATTGTCCGAAGGGTCACGGCTTCGGAAGTGAAGATGATCAAATCCGGGCCGAATGCAGGATCAGGTAGAAGATAGTCTCAAGGCTTGTTGACTTAGGTAACAGCCTTTAAAGGATGGTAGTACACGAATGTCTCTTCCTTCAAGGATCATTCTGCTCCATTACTCTACTTCAGGAGGACATCTCAAGGATGGCATCCACGAGTTGCGCTCGGTCTTGGTCTCGGGCGCGTTGCTGAAACCCATGTTTATCGACGTGGGTTGTATCCACCGTATTCACTTGGGGAGTATGTACCCACTTTCCGGCCTGCTCCCATACCGGGGTCTATGCATAAACGGGACCTGTCCACGTCCACTCCTCACAGCAAGCATGCTCACCGTTGGAGCTTTGAGCCTTTTTCCAGGTTTCATGCCTGTCAAAGAAACGTGCGAATCGTCGGCACATTTTCCACCCCTCAGGCCCATGAGACATCCCAGTTGGTTTCCACGTTACACCGCCCAAATATCGCCGATCATATATGAGAACACCATCTGATATATTTCAGTCAGTCCGTTCCGTTCCCGCTAGTTACTTTGTCTCAGTACTACCACATACAAACGATCATGAGGTCACGCAACCTGTTGCTTTTGTTGGCAGCTTTTGTCTTATCTGTGCAGGCTCAAAATCCGCTCCAAGAGTTGGCAAAGCACATGCCCAAATGCTCCGTACGTTCATTCGCCATGGCGGAAATGGAAACCCTCACAGCTAATCAAGTTCTGCAGTTGACATGCATAGCGAATGAACTTCCCAAGTCACGATGCGCTACAAATCCCACTTCTGAGTGCCTCTGCACCGATAAAGCATTGACGGCAGCTGTGACTGTATGCGCTATGAGAGCTTGCACGGTCTACGAAAATCTCCGTAAGCGCCAGTCTGCAGTTTTCGTTGTTTTGACACCGACTCACGGGATGCGCAGAGACTCAAAATATCACGAAACGAGGTTGTGGCGTTCCAATCCGCTACAAGGGCGACGTATTCCTCGCTCTCGGTATTGCTGGAGTCGTTTTCGCTGTACTGGCTTTTGTCCTCAGAATCGCTGCCAGCTTAGGCAAGAATGGTCGACGCTTGTGGTGGGACGATGCTAGCATGGCTGTAGTTGTTGTACTCGCAATCCCTCCGGCCGTTTTCGCTCCTTTTCGTAGGTTCAGATAAACTCTTCAGCAACAATTCGGAAGCACTGACATTTACCAGTGGTTCAGAACGGGCTGGGACGAGATATCTGGACATTGGAGGCCGACCAGATTACCAACTTTCTGAGGTTCTTCTACTTCGGAGAGATATTCTACGTTGTCGCCCTCGGCATCACCAAGATCTCCATTCTCTTCTCGTTCCTCCGCGTATTTCCAGCCAAGAGTTTCCGTCTCCAGGTGTACTGGGTCATGGGCGCATCGGTCGCCTACACGATCGCTTTCTTCTTCGCAACCGCATTCCAGTGTACACCCGTTCGCCATGCTTGGACCAATTGGGACCGCCTTCACGAAGGGAAATGCAACAATATCCATCTTCAAGGCTGGGTGGCCGCCGGCATCAACATCTTTTTGGACGTTGTTGTCATGATCCTACCACTGAAGGACCTTGCCAGATTAAATATGAGCCTGAGGAAAAAGATCATGGTCATCGCCATGTTCTCAGTGGGCATATTCGTCATCTTCACTTCGGCCATCCGGTTATACTCTCTCGTTCATTTCGCGAACTCGAAGAACATCACATGGGACTATGTCGAAGCCGGTTACTGGAGCTTGGTCGAGATAGACATCTCGATATTCTGCGGATGTATGCCCGCTCACCGAATGCTTCTTGCCAAAGCGTGGCGGAGGATGGGATCGACGCTTGGCTCAAGTAAAGGAAACACACCAGACGTGTCCAGGCGCACGGGTGACGCTTATGCGGGAACAACGGCGGCTAGCAGGTTGAGTAGAGCTTCTGTCAAGCCTGTTACGGGAGACGAAGGTGGTTTCATCCCGTTGGTCGATGTCGAAACCAAGAGTGCACGCGAGGTCATTCTGGAAGCATCGCATCCGCCACGTAAGTCGATGATGTGAATGACGCCAGGAGGATGTGGACTAGCATTGGGGAAGATTTGACGGTTGTCACTCACAAATTTGATACGCCTTATGGCGTGACGATCTCAGCATATGGAGGGTCCCTGTGTCCAACCACCGTGGCCAATCTCAACGATGGATACTGCTTAGAAGTTTAGAAGTAGTCCACGGTCAGCTGATGATGTAGATAAGACGTATAAAAATAAAGTTGAGGGGATTCCCTATAACACTTGTTTGGCCACTAACATTTGTTTTGTGCCGCCTCTTTTCTCTGCAAACTTGATGATTTCTAACCCTCCTTGCCACCACAACACGACAATATTGATGCTTGGCTGTAAAGATTTGAACATACTGCAGCACAAGAAACCGTTAGCTCAATACAGGGCGCCGTATACGAACCGGAGCATAGCGCGCACGAACGAAGTTGGTCAAGTCGTGACGCTGCAGATCTTGCAGCGGTAACCCCGGGAATGCGCGGACACGGGAGAGGCGCCGCGTCAGATCCCACGGCGTTTTAGCTTACGAGGAGAGATGGTCGCATTGTTGCTTACTCCTTGGCCTGACGCTGATGACCGTTGAGGGCAACACTGAGCCGAAGTCAGGATCATTACTGGTTCACCTGTACCAGGTACGCTAAGACCCCGAACTAAACTCAAAACATATTAGACCGAAACGTCGTCACTGGCCATCCCTCGACTAAACCTTCCTGCGGCAATTGCCTAATTCCACATTCGGTGCTGATCCTACCTCAATCCTCTTTCCCTGTCATCCCCTCCCGCTCCGATGGCCTTGGCTTGCAACGCTCCGACAAACTTCCGCTCCCGTGCAACGGATTACACCACTATCTTCAGGAGTGACATGCTTTTTATGCCACCGGGCTGCTTGTCGGTCGCATGAAGCCGGTCGATGGATAGCTAATGATGTCTGGCCGTCTAGTCAGTTGCTGCGGACATCGCGCGGTTCCCAGCTTTTGAGAGTGTTTAAGGAAGTTTACTTCATTCTATGCAACTGTTGGTACATACAGTCTGAAGCTGCCTTGAAAGTCAGCAAGGATCACAGCATAAGAACTAGGTCATTCATTTCCACGTCAACAGTAACGTTATGCTTCGCCCGACTGTTAGCTACTTCTCTTACGGCCCGATGAACAGCCGTTTACGCCTTAATCCGCAACAACACGTGCTTTAGACTTCATTTCCCAAGGCGATCTGTCAAGCGGTCCGATTAAAACAATTTTGCGCACCTTTGTTTTCTCCAATCTCACCGCTATTTCTCGATAAGGCATCCGACCTTCCCCAGGACGTGCATTTCGTTTCAAGATGAGGTTGGACGTCGAGGTACATTGCATTCATCTGCTCATCTCGCTTGACCCCAGGGGAAAGCCATGCCGCGCTGTGAACATTTAAACCCCTACTCTGCGATTGGCTGACGCGTTCTACTAGCCACACCACCGCGAGCACTTTTGTTTTGCATGATATGGCATGGTGTGCAAACCCTACCAATTCACTTGTCCATTCTCTTGGTACCCAAAGCCACCGCAAACACTTCACACTCTTTGAAGTCATTCTTTACAACCCGATGAAAATCTGGCATATTCTTGTTGCTCTATCCTCGAGCTTCTCTCCGGTTAATGCCTTCCCCACCCTCGATACCCGTGCCCTTAATGAGCGGTCCATCCAGCACTTGAACGAGGCCTTTGGGACTATACAGAAGCTCAGCAAAGAGCAACCCTCTATTCTAGATCTCACCAAGCCCGTCAAGACAACTGGTAAAAATGCTTTCCAGGCACCTACAGGCAACGATCAGCGCGGTCCTTGTCCCGGGCTCAACGCTCTCGCCAACCATGGCTACATCTCTCGTGATGGCATTACCAGCTTTGTCGAGGTTGTGACTGCTATCAATGAAGGTTCGCACCGTACATCCAAGAAGGAGAACGGGAATCACCGCTGACATGTGCGAAGTGATGGGCATGGGACTTGAACTTTCTCTCATCCTCGGTGTCATGGGCACTGTATGGACAGGCAATCCGCTCTCCCTGGATCCTGGTTTCTCAATTGGTGGTACCGCTACAGGCGCTGGTACTGACAATATTCTGGGCAACTTGCTGGGTCTTGTCGGTATGCTCTTCTTCTCGCCTCATATGTAACTCAATGCTTACACACCCACAGGCAAGCCACGCGGTCTTCAAGGCTCCCACAATTGGATCGAGTCCGACTCCTCGTTAACGCGCGACGACGTGTACGTAACCGGTGACGCATGGACAATGAACATGACTCTTTTTCGAGACATCTACGACCGCGCGGATGAGCAGGGCGTCATATCGATGGACCTTATAGGTGAGCAAGCAGCTCGTCGTTGGGAATATAGTGTCGCGCACAACCCCAACTTCTTTTACGGACCTGTTAGTGGAATGGTCAGCCGAAATGCCGGTTACCTCTTCCTTGGGCGTTTGCTTTCCAACCATACTCAAGAGCATCCTAGTGGTATATTGACCCAAGAGACTTTCAAAAAGTTCTTCGCCGTCTACGAGGATGCACAGGGAAGGTTGGAGTATCGCAAGGGCCATGAGACGTTTCCTGGCAACTGGTATCGCACGCCGATTGAGTACGGTCTCGTTCCGTTGAACGTGGATCTGGTTGGCTGGGTCTCGAAATATCCGGTCTTGGGAAGGTACGCCGTGGTTTATTCCGCTTCCACAACAATATGTTTGATGACTGACAATATATACAGCATCGGAGGCAACACCGGCAAAGTGAGTTCCTTCTCCGGCCTCGATTTGAGCAACATCACCGGCGGCGTACTAAATGCGAAGACCCTGCTCGAGGGGAACAACCTGTTATGCTTCGTCTTCCAGTCGCTCAAGATTTTTCTGCCTAACTCGCTGTCTTCGATACTGTCTAGCATTGCCGGTCCGATCAATTCTGTGACCGATACCCTTACCGCGCCGCTTTTGAGTCTTTCATGTCCCGCCTGGAACGATCTTATCGAGGGGGGCGAGCCGTTGTGGGATGCCATTCAGCAAACGTTTCCAGGTGCAAAGAAGGCTGGATCGAGCTTATGATAAGGCATCATTTAGAGCGGATGACAGTCGGTGTTCGCTTCGATGGACTATAATCTTGCTTCGCGGTCTAGTTCTCTCACATGGTTTCTCGTTGGCCGTTGGCGCGAAAAGCTCGATACAACGTAATATTCGATTGGAGGGTTCTTTTGTTTGGACCTCCTGATCATTGTTTTGGACTCCTGTGATGATCAACGCAAAATCGAACAGTTCTTAACACAAAAGAGCGTGCATGTTCACCCAACGAGCTTTTTGTGACCATGATGGCATTATGCGATGATATGGCACAAATAGGAAACCTTCTCGCAACATGGGAGACTTCATCTGGGACTCTGAGTTCCACTTGCCTTTGGTACAAACACTCACTGACAATTTCTGTTGCGGTAACAAGCCTGCTCACTTGCAAATGTGGTATAGTCGCATGTATGAGGCGTTACACTACAAGGTATGTGGGTCACGAATTGGCGGCGGGGAAACGCTTCATAAGACCGCTCGGGGCCTTTTGATCAGTCTTCGCGACGACAGATCGTTTCCCCTTGCAGACTGTCTAGTCCACGTCAGGTATTCGGTGTTTTTCGGTTCGGGTACCTGCTGATAGGCATGTCGATGAGACAAGTATCTGCCACGGACGAGGCATATTTTCTTGAAGCACCGGCCAATTGATTCGAACTCGAGCACTGCAGTGGCCGCGACGAGTCTTTGAACTTTGATCATGGTGCCCTGGATGAAAGTGTGCGGAGATGGGCGCAGGTGTTTTGGTCCTTCGAGCTACATTGTCTGACACGCTGGAGCTGGGAGCACCTTATAGTTCGAGTACCCTGAGTCCTTCTCATTGTTGTGGTATCGTGGTCATTTTCTACCAGTGTCTTTCCCAGCGAAATTGATTCGCCATCGATGGCAGATAACCCCGCTAGATTGGCTATGCAGGCGGGAATTAGAATCCCTGCATCTCTCCGTCAAGGACAGGCGACGATGCTGCCCCAGCATGAAGGCGCTGTGCAAGAAGGTAAGTGTCCTGTGCGTAGGCATTCACTTGATGCTTACCGGTAAACAAGCTGAGGTCGGCCCGTATGCCACGGCCTTTCACCGCGATTCGGCCGCTACATTTGATGCCTACATCAACTGTCCCTACTTTGAGCTTGTTGCCGCAGATCAAGCGCTTACATGGTAGGTTGAAGCCTTGCTTGATTTATACAGAAAGCGACCGATGCTGCGCTTCAGGCCTAACGCAACGAATGCGGAGTTTGTGTACAGCAATGACAGGCCGTTGGAGTTGCACGATGCGTTCCCGTTACAACTTGGTGCGGAGGCAGGGTACGTACCGCGAGGTGCGCATGAGCCCAACCGCTGACGACAGGATGTTCAGATGTGGCGAGCCTCATCAGATCGTTGACACATCGACAAATGCATTTCTCTACCGCCCGCCCGTTTGATCACATGGTATCAACTCCAGATCATGTTGTTTCTGATCATCATGCATGGCCCACCGCTCAAACCGAAGGCTTTCCCTCATATCCCGGTGGTCCAGCTTACCCCCGCGCTTCCCCCCGCGCTACGGCTTCTCAGCCAGATCAGATGAATGCTGCAAATGAGGCCATTGCGACATTGTACTGGGATAGTGAGGCGCGGAAGTACCGCTATCGATGTACACTTGTGGGATGTGGTAGAGCGACGTTCGGGCGCCTACAAGAGTTAACGCGGCATCGGCAATCACAGCACGAGGACAATGTTGTACGGTGTCCTGTCCCGGAATGTCAGTGGAAGTTTCCTGCTGTGAGGAACGAAAAGTTGAACGAGCATATCAGAAGAGTGCACGGATAATGAGAGGATATTCGCCGCTTTCGGAAGGTCTTAGATAGGAGTTCTTCATATGTAGATGCGAAACATCTTCCTAGATGTACACATAAAATGAAGTATTAGGTACCTATACGAGTTAATCCAAATGTTGAAGAATGCGATAACAGTACATGCGGCCAGTGCATGCCGACGGTAACTACCTTGCCAGCCCGAAATCGCCCCAAGCCGGGTCGAGAATGTCCGCATTAAACCAGTCCAGCGATGGCTGCGACTGGAACAGTTGCCACATCCTGTCGTCCTGCCAAGACGAGTTTAGAAAGTCATCGACGTTGCCGTTGGCATCCGAAACCATCATTTGCTGCGAATCAGCCTCAGTTGGAATAGTGTTACTGTTTACTGGTCTAATGCTAACGGTGGGCGCACTCGCTCGGCCATGTATGGCTGGTGTCTGAATAAGCGGCTTGCAAAGCTCCAGCAATGTGCTACAAAGCCGGTGCAGGCGGTTGACGAATTTGTTCTCGCTGACGAGTTCGGAGATACCGTCGGTGACATCCTGCAAAAGCTGAAAGTCTTGCGCGTTTGATGTGCCCACCACATTGCAGAATACCACGAAGAAAGGACACAGTGGGTATGACAGCATAGTCCTACTAGTCGTCAGTATATTCATGGGTTGTGGAGTGCTTATGAGTGTACCAGGCAAGATAAGGGTCGTAGCCTTCGATGAAGTGACCGAGCTTCCTCCCAATTGTCTCGATGAATAAAACACACTCAAGTGCTGTGCGTGCACTGCGGAGGCACTCTTCTCTCTCTGCTGGCACAGTCGTTACCGAGGGACTGAGTCGGTGGACTGAAGCCAAGGTAGAGTAGTATTTAAACTCAAGTCCTCTCCAGTGTAGAAGTACGACCTGATTGCTGTCAAGCAGATGTGTTGGACGCTCCTGATACCAATCAGTATGTGACGACGAAGTTCGTCTCGTATCATGCGTACCCTTTCCATGAGCCGGAATATATCAGACATCTTAGATCGTAGCCAGGCTACTTCATCCCTCAATGATGGTATCGATCTCTTAGCGTTTAATTCAAGGGTAAGATCCAATATCTTATCGTATACCGGGACCAGCTCCATGGAGAGTATCTCGAAAACGCACATTGGGTTTGCCGGATCGGGTTTCATAAGCGAGGATGCTGGGACATTGAGCGGTGGCAGGGACCTTGGCCGGAGGAGAAGGAGGCTCATGACACTGTCGAACTGAGCACACCAAGCTACAACTGCATGTATCTCATCGTCCAGCTCGCTCCTTGGTTCAGGATCCACGATGTTGTGATATCCCAGTGCGACGATCGTACGTGAAGCGTGAGCAATGAGTTCCCAGCAACTCGCAGGGTTACCAATAATTTGCATCACTAGAACGTCCCAACATACGGATTAGCAACTATCTGACGTTACCACTTGTACTGATACTTACTCATACCCTATCAATTCCCAGTCAGCCAGGCAATAGGATAGGTGGAGGTCATGACTTACACCAGTGATCAATGCCTGCACTAATAACAGCGAGGGTGGAGTCAAGAAGCTAACGCTATCGAGCGCAGTAAGCGCAGCAGACATGTGAACGAACTCCATTTGCTTGATGTGACTCTGTACTCCTGCGCTTTTCGAGCCTTCCAAATGGCTAGCGTAGAGGACGACTGCAGCTTTGAAGTGTATGATGACCTTGTAGAGCGAAAGAGTCCGATCATCAGCTGTACCCTCCATCAAGGCAAGGCCGATCTTTTCGACAGCTTTGGGCGGAATGTGGTCGAGGCTGTTTATGTCGATGGCGGAGGAGTGGTCCTGTCTCACTCCAGCTGTTAAAAGTGTCAGTAATTTTACGACGTGCGTAAATCGAGGATACACACTTCCTAGGATGACATGAAGTATCTCGCCACGTGACAATGGTGTAGAGCCGTACATGGTTCTATCGAATGTGCTTCGGTCTGTGATGGTAGGTACGGGAGCGTGTGAAAGATGGTCAACAAAGGAAATGGCTTTCTCGAGGACGAGCCGTTGATCAGGTGAAAGCAACCCATTGGTAGAAAGCTCTCTGCTAATCAAACTGCGCGCCTCGGTCGCTGATTGCTGGGTTGGATCAGGCTCAGAAGGAGGTGCAACTGCAGCAGCTCTTCCATTGGCCAGGCTCTCTGTGCGCTTTCTCTTCAAAGGCCTCTCAGGTGATGCACTGGGTTCTACCGTCGAGGACGTATTGTTGATGGCTGTCTCTGCCGTTATGCTCGGAGATCGGTGTGTGCTGCGGACCGAGTCCTCCAGTGTCGAGAGGCGAGACACTAGAGCTTGTATTTTCTCTTCTCTAAAGTAGTTCTGATTAATAGCCAAAAAACGATGCAAAGCTAACACTTACGTTCGGACTTTTGGGCGTGACGTGCGCTTGTGCCTATTGCGCAGACATTCTGATTTAGCAGCCACGCAGTTGGCGCATGGATCCTGGCGATCACATTTCACCTGTGGATGTGCATTAGCTACTGCCAGATATATCTATGCTGGAACTGTCACCTTTCTGGAATGGCACAAGTCGCACTGGAATGGTGGCTGTTAGCATTGCGGTTGGTGATACAGGGGCCACCTACAGCTTGAACTCCGCCATGCGCGGCCCAATTTTCTTCGGGCATTCTACAAAGTCACAAGCGAAAGCAGCAACTTTCGGTCGTTGTCCGATAGTTTCGGAAGGCTTTGCTGTCATGTGTCAATGTGAGGTGTGGATGCTGTAGGGGAAGCTGCGGAACGCCGAGGTCGCCGAAAACCGAGCTTAGTGCGCCTGAAGTAGTAAGCACTAGGCCAAATTGATCTCTCCATGGCCTGACTTGGTGCTTGCATCATCAGAATATTTGGCACATATCAATTGTCTTGGACACATACCTGGGCTACATATCCTTGGTGTGACAGAAGCTCGCCACCGATGGCCCGTAAACAAGAAGCACATTTGCCTAAGAATACTCTTGAGGTAGCAAGTGATTGAACCCCAGGTGCCGGAGCTGAGGTCTACCAACAATGATGTCTATAGCCTTCAGCGCTGTCTACACTTCCTTCGACAGTTTTTGCTAGTATTTCCAACCGCCCACCTACCGAGGGCGTACGATGTACAGTGTTCTCCTCAAAACATAACGCGACACTCATACTTGACAGCAAGTCGGCTGCCGCTGCGTTACTAATACTTCTAGGTAGCGCGACTGCTGCCGCAAAATTATTGCAAAAATGTCATCAACGGGCCCGCAAAACTGGAGCTTGGATTATGTCATCCGGGTAGGGTTTATTCAGCTTAAATGAGAACGCTATCGCATTTCGTACGAAGTAATCTCCTCGTTGTCATTGGAGGTTGTCGCGCTTCTGAATCACTCAATACTAACGTGGTGTCGGTAAACGACTCTGTCCTTGTTGCCAGGATCCTGAAGACAATGGATTCAAGGGTCGTCAGATGTGCAGACAGGAACTCTTAGCAAATATAGTCGTGAAATTGTAGAATGAGGTGGGCCAGTCTCCCGGGTTGAGACCTATCCGAATCAGACTAGTCCTCCTATAAATCTATACAAGTTATCTTCAGATACTCGAGTTGAACTATCCTCGATCCCACGCGACCCATGATACAAATGGACTATGATTGGTGCGGCTCACACTGCCATAGTACCCGAAAGAGAAGCATTCTTTCGAAGTAGGGAACTCTGCAACGAACCATGTGGTTTTAGCCACTGGACTGCAAGCGCGTAATCATGCAGTGATGTCTTCCATGCACACGTGGGGTTAGCATCAACCTGGTTGTTGCGATGAACTTACAGGTTGGCAACACCAAGGACTACCCTTGCAAACATCCAATGTCCAAGTGCGGTCCCGAACGGTCGTCGCACACGAAGAAGCAAGCCCCACAGCTACACAGATGCCGTATCAGGAAGTGATTGATGCAGGATAGTAGCCCGCGGGAGCTCCCGGATCGGCCTTCTAGCCCTTTCGAGCGTGTGGGTGCGTTCAGTGGCCATCATCGATCCCACGACAGAAGGTGAAGAGGCGTCGCGGTGTAGGATGTCATTCAAGATAAGATACTCAGCTCAGGCGGGCCGTTCGGGGCGTTGTCCAGGGCCAGCTGGTGGGTATCCTGTACGATGCGAGATGGCGTGTCATTTCGCCATCTCGCGTCAGTGACACGAAAGAGCCATATGTTACGCCGAAGTCCAGGGGAAACATGGTTGTTGGTGGGTGTTGTCATTTTTTAGAAAGAGGGTTGAGGCTCCACGATATAGTAGGTGCAGCAGGGTGGCGCTGCGGCGAATCGAGCCTATAGAGTTGGTGGACATGCCACGCGTATGTGGGACACGGAGGGATGTGGCAAATCGAGTCCACGCTCTGCGGCCTGTCGTACGATTCCACCGTCTATGACTTGCCCAAAGTGTAAGGCCTGACAAGCGTGGGATACATTTCATTCAGTTTGTATTGCGAGCACGAGTTCCAGCGTGCTGGGTCGTAAGCAGACTCAGCTCTGAGGTGCGTGTTGCAGAGTCAACACCATCGCTACGATATATCGAAGCTGACTCGCCAGAAAGGATATTTGTTTCATCCGGAAATATGCAGCGATTAGCAACGCAATATTGGTCGGCGAGTGTGAAGGATTGCGGGTGAGGCTGTTGTTGGACTACCAATGGAGTCGGTCGCGCCTGTCCACATCGAACACGGCGTGCAGAAGGAGTGGCCGGCAGTGGTGCACTGGCGCCGTGCAAAGGAATAACGCGAAGAGTATAGGCTGGGAAGGTGACTGGCAGCATGTGAAGACGGAGATCAGATGCTACGTCGCAATCCGTGACCGCTAGGTGGCCGTCGGCGTGAATGAATTCATAATCCGTCCCGGTGTAGTGGAAGTCGCCACCGGTCGTGCCTTCCGAATTCTACCAGATGGACGCATCCGTGGAGTGTCTTCATGGGAGGCGGCAGTCGCGAGGGGCCAGCCAATCAGCGGCGCGCTCGCCAAGAGACGTGGGGTGTATCAGCCAGCTGATAAGCGGCGGGATACAACTTGCCAGGGCCCAGGCAAAGGATAGACACAGACACGCTCTGATTCACACAGTGCACGGCGCTGCATGAATGCAGTCTGTCTGAGAGCGTTGCACGTGGCTTGGTGTCGTGAAGGTGCATTCACCGAAGTGAAGATACTCTGACAAGGCGGCGTTAATAATGGCCTCGGGTGTGGGGTTGCGTACCGTCTGAAAGGACATGGACTCGAGACGCGCGCATACCTGAAGCCGATAAGGCGTTGGGACGCTGGGCACAGTGAGCACCCGCTGGGTTGCTGACAAGATGGCCACGGTTGCTGCAATTCACAGCTGCTGCAGGGAGCGTGCGGCTGCAGGCACGCAATAGGACGGCGTTGGTGGCCTGCGGCGAGCATGGTTGTGGTGAGGGTTTCGGGGCTCCCACGCCGACCCATGCCATTGGCGCGTTTTCTGGAAGAAAGGCTGAGTCTTATCTCTTACTCCTGGCTCGGCGGCCACCACACACCCCAAACTCCACCTTGCTGCTGCGTCCGCCAGCGGCCACGCTCCCGAAACCATGACAGGGCTGACCTCTACTCTCTCCCCGGCGCGGGAGCTAGCTGCGGCCAAAAAGAAAGAGTACCTGCACATGCCGTGGCCCGTGTTTTGCTTCACCACGCTCCCTACTGCTGCTGCATCCCAAAAGTCCCTCACCACCCACGGGCGCACACGTCCTCTGCGACACTCCTTTTGATTGTGCTACCATCAGCTCGGCTGCTCCCGTGCATGTGCACCGGCTGTCTGGTACCGTCTGTGAGTCTCTGGTTGCTTATCTTGTGCACCAGCCTCAATCCTGGCACCGCTTGTTCTATAAATCGCCAGCGTCTTATCCCCAGCTAATCCTTCCGTCTTGCCCCAGGCGCTTGGCTGGCTCGACAACACCTTGAGATTCCCCTCCTTCTGCACTCACTCCATCGCTCCTTCCCCACCGGCCTTCCATGAGCCGCCTAGTCCCTGTCCAGGATCCACCTCACGACCACCGCATCCGGTCGACTCCTGATGTACCATAACAACTCCCAGTCCCTCGTCCATCTGCCTGGAAAGCCCGCTCCCAGCGACGAGGCACAGCTTCCACGCGGAGAATGTGCCTTCATCGTCCCGGGGTCTGAGGGCAACGGCTCGCGTCAGCGATGCTCGTGCCGCAGTTTCTACCCAGACTCAGTTGTACGCTCGCGCTGCGGATGCGGGCACCAGGCATGGCACCACGAATCTCAGCCGCCTTCGACGGTCACAATGGAGGAATACATGCAAGTCGTGGACCAGATGAAACGCATGAGGCAGGAAATGAAGAGGCTCGAAAGCCTGGAGCAAAACTGGAAGCAAGAGCTGTTCAAAGAGAGGATAGCACGCGAGGAACTGGTCAGGACAAGCCGGGCAGTCGAGGCACGCATGTACGAGAACATGCAGTTTCTCAAGATCTCTATGGACGACAGGGTAGAGGCCGTAGTGGACAAGACCACCGAGTTTAGCGACCAGATCAAGGGCATGCAGGAGCGTTTGACTATGCTAGACGACGTCAGCATGGAGCTGGAGAACCGGGTCGACAGAGTAGAGCAGTTTGGAGGCCTTTCGAGAGACGTGACACCCGCGGCCTCGACCCCCAGAGCGCGCCTATCAACGCCAAAAGCACCATCTGTTCCACCAGTTCCACAGCTTCCGCAACCAATGCAACCACAACACGTCCTTGGTCAGCTTCCGATACGTACTGATAAGAAGTACCCCTTATCATGGAGCGTCCGTGTCATCTTCGTGCCACGCAAGTCGCAGCGATTCGCCTTCGACCCCGATAGCAACGGTTACAAGCGCTGCGCATCACGCAAACTGCATCAGAACCTCGACTTTCCTAGCCAAGATGCATCCTGCTTTGCAAATCGAATCGATACTGCTTTCAAGGGCGTTTTCCGTGGTAGACCATGGATGCCGCTGACAGGCCACCGCCCAGCTGACGAACCTTTTGGTCGCATGGCGCTTACACTTCTCCCAGCTGACCTTATACACCGCGACGTGTGGGAGTTTCCATTCCTCGAGGACCACTGCATTGCGCACGATAAGTTGCAGGGCGATTTGCTCTTCATTACCCTCCAGTACGAAGACGTCACTTGGAACGAGATTAGGTTTCTGCCAGCTGTGACAGGCATCGAGGAATCGTGTTGGAACCACGACGAAGAGCTTGATGGTACGGCCAAGTACAAGAGCCTGGATTCAGAGATCATGTACGATTACCAGGATCCTCCTCCAACATATTCATCTCGAACTCACTCGCTGGCGGATAGGGCGCCGTCAAAGCTGGACGTCCTTGCAGACTCGGCCGCTATGTTGAGCCCTATTGAGCGCGCACAATCTCGAGCTTCACAAGCATCGATCCAATCACTCAGACTGAGCCCGATGCAACGTACATCGACACAGTCCTCAAGCCAATCTACCAACCCACGCTTTTCATCCGAGCGAAGCAGTTTACGAAGCTTCGAGACGGAGACCACTGACGATGAGCACCGTGACAAGAAGCCAAAACTCAGATCGAAGCAAAGCATGCCCAATATCCAGAATGGTCACCCACAGCAGCCAATGTACGTTTCGGGTCGCTCCAAACGCAAAATGCCCGTGCGAGAGAAAGGTATCAAGGAGCCCCTCCACTTCAACGCTGGTAATCTTGCCAAGTGGCGACCAAATTTGCTGCATCCACACTCGTCGAAGGGCAAAGAGGCTGCTCAAAACCAGTAACCTTGATTTGAATGTCTTCAAATTCTCTATACCACATTGTTGAACCTACTTTTCACACAGGCGCATAAGAGCAAAAGCCTCGCATTTCATGAAGGATACCCACCGGCGTTTTGCTGTATATTCTCGCAACATTTTCCCGAGCGCACCTTTGATTGTTCGACTTTGTTTCACCTTGCGCAGTTGTCACGTCGCATTTCACTTCGACCTCTCCTTTGTCAACTATAGACAGTTTTGGAAGACGTCAGCCTGCGAGTGCGAACAAGTAGTGTACGATTAGCGCACACCAAGACACAATACTATTTCGGTATCACACTCCAGCTCCGTAACAAACACAACTGATCACTAATACCTACATCGTGTGCGCACTGAAGTAACATAGCAAATGCTATCGCATGCGTCTCCATTCGGAAGGCTATCGTCTGCTCCGGATTTTCACAATCTACATGTGGAGAAATCAGACCATGGGGCTTCAGATACCGTATCACCTGCTCTGATAAAGTTCCGATAACACCTCCATACGGCATCCACGGCCAAGACGGACTGCCCGAATAGCTGTTCGAGGCAGGGACCAGCCAGGATAGCAAGAACCGCGTCTGCCAAATGGAACCCTGGGGTTTCAGCCGTTGACGAGCAAACGTGACCACATGAAGTGCATCTCCAACTGCATCTGCGCATGCGCAACAGGTTTCCAACAAGGTGGCCCAAGCCTCGTGATCCGAAAAATGACGTCGCATCGTCTGGACCTTGCTTTTTATCGCGTGTGGAACTGGGTTGACATCCTCTTTCTGCAGACACGGCTGCGATGTGAAGCCATAGAGGTCAATAATGTCATGCAAGAGCTGTCGGACCGAATAGATAATTGGCATCTTTGTCCAAGAACACGTGCCGGAGCTGATTGTCAGGGGTCGTGGTGCCCAATTATTGCTTACGGCGCGTTATCTTCAGATATGTGTCCGGGCGGACGGGGTTTCTTATCGACGGCACATCTCGTCCGGAGCTGGAGACTTGCATGGCCAAGCTACGCCTTTTGAACGTGTGCGGCTGCAGGCGAGTTGAGAAGGTTGGCGCTCAACGTAGAACATTGCGCTGTTGTGCGATGCTCTTGGTGCCCAGGTGAATGTTGTTGCTCTCCTCTGAGGGCAGGCACGAACGACCGTGCAAGTGTGGGAACGAAGTGGGTCCGCGGTCCCCGCCACACCCAGACTAAACTTTAGGGTACCATCAAACTAACTCACATGGAATTCTAACAGAACATTGCACTGCAAAGTAAACAAAAATCTCGAATATGACATCAACGCATTGCTCTTCACAGTGCACGGCTGCGTCCGATCTCGGTTCCCAGCCAGACCGTCTCTTATCAACGACCTCAGGGATTATCTCGTCGATCACTCTCCTGCAGGGCGACTGCCGAACCACTCGAAATCCGCCCGACTTACGTGGAATACGGATTGGTTCCACAGGACTAGGAGTGCGTGCCGGTTGCTGAGCTGCAACCTCACCAGGGCGGAGAAATGCTACCTCACCGACTAACGGCCATCTAGCCTTGACTATCCGGCATGGATAAGGACAAGCCATTTCTGCACGTCAAAGGCGTGAAGTTTTTTCCGTTCTGCTTCTCCGATCGATGCGAGGGTTCGAGGTATAGATAAGAACTGATACTTGGGTCGCTTCCTTGCATTAAGCAGCGGTTGCACAACAGCATACTTTCAAGACGCGACATTTGGCTTTTGAGGCTCACGTCCCAACCCGATCTTTGACTATAGTCGACAGGCTATCAACAACAACCATGGCCGATATTAAGGATCCCGAGCTCGCAAAGAACGACCTCAAGGTCGTGTCTTCAAACGGCTCCTCCCAAGATGCCGCAGCACCTGTACCGCGCGAAGGCGAGACTGAACATCTACCCAACTTTGAGCACGAGAAAGCACTATGTTGGAAATTCGACCTGCGCATGTTGCCTATGCTAGCGTTGATGTACCTCTTCAGTACGGCTTCAAGTACGAAATTATCTTAGAGCGATCGCTAACTCCGTAACCCAGATGCTCTCGACAAGGGCAACCTTGGAAACGCAAAGACCGATGGTATGGACAAAGATCTCGGATTCACAGGGAATCAGTACAACACCATGCTGAGCATTTTCTACGTGCCGTACGTCATCTTCGCGCCGCCGATTGGTATGCTGGGTAAGAAGTACGGACCGCATCGCGTGCTGCCGATTATGATGTTCTCCTTCGGATCCGCAACGCTGCTTGCTGCGAGTGTGCAGAATTGGTCTGGGATGATGGCTCTGCGCTGGTTTTTGGGTAAGTTATCATCTTCGTATTCATCCAGGACCTACTACAAGCCTACATGTGCCGCTGCAGCAAAGCTTGGAGATCTTGCTTCATCTGTGAGCAACATCAAACAAAGACTAACATGCAACAGGCATGGCCGAGTCCGCCTTCTTTCCCCTTGTTATCTACTACCTGACGACGTTCTATCGACGTGGTGAGCTTGCTCGACGTCTTGCCTTGTTTTATGCGGCCTCCAATATCGCCAATGCCTTTTCAGGCCTTCTCGCTTTTGGCGTGTTCCAGATCGAGTCCAGCCTACAGTCATGGCGTTACTTGTTCATCATTGAGGGGTCTTTGACAGTCCTGTGTAAGTGCGAATATAGACAGGATGGCTGAAAACCATCGCTAACATCGGCAGTCTCCTTCTTTGCTTACTGGTACTTGCCCAAGAATGGCTACGAGGCCGGTTTCCTAAATGAAACCGAGAAGAAGCTCGCATACACTCGTCTTCAAATCGACTCTTCTTCCGTCGTCGGTGAGGCATTCAATCTGCGCAAAGCGCTTGGCGTCTTCAAGATGCCCGCTACGTACGGCTTCCTGGTCATCGAAGTCTGCCTCGGTGTCCCACTGCAATCCGTCTCGCTCTTCCTGCCGCAAATTGTCCAGCGTCTCGGATACGACAAGATCAAGACGAACTTGTACACCGTCGCACCGAACATTGTCGGCGCATGTGTTCTCCTGATTTTGGCTTTCGCATCTGATTTCACACGCCTCCGTTTTCCCTTTATCACTCTCGGCTTCCTACTCACGTTCACGGGCTTCATTATCTTCGCGACCATTGACGTCGCGCACTCGACCCAGGTCGCCTACTTCGCCTGCTTCATGATGACATGGGGTACATCCGCGCCGTCGGTGCTGCTATCTACATGGTACAACAACAACGTCGCCGACGAGAACAAGCGTGTCACACTTACGTCTGTGGGCGTGCCGCTTGCGAACTTGATGGGCGTGGTCAGCTCGAATATCTTCAGGCCGCAGGACGCACCGAAGTATATTCCGGCCTTGGCGACGACGGCGGCGTTTGGTGCGACAGGTGCGGTGGCGGCGTTGTTGTTGGGTATATACATGACGATTGATAACAAGAGGCGGAATAGCAAGCAGGGTGTCAATTTGACGGCTAGGGATGTGAGTACGGGGAAATTGAGAGATGGACCGAAGAATCCTGAATTTAGGTGGTTTTTGTAGAGACTGGGCTCGACTGAGCTTGTGGCACAGCGTGTGCCAAAAGTCGGAGGGACGGGGAAAATTGCATTTCCATTTCAAGAGAAACGTTTACTTGTCATATACCCAGTCAATCGTTCATGTAGTATCTATACTGATTGAGGAGCGTAAGGAGTAACTTGATGGTGATTGCCGACTAACGCATTTGGGTCATGAGCGATGGTCACCTGAAAGAAGCTCAGACGAGGATTGAAGGCTGAGTCTAGTGCGCGTGCTCCAAAGGCGAGGCAAAGGCCATCAAACAAGCCTTTTTCTTGATCCCTTCAATAATGTCGGCCAGCGTGAATGAAATGGAGAACGCGTTCGTCTTGCTATCGCCATGTTTGTGGGGAAGCAACGACCCGACGCGCTAGTTAACGTCACGGCAAAGGCTATCTTATCGCCGGGTCGGCTACATCACTGCGCCTGCCCAGCCTCACGCGCCTACTCCGAGTCACCCATCACGGGTCGCAGCTTGAAGCTGCCTAGCACCTTTGTCGTCTGTCACGCTCCCCAGAACGCTGTCTCCTCCCTTCATCTCGGGTTCTGACAGCTCCTTCCTTTGTCTCCTTATATCTTCCAACCTCCCAACACCTATAGTCATCTGAACCAAGCTCCGACGGAGCTCCAATCATCATTATGGCGGTCAAAGCCGCGGTCCCCTTTTTGGTGGCCATGATGCTGCTCACGGGTGTCTGCAACACGCTGTTGACAAAGTACCAAGTACATCTTCCTCCATCCCTCCATCCTCGAGACACTAGCTTACCTCCGTGAATAGGACATGCAATGCGTCGCAAACTGCGACAAGAAGCCCAAACACCGCTCCCACTTCGAGCAGCCCGTCCTCCAAACCCTACAAATGTTCATCGGCGAAATGGGCTGCTGGCTCGTCATCGGCGCTTTCAACTTGTACCGGCGCTACGCGAGCCGCCGCGCGGGCTACGAGGCGATTGTAGATAACAACGACGATGATAGCGGTAGTGAGACGCGGGAGATTGCGAATCCGCTGAAACCTGCGCATCCGGATGACGAAGGCAGGCTGCCTTTGGAGGGGCGCACGATTCTATTGCTTGCGCTACCGGCATGTTGCGACATTGCGGGTACGACGCTGATGAACGTCGGACTGCTGTTCGTCGCTGCGAGTATCTACCAGATGACAAGAGGTGCGCTTGTGCTTTTTGTCGGCTTGTTCAGCGTGTGGTTCCTGAAGCGCCATCTCGGGCTGTACAAGTGGTTTTCGCTCTTCGTTGTCGTGTTCGGTGTCGCGGTGGTTGGACTCGCAGGCGCAATCACCAGAGACGATAAAGCGACGCCGAACTACTATGATGGCTCCTCGCTCACGACGCAGAAAGAGGTCTCGGCGGCTGCTATGACGATCATCGGTGTGCTGCTCATTGCTGGCGCGCAGATCTTCACGGCGACGCAGTTTGTGCTTGAGGAGCGCATCATGGAGAAGTATGCTATGGAGCCGATCAAGGTTGTTGGCTGGGAGGGCGTGTTCGGCTTTTCAGTCACGCTGATTGGCATGATCATTTTGCATTTCGCTATTGGCACTGGGTACTTTAACGCCAGGGAGGGACTGTACCAGATGACGCACTACCGCGCCATTGCTGTGTCTTCGCTCATGATCATGGTCAGCATTGGGTACGTTCCCACACTCGAACTATTCAGACGCCTACTAATGATACGATAGTGGTTTCAACTTCTTCGGCCTTTCCGTCACGCGCACCGTCTCCGCTACCTCGCGCTCAACCATCGATACATGCCGGACGCTCTTCATCTGGGTCGTCTCGCTCGGTCTAGGCTGGGAGACGTTTAAGTGGCTGCAGGTGCTTGGATTCGCACTGCTGGTGTACGGCACGTTCTTGTTCAACGACTTGATTAGGCCGCCGCTAAAGTCGTGTGTGGAGAGGCACCCCGAGCCTCTCTTGCCCGAGGATCCAATTGAGCATCACTAGGCAATGAGACGAGGTGTGCATGGTGGAGTGTATGTATATATGCATAGCATCAGGAGTTGTGGGTATCACCTGTCGGTATTGAATGCATTGTTATTCTGTCTAAGAACCCCTGCGCTATTAGCTACACTTCTCGGAAGCGCATCCTGGAGTTGTGCGCACACTATTTGTGTTTCTTGTTGTACTTCAAGTTTAAAAGTATTCAGGACCTGCTATCACGAAACACGCCGAAAGCCATTCGTGTTCAGTGAACGCAGGACCGTTGTATCGCGACTTATCGTTATCGGCGGGGCTGTGGCTGGTGGCTGGTGGCCCGTGCCCCACGGACTCGTTAAGCGAGGTAGATTTGGTTCTAACAGCGCGCACAACTCCACGAACTTCGACAACACGGTTAACGACTCTTTGAACATTCCACCAGGACGTTCAGCCGCCAATCGACAGTCCGACACAATGGCCACTACTCAGGGAGCTATGTGAGTTGCTGCAATTACACGCATATCCATACGCGTGCTGCAGGGCCAGTACTGACAATGTGCAGTTCCAAGCGAAGGAAGTTCGTTGCTGGTACGATACACCCTTTCCCACCCTAAGAGAGAGAGATATGGCGATAGAATTGGCCCGGTCTCGGAGACTGCTTCCCCGACGCAGACCCGGTAGAGACATGGAGCACACAGACGATGAAATATTGCGCACAATGGACGATGCTAACACCTTCCAGACGGTGTTTTCTATGCCGAGCTGAACGAGTTCTTCCAGCGCGAGCTGGCCGAGGAGGGCTACTCGGGCGTCGAGGTCCGCGTCACCCCCACCGTCACCGACATCATCATCCGCGCCACCCACACACAAGAGGTCCTCGGAGAGCAGGGTCGCCGCATCCGTGAGCTCACCTCGCTCATCCAGAAGCGCTTCAAGTTCCCCGAGAACTCCGTCTCTCTCTATGCCGCCAAGGTCCAGAACCGTGGTCTTTCTGCCGTCGCCCAGTGCGAGTCCCTCCGATACAAGCTGCTCAACGGTCTGGCTGTCCGAAGGGCCTGCTACGGTGTCCTGCGCTTCATCATGGAGTCCGGCGCCAAGGGTTGCGAGGTTGTTGTTTCCGGAAAGCTCAGGGCCGCTCGTGCCAAGAGCATGAAGTTCACCGTACGCACATATCCTGCACACTCTCCGAATAACAGACTAACAAACAACAGGATGGTTTCATGATTCACTCTGGTCAGCCCGCCAAGGACTTCATTGACAACGCCACCCGCCACGTCCTGCTCCGCCAGGGTGTCCTCGGTATCAAGGTCAAGATTATGCGCGGCTCAGATCCCGAGGGCAAGGCCGGCCCATCCAAAACACTCCCCGACTCCGTCACCATCATCGAGCCCAAGGAGGAGCAGCCCGTTGTCCAGCCCATGTCCCAGGACTACGGCGCGAAGGCCATTGCCGCCCAACAGGCAGCGGAACAGGCCAGGCAGGCGGAGCAGGGTGAGGGCGAGGCCCAGCCAGAGGGCGAGCAGACCTACTCCGAGGAGCAGTAGACGGATACCAAGCCGTGGGGCGCACGAGACTACGAAAAGGCATTTAGCGGAAGGTTACGACTCCTTTGCACGTTCGGAATGGGCTGGGCATGCTTTTGATACGGGAGATTATGGAGTCTTGTGCTTAAGTGCTATGCACTCTTTCAAATGATCCAAATATTGAAGGATGGCTTGACCAACCAGCTGCAATTGATTGTTCAATCATTCAACACTCTTCATCGAAAACTTGTCGTGGCTACTGATGTCGTTAATGGTCTGGTAAGTGGGCGTGTTCTACTTATTTTCATAGGGCTGTTGTTACAAGCAACACCATTCCAGGCATTTCATCTGCAACTAAGGTAGTTCCCTCCAAGCTTACATGATCATCTCCTTCGGAACGATCTGAAACCGTCCCCTTGTCCGTGTTTCTTCAAGCTAGTCGCTTATTTGTGCAATTATTACACGGAACCACTTCCAAATTACATCACCCCGGATGCTCATCATCACTTTAATATGCCAACCCCGCAGACTTAGCTTGTCGGAACAATAGGAGAATATTCCGGACAGCCTTAATTCACCATGTAGGCGGCACAACTGCTCCTTGGGGCTGCGCATCCGCTGTCCTGGCGTGGGAAATGTGGGTTGATGTGAGCTAGAGTAACTCCCGAGAGTCGTCGATGATCATGAGACGTTGAAAAGTCGGGTTTAGAAGAGACGGAACGAGTGCTAGTTCTAGCGAGTCAGGCACGAGGTTGGCTCAAGGATGTGTCTCTATATGGTGGAATTCCAGGACCACGACCACACGATGAATATTGACTAGACTACTTAAACAACCACCTCTCCCACCATGCGGACCTTCACGAGCAACGCCCCATTCACTCCCAACCCACCGCCGCCACCATGCGTCTCCCCACCCTCCTCCTCGCCCTAGCATCCACCTCCCTCGCCGCCCTCCCCTTCAAAGGCGCAGACTGGTCCTCCCTGCTCATCGAAGAAAAAGCCGGCAAAACCTACAAAAACGCCGCAGGCACCACCCAGCCCCTCGAAATTATTCTCAAAGCCAGCGGCGTAAACACCGTCCGCCAACGCATATGGGTTAACCCAGCAGGTGGAGATTATAATCTCGACTACAACCTCAAGCTCGCGCGCCGCGCAAAAGCCGCCGGCTTGAAGATCTACCTCGACTTCCATTATAGCGACAATTGGGCCGATCCAGGCAAACAAGTCGTGCCCGCGGCGTGGAAATCACTCGCCAAAGACGCGCTCGTCAAGCAGATATACACCTACACCAAATCCGTCATCGACGCCTTCGCAAAAGAAAGCCTCCAACTTGACCTCGTCTCCATCGGCAACGAAATAACACCCGGCCTCTTATTCCCTGTCGGAAAACTCGGATCAGGCGAAGGCGCCGCGAACGTCGCCGCACTGCTAAAGTCCGCTTCGAAAGCGATAAAGGAGAGTACCATGGCCAAGAAGCCGAAAATCATGATCCACCTAGATAACGGCTGGAACTGGGACACCCAGAAATGGTGGTACGACTCCGTCCTTGCGGCGGGGTTGTCAGCAAGTGATTACGATGTCCAAGGCGTGAGCTATTACCCGTTTTACAACAGCGGCGCCACTCTATCCGCGCTCTCCAACAGCATGAAAAACATGGCATCCCGCTTCGGCAAAGAAGTCATGGTCGTGGAAACGAATTGGCCGAGCTATTGTCCGAATCCGAGTACGCCTTTCCCGGCGGATACGAAGGGTATTCCGATTTCGGCGGAGGGGCAAGCGCAGTGGATGAAGGAGCTGGCGAAACGTGTGGCGGCGGTACCGGGAGGGAAGGGCACGGGCTTGTTTTATTGGGAGCCGGTGTGGATTGCAAATCCGGGGTTGGGCAGCAGTTGTGGGTGGAATTTGATGGTGGGGGACGATGGCAAAGTGATGAGTAGTTTGGCTGTTTTTAAGGATATTTGAACATGTCGGAAGGGAGGGAAGATGGAGGGATGGGTTGTTCTTTGTATATATTTTTGATGGTGGAGATGTACATACTAGGCGGCGAAACTACTGATCAAAGTTCTTGATATCAGGCATCATACCCAGACCCTTTCCTCGGGTTTCTTTCGCCTTACCGCCATCATCAAGATCATCCATAACACCCCCCGCACTCCTCTCCTTAACATGCCGTCTCAACAAACTCAAAATCTCACTATTCTTCCACCGCTGCGGCACAGGTCGATACGCCGGCTTAAACGTCCCGACCGTCTGCGCCCACTCGCCCGTTCCAGGATCGCGTGCCCTAACATCCTTCTCCTGCACCTTCGCGTCGGTTCCCTGCGCATTTGGCGTGGCCAGATCCGCCCCGGAGCCCTCGGCTGTTTCGCGGCTTGTCTGCGAGGGCTCCTGGGTGGCCCAGTAGTAGATGTCCCAGTCGTTTTCGTCGAGGAACAGGTCGTATTGCTGGAGGAGGGGCGGGGGCATGGTGGCGAGGTGGGCGTCGGCGAAGGTGCTGAGGAGGAGATCACTTTCTAGGGTTCCCCTTTTGCGGCTCTGGTCTGTGTAAATGTCAGCACATGATTCATATCGAACTTGTTTTCACAATCAAGGAAAAGACAGTAAAGAACTCGCGGGGGCGTAAGAACGGACATAATAACCTCGCTCGCATGGTGTTTGCATCCTCGCCTGTTCTTCGGATGGGCTCAACTTTGAATTTGGCACCTTCCATCTCTCCGACACCGAGCTCTTTGTTGGCGCCGCTCACGTCCTCGTGGTTCTGTGTGCCCCCGGTCATGCGCTTCGTATTCTCTGGCACCGAGTCCTTGGGAGTGAATTTGGGGTCGACGTTGGTGACAAGCTCAGGTGGGGCATTGTCCTTGCCAACTGATGGCATCTCATTGGCAATCGTTGATGTGGTGTTGGTCATGTGAGGGTTCAACGGCTTCTCGATCTGGTATTTGCGGTAGGTTTCCGAGGTATCGTTGGTGCGCTTGTTGAGGGCTTCGAACTCATTGCTGCGGGTTGCTGAGACGCTGAAGGAGCGGTAGGTGGAGCGTGGGAGGGCGAAAAGAGCTCGTGACGAGCGTGCTACTAGTCGTGAGGATGCCATTGTGAGGTTGTGAGACGATTCGGTGGTTGTGTGTTGCAATTGGTGATGCGGTATAGAGTGGTGTTCGATGCCTCGGGAAAAGTGGACAATCGTCATAGCTAGACTAGGTTCGCTTAGTAACGAACAATGTCTTCCTTGCGATCGGCTGGCCGAGTCTATTACTCTCACACCTCGCGTCTATGATCCGATGTCGTTTTTGTAATTCGTTCCTCGTATTACTCTATTCGCTATAGAAACGCCCAATTTTAAGACAGTAGCAGACAGCCGAGAATTACCCTTGCCCGCCATCGACGCCAAAACAAGAGGAGGAAGCGTCCAGCGTGCAACATTCATGCGCGTCCTTTGTCCGGCTCACGGAAAACTCACCTTTTTCAGACACGTATCTGCGCATACACCTCAAGTCAATCAGAGCTCAAAGTTCTGTTTGATCGAGGCACCAAGTCGCGTAGTCCAAGCCGTGCTTCTTGCGGCAATGTTCTATCAACTTGTCCCTCCTGCCCTCACTGTAAAAACACTCTGCGATCGGGCAATCAAGCACTGAGCCTCCGTGGTATTTGTTATGATGCCGCTTGAAGTCCACGGCTCTTTTAATCGTCTTGCCAGTGCACCCGTCAACGGTGCATTTGTGGACAATCTCTTGTGTTTTTGCGTTGTAAAAGATCTTGCCGATCTCAGTCAGGGAGTTCTGAGCTGAGGCATCTTGAGACGATGTACTGGTGTTTACGGGGGGCGCAGCACCTCTATGAGGCTCGATGTGACGAGAGTGGGCCCCAGTCGAGTTCGACGAACTTGCAGCAAACTCTTGGACCCAAGCTGCAGGATCGTTCCTCGTCGTACCGCCAGACCCTGTGTTCACAGCCGCGGCATTGTTAGGACTCTCACTAGCCCTGTTCACGAAGTCAGAATCGACGGCACGTCACGATCGATCGCTGAGACGAACCTGGGTCCAATTTGACTTGCGGGTACTTGTTGCCTTCTTTCGCGCTGATTTAGCTCCCGATGTGGAGCCGGTGGATAGAAGGTGACTTTATCTGGATGCGACGTTGCAACCTCACCCTCATAGGTAGTTATGCTTGTTGAAGAGGTCAGTCTTTACCGCGCGACAATCCGACGTAGGTCGCTTACCGATGGTCAACACGTCCCGCACTAGCTTGACTGCCTGAGCTAGGAGCAAGGGACTCTCTCTGTCGTGGCTGACTTGCAACATTGCGACCGGTCGACTGGTCATAGCCAGACGAGCTTTGAGAGTAGCCCGAAGTTGTGGCTAGACCGCATCAGTCCTGCCACAAGGCAAACTTCGACACTAGCTAACATACATCGGTTCTGCTGCCCGCCAGTACCATGCTGTGCATCTGGACGGGTGTTCGTATACTGTACACAATACCACTTTCCGTCTGGATATAAGACATACTGGAAGCCTTGTGGAGGTTGTACACTAGGGTATTGAGTGGACATGATTGGAGATCTCAGTGGAGGATTAGCGAACTTCCGACCGAAGTCTTAGATGCGTATCTGGAACCGGCATTCCTCGGGTATATAAGGACTCACGACGGGACATTTTGCTCAGCACCATGCCCATATCGAAAGTTGGCAGGACTTTCGTCGGTTGGAGGGCAACACTGCCAACATATGTAGTCCTTGGGCACTCCGACTTTTGCTACTAACTCACACCTAGAGCATGCGCTGTACCCAAGGGCAGCAATCGGGCAACAAGAAAAAGTCACGGAACGTTCACCCGAAACACGTATTGAATATCGTAGTCACTTCGAAATACCATTTTGGTGACAAGTTGGACGTGGTACATGAGGTTGAGCGTCAGGCGCAACAGGTGGCCGTCCATGAGAGGACTGGAAAATGAGGTGCAGCTATGTATAGCATGCGCTACCTTTCTCTATCGACGTTGGGCATGCATGCGGTGCGGTCAAGAATCGTTGGACTAGGTTGCTCGAGGAGAAAACAGACATTGTCGAGTCGCTGCTTCACTCTTGAACTAGCGAATCATCGCCTGCATGGCTGGTGGCTTGAGGTCCTCCTCCGCCCCACCTCGCTCCGAAACGAACCGCCCATTTGCAAGGACATGCAATTCTGCACGCGGGCGCACATCTATTGCATCAGTGCGACACGACATCGAGGCCTCATTGTCACTGTGTGTTGTACTTTGCACGGACCCTTAATGCTTTGCGGCGCTTTCCGCGACCAACGTTGCAGTTTGTGCTGAGGTTTACGGCGTTCGCAATAAAAACGACAGTACACCGTTGATCTTGAGGCTCTGCTCCCATCGGTCGGAAGTGGACACAGCACATCATATGCAAGGAACAGGATCGTAACACCTATTGGATCGCACAGTTCCGCCCTGACGCGCTTGGTGCGTGCCACGGCAGCCCAACGACCGCCATGCGACATCCCACATATGAACTGCATGCCACAATCGCCCTACATACCTGTCACAGCATCATAGCCCAATCGGATGCTGCTTCATTTAGACCTTCATCGCTTGCGAACGGTATGGCTCATCGCTTTCAGCAATTTAGCAATTGGCTTCCCAGATCGAGGTCTTCCGATTGGATCAACACCAGGACTCAAACTGTATTTCACGCTTCACATCACGGGAAATTGCTTTGGGGATACCTAATATTCGATTTTGTGTACAGTACGAGACCAGCTTTGCATCTACAGTGGAGCCGCGACTTCAGCTATGGATTACAATGGATACCACATTCCCTTTCAGATTTAATCTTGGAAGACACCATGGAACGTCTTGAGATGTCTGTTCAAATTGCACTTCCTCTTGGCGACATTTTCTTCGCATCCTGCGTGCGAACAGGGGGCTTGAAGTTCCACTTCATGGGACGTCTCGAGATGCCTGGCTAGATTATCTCTCCTCTTGGTAGCAAACCACTTGTCGCAATCTGGGATGGGACACTGAGTCTGGGTGCCCCCGTGACACGGAGTTGACTCGATATGTCGATGCAATTCTTGCAGGCGTTCGAACTTCTTCCCGACACACTTGGAACAATCTAGGTGAAGACATCGAAAATGGTAGCCGCTCTTTGTGGGCGCATTTGAAATGACTATTCCAACCCGTTCCCCGGAAGATTCTGGTAAACGGGGCGAACTGGCAACCGTTGTTGACTCGGTGGACCAAGGAAGATATCCGTAGGCTGGTACAATACCGAGCGCACGAGTGTATGCATCATCAGTGTTGGGAGCACGAAAGCTGGCATCCAGCCGTCGAGTGTTTGTGCTTCAGGGTCGTCAGTACATCAATCTCGGAAACACGGTCGACAGGAATACCTCACTGCCCACACTGGCTGCGAAATCACCGTAGCTTGGCCATCAACGACGTCGCCATACCTATTGGGCGGGAAGCTCGTGCGATCGTCCGCCCACCACCCGGAGCTATACATCTGTCAGTCGATTGAGTAATAGTCTCATTGATGTCAAACTTACTGAGCCATCGCCGGCTGTGGCGAGCCTGACGTATAGTACAGGTGGACGGGGAAATCTTGAGGGTCGGCTCCGAAGGCATGTTCCTGTTCTAGATGCGCTGTTTAGACACCGCCATTCAAAACAATGAACAGATAATCACCTCCAGGATCATCCCCACCTTGTGGGGTATCCAAGTTCGTCACTGCAGGTATGAACAGCTGTCCTGCATCACTGTGGTCATACACCGAGGACCATTGCCAGCGATCATTGTAGGCCATGGCAAGCCTTACAACCAAAGGAAAGTGAAAGAGATGGAACAAACAAAAGCCTCCGAGATGTGTTAGAAGCTTAAGCAGAACAGCAGACAGGCTAGCTTTAAGCTAGATCTTGCCGGCGCAACATCCTGGCAGGGTGTCGCATTCTAGCAGTCTGTACATCTGTACCTCTAAGATATGTGCCTCGCATCATGGAACTAGGATGCTTTATCAACGCCACCGTCGCCTCATCAGGTAAGTATCTGTGTTAGGGCTTTCTTCTGCAAGTCATCCATACTATGTACAATTTCCACGATCACTAACACCAGGACCTCGAATTGCCTCATGCTGCAATGCAATCGCCATGAAAAGAAACGGTCTTTTGGGTGATCATACCTCGCATGCACCTAAGCCGCGACTGCGAATGCAGCAATAGGCATCGAATGTCCAAACTTCAACACGTCATTGCACCAAAGGAGGCACTTACAATGATGGACGATCTATCAAACCTTAAAGATCGTGTATGAGACTGAAACGATTATCTAGCGGCCGACTGAGGAAACGTAGATTGCGACACGACGGTTATCGCGGCACATCAGTGTATTGCCTGGATATGTGCAGCTCGCCGAAGGCATCGTGGGTCGGTACGCCGGCTGCATGCGGCTCGCCGTCACACTAGCTGACCAGTGCTGCCGAGCATAGCGAAAGGCGACGTTGCGTGTAAATCGCACGTCCAACGTCTCTTAGCCCTAGGGCCTTCGCTTACTAGCCATCTACTACCTACACTCCCTTCATCACGCCGTATCTTGTAGATACGTTGCCTCCATCGCAAAAGGGAAGCGTCACATACTATCAAAAAATGTGTCACAAGACCACATGGTTAGCCATCGACTGGGCTTACCTTGCGCGAAGAGGCTTTGTGCAGCGCTCGATTATGCTGTATCAGGTAGAGGTGGGAAGACCGACGGATTTGACGACAAGGGTTTGACGGCCTTTCGGCATCAGAGCTTTCAGGCACTTTGGAAGCAAAAAGAAGAGAGATTGAAGCAGAGAATACGCAAGGCTAGCCGATAGGCATATTTGTGTGCCGTCTGGACAGTATGGTAGCTGTGTGAGCGGAAGATAAACACAGAAATCGCATGACCGCCATGTTGTTTGTTTGCAGTCGGCGGATCGGGTGTTACTACGCACACAAGGCCTTCTGCCGTACGACATTGCACACCGCAAGCCTAGATTTTGACGTTTCTGGGCCTTCCAGCCATCTCGGCAGATATTTATGATAGCATTTGCGTCCCACTCGGCCTTATTCTATTTCCAGATCAACACGCTACTTGTACTACCCGAGCAACCTTCTACCACTCGCTTGAACGCTATCCACACCACCAATAAGAGCGGACAGAAAGATGAATCAAAAGCAACCAACAGCCCCACCACTCAAGCACTACACATTCTACGAACGACCATGTACCTTCCGCATATGGTCTCTCAGCTTATCTCTTCGAGGAAACGGATACCCTCCATTTGCGTGCGACCGCTGGCATGACGCCACACGGCACCAGTATTCTGGCTTTCGAGGGGCATGGGTGGTGTCGTAGTGGCGCCTGAGCTCGGCTTGACGGTTGAACGTTTTGCGGGAGCATCTTTGCTCGAGGCACTTGAACTTGCCGTTGTGGTAGAAGGATCCGATCATTGTGTTTGGGTCGTCGAGTGTGTCGTCTTGAGTGTCATCGGACTCGTCATCCAACGTGTCCTCCACGTGTGGCTCTGTTGAATTGTTGAGGAAAGTATGGCTTTTAATGACTTGCCCAAGTGCTGATTGATGGACTTCATGCCATAGATGATTGTCGCCGCGGGCGGCTCTTTCGAGTGGGTCGGCGAGGTCTTCAAATGGTGAAGCAATCCCCTTCTCGAGTACCTCGGATCTGATATTTGCAGTACCTAGAGGCAAATTGGGCGGAATTTGTCCATCATTGTTTCCGATTGGTTCTCTTGGCGATTCGCAATCGGTCGCAACGTATTTTCCACGGCGCTCGTCCATGTTCCACCAACCGACGTTCTGTGTTACTGGCAGGTCTACCACGGAATTTACTGCGGTTCCACCACCCTCTCCGTTACCATACTCTTGCTTGCTCACTGCCAGAGTACCCTGAGAAGGTAAAGTCAGGCTGCGGTCTAAAGGGCTGCCAGCAACAGAATCTATGTGGACGTTAGTAAGGTGATAGTGATTGACGCGCAGGAAATACGAACCACCGTTCAATCCGCTTAGCCACCACACGGGACTATCCATTTGACTGAGTTCGTCCGAGGCACTCAAGGGGTCGAGCCAATGGTCCGCACTCCAGAGTTCGTCAGTCATGACTAGTTGGTTAGCGCTCTGAAGTAGGAAAGTAGAACAAAGATAGATTTTGGACCAGAAATGCTAACTTGAGCAGCGCATACGAGTCCACTGATAAGTGAATTTTGAGGGGTCTTATAGCCCCCAATTCCCTGCCGCACATTACGTCTAGATCCGCGCTCTCGCCCTTCACTCATTCAATCCTGAGGACACCGGTCAGAAACTATCCCACGTGTATGCAACGTTGAGCGTGCCCCGCATCTGCCAAACTGCCTCGGTCGCTTGTCAGTGGGCTGGAGATGCAGCGACCCCTGCGACACCTTCTTGCTGTCGAAGAACGACATGCCTTTTCAACTTAGCGCCACAGGATGCTGAACGCCACAGTCATTTGCGCCACAGTGCTTCTCGCCAGTCATGCTCGCATCATGCAGGGTCGCCCAGGTCTGCTCAAAAATGCCTGATTTCGTGAGTGTGGCGCAGTGCAGCCACACTTTCTCATTGGTCCGCAGGGGTGATTGTGGCGCAGCACTGCAGGTTGAGACCATTCGACGCACAAACATGCAGCTTGTGAAAGGGTAGAGTTGCCGTTACCCATTTGTAATCGTCCACGGCGAGAGCGAGATTGTGAGAGAAATACGATCACCACTAGAGTAGCACTGCATAGAGCCATGCATCCTCACAATACAGGTTATCTGGTCGTGGGAGTCGATCGAATGCGCCGAGACCTCCTTCTTCGACATTCTCTCGTGTCCGACTTCCCCATTCACATTGGTCCCAGTGTACCTAGGTAGGGTCTCAATCGCAACTTTCAGTCATCCTCTTGACTGGTATACGTTCAAACGCCTGGAACATCCCGAGGTCCCCTGCAACTCGAATCATTTCGAACAGCTTTCTTCGGGGGTGACTGACCGCATGCAACGATTTCTCTGTCTTATCCCCATACGTTCGCCATTGAAACTAGTAAATTAAGCACCTTGCCGAGCGACAGAAAGACAGAATCGTTGGAAATCGCATCTGTTTTCGGTTCGAATTGTACGTGACGAACCATCTACCAGCGTTCAGCGGCTACTTACCATCCTTCCTAACAGCAAGTGACATGACTCAGCACCTATAATGCAAAGCGCAGCATGGTGAGCGCAGCCGGTCAGCGAATGACATCCTAGGACGAAGCATGGAGCGAATCAGAAGAGGCAAAGCGCCGCCCCACCAATTGTTTTTAATGCACCCCTCCACTTCGTCATTGCAGCATCGGTCATCTTCGACAAGGTCCAGGAAAGAAGCATAAGCGTAGTTGTAAGCTCAGTAAGTGCTCAGCTCACCGTGCTAGCATCTAAAAGTACTTTCGAAGTCGAGGCTGTTACGCATACGATAATAGATGGCCCTTATCTCCCGCGCTGCTACTTAGTAGTAGTGGTCTGTAAGTCTCTTCAGGACGAGCAGCAATATCAAGCCATGGACCTGTTATTCAATAGTATAGTCTAATTTATTTGTATCCAAATACACAATACTATTAATCAGACAATAGGAAAACATATGTTGTTCGAAAGCGAACAAGAAACAACTATCGGCTGTTTCTCCACCCGATTGATAGTACTCCCGCCATTAAGCTGCACCAGTCTCGAACATCGCACCACCGTCCCCGATCCCATGCTTCTTCAACGCATGAGTCGCCATCTTATCCTTGCGCGGAAACGGTCGGTTATTACCACCCTCGCTGCGCACGCAGCCAGCGACCGGACACCAGAACACGGTTTTCTCGACCGCATGCGCCCCTTTGTAATGCCTGTTGAAGTCGTACCAGCGACCGAAGGTTCGTTTTCGGCATCTTGGGAACGTACAGTGGAAGAGGAAGGCTTGTGGATCGCTGGTTTCTTGGACTGCGCAGATGTTCGAGGGAAGTGATTGAGGACGACGTGGTATCTGCGGTGTACCCATCGATGGTGTCAAGGCATCGGCGGTAATGCTATCATTCGCATATCTGTCAGGGATTATGTCGACTTCGAGCGCAGGGGCTTCGCGCATCTCTTCTCCATGGCTGCTATCAGAGGTCAGTTACGACGATTCAAAGACTCCAAGCATGAACTTTTACTTGTCATACCAATCACCGTGTCTGGTGCCGTTACCATGTGCATCCCAGTGCGACAGCTTTTCCCCATGGCCATATCTCATAGCGCTGTTTGTTTGCGGACAAGATTTGTTGTCGTGCCCAGCAACTGAATGCCAGCCATATCGATTTAATGGAGTTATGGATAAGTATGTTGTGGTTGTGCTGTCCTCCAAAAAGCCGGGCAAGACCGGATCCTGGGTGGGTACCGCTGACCAGTCAATCTCGTGGAATTTGTTGGAGCACACTTGGGGTGGGTGGTTTGCGGAACATATCATGGGATATATATTGTTGTTGCAGTCGTCATGCATCATATGTTGAACGCTTGAAGTAGGTCCGAGTTGTTCGGGGTGTGCTATGGCTGGATGAGAAGCTTCTCTAATGAGATACCAAGCGTGACTTACACATATTGACGGACACATCCGCACGTTGAAATCCATCGAATGAATCCAAACTATCAGCAGAAGAGGTCAAGCCAAGCCAGGGGAGATCTTCATCTGAGAAGGTAATATCCATGATGAATAGATTGGGTGTGAATTGGCTTCGACTGTAAAGCTTGAAGATGGGAGAATTAAAAGAAGAGAGAAACTCGTCCTAGTGTCAAGGCTGATATATATTCAAACCAAGATGCGCGGGGTTTGCCCTCATTACACGTTCTTCCTTCTTGTGAGGGGAGCATAGCATTATACCTATTCGCGTCAGAGAGCAGCTACTGTCGGATGTTCGGATTTAACAATTCTATTTAGGCGCGGAAGCACGGTAGCGTGCGTATTTTACACCCATCTAACTCTCGCGACTTGCCCCTCGTCTGCAACCCTTACTGGTGGTGCCTTCGGCTACTGTCTTGTTGGCTTTCAGCACAAGAGTCTCGCGCATCCGTTCGGCATAGATTACGCTCCCGCATTGCTAAAGCACCCTGGTCCTTTCGCATCAGTTGGCTTGCAGGGGGGCAAGGATTGAGCTGACACCGAGAAACATGAGCGCCAACCTAGTCCACGGCTCCGCCGCACAACTTAATTGGCTAGAACTTTGTGGCAACCTGAATGAGGCGGTCGCGCGGCGATCTGGCTGTAAGGGATCCAAGCAGACGGTCTGCCTGGCCAAAGCAGGCTTGACCTAGCTCGGCAGAAACATAGTCGGAAAGTCGACAACGTTGGCACGGCTACCGGGGCGGAAGCTATCCTGCAGGGCGCCGCAGTTTGACCGACCGAATGCGTTTGGCGGCGGGAGCATCAATCCGCCGCCACAATGCCACACGCTTCGACTGCCAATTCACCCTTGGCAGCATATGTCACGCAGGCCCCACTTGCCAGAATGATGAATGTAGGATACCTACACAAGGCCAGAGCAAGGCAGAAGCCTTTCCCTGCTTGAATTATAATGGTGGCTCCACACTGGCGCGAACAATGCTGGACCCCGCAACTAACTAACAACACTAAACGTCTTTATCATCTACTGGTTATGCTTAAATAGATGTACTACAGTGCTCTTCCGACTCAGGTAGACCGTTGAAGGTTCATATCAGATGTTCCATGTTCCAACAAGGCACACGTCGCTGCGCGTTCTTGCAATGAGAAGGTTGCTGGGATTCTGCTTCCGCACGTTAACGATCGAACATCACGGAAGACAACAATGCGGATCCGGCAGCCATTTGACTTGATTCGCAATTGATATGTTTCATTCCAGCATTTTTTTTCCAATTCCTCTCCCACAGCTTCAATCGAACGTGTGAAGAAACATATCGCTGTACGCCTGCAGTCATGGGCGTATTCACTCTCATGACGGCGCTTTCCCAGAACGAGCCTCATGGAACCGTGAGGCCTTTCGGCACGACGCTTTTGGCTGTTTCATTATCACAATCTAGCCTGGGACCGGCCGCCAAAGGGTGATACCAAGACGCGCAGCACCCGTCGCGCCCAGGAGAACCTTGAAAGACTTGGGGTTTGTCGGAGCACTGACTATGCTGTGCACCAGAACTTGATAGGACCGACGCGTGGACGCCCTATGGCCTCGCCCACGAGCCAGATTAAGGAAGGCTGGAACCACCGCGCAGCGATGTTGCGCTTGGTGGCGTACATGCCGCCTCGCAGTCGGGCCTTTCTAGCCTCCGGATGCTGAATGTGTTTGGGCCAAACCACATGCTTGTACTCTTGCTGGAGAGCCGGGCCTGGATGAAGCGCAAGCCTCCGAATCGAGATTGATATCCGGAATCAAATCGTTTCCTTGACCATGTCACACCAGCCACATAGCCATAGCCGTCGTCGTTCCTAGGTTGCCCAGGTTTATCATGTACACCAGCTATCAAAGTCAATACTTTCAGCAATGCTTTGAGATGAGCAAATTCCAATGAGAATCTAGTACTTAGAGTTGTGCCTATCTGAACAGGCGCGAAACATTGTCGAACCTGATGAGATCAGATAGCGAACGCGCGCGTATTCAAGCAGATGAACAGCCATGATGCACATGTGTGGAATTGCATGTTAGACCAATTTAGACCTACCCTTTTCTAGCACACTATCCACACTCACGCATGACGTCAGTAGATATTCTTGCGCCCCTCCCTCAGCACTGCCTCACAACAAGTCATCCGGTCGAGAGAACATGATAGTACATTCCGCCGACGCGTTGGCAAATTCACAACAGCGCTGGCGTTCGACAGCACTCCCATGTCCGACGCAAGAAGTTGATATAGACGAAGTGCATCATCCGGAACCGATGAGGCCCAAAACGGCACGCAACAAGGGGCCGTTTGGGGCGCAGATCATCCGCGGCGAGTGACATGCACGCGAGCCCAATGCCACTCCGCGTCTGATTGGATGGTTTCTTCCTGACCGGAGGAGACGCGACGCCGGACTTACGGCCGAGGATGATGTGATTGGCGTGGTCGGACCTTGACTCAAGGGCTGGGGGGGTATGGTGAATAGGGATATGTCGTTGTTTGGCGCGCCTTGTTTGGCATGCACCGATGCTCCTTGTAAGATCACTTGGCAAACAAGGGCCTGAGGCGGTCACGTGGTGATCCTCGGCGACGCAGGTGGAGGGACTTTACTGGCGCGAGAGAACAGCTCTATATGGCGGTGCATATCAGTGAAAGGTCCGGCGTCGACATGATCCGTGCTATTACATTAGGCTACGTAGGTTTAGAGAGCTAAGGTAGGAAAAGCTGAATCCACCGTGGAGAGCTGAAGATCAGATCCGGAACGCCCAGGTATGCAGTAACTCGGCTTTCCCGGCCGTTCTGAAAGGTCAAAGAACACCGGCAGAGTAGCCATAGACTCTGATATGCAGCCATAAACCCATTGATTATTCCTCCATCTTGTCACCATTATCCTGTCCGTCCTTTGCAGTTCCCTTATTCATGATCATAGCCCGGAAGTCCGCGTTGCTCTTCGCGTCGCCGTTTGTCGTGATTGCATTCTTCGGGATCGCAGGTCGACCAACGCTGATGCCGCTCTTTCCACGGCCTCGTCCACCTGCGGAGCGCCCACGCGCAGCTGGCCTGTTGACACGATTTGGCTGCACGAAAGTGTTGCCGGCCTTCCATTCACCCTTCTGCAGCCGGAGATCCTTCACTGTCCCAATACGTAATTTCCTGCCCTCAAAGTCGCGGCCCTGCAGTGCGATCTCTGCTTTACCAGCCCCGTCAACGGTGTGAAACTCGATGATTGCGCCTCCATGCTGAGGCTCAAGAGTGATCATCTTGAATCCGAATGGCTCGACGAGAGGCTTGATGCGGGCGTCCGGTACGGTATCGGGAAGGTTTAGGAAAGCGATTGAACGGGATCCAATAGTACCTTCCGGCTGTGAAGTACCAGATACAGCCGCTGCTTGGCCTGATGCTGCCTCGCGGACATCTTGATCGCCGTTGTTCTCGAGAGTGGACTTGACCTTTGGCTTGTTATCCGCTCGATCGCTGGCAATTTGTACGTGTATGTCCAGACCCCAGAAGTCTTTGCCATCCATAGCGGCCACCGCAGCATCAGCACTGTCCTTGCTTTTGTAATTGACAAAGCACCAGCCTTTGTTGCTGCCGGTGCCTCGGATGGTAGGCATCTTAATCCTCTCGATGTCACCAAATGGCTTGAAAGCGTCCTCGATTTCTCGCTGCTTAATCTTGAAGTTGAGATGCCATACGTAGACCTCGCGTCCTTCAGTAGTTGCACCGGTCCTGGGCTTCTTTGCCTTCGGGTCGGAGATCTTGGCTGTAAGTGGGAGACCCTCGACATCATTACCATCGAGTTGCGTCGCTGCGACGGCATTCTCAGCATTGTCAAACTGGACATAACAGAACCGGCGATGTGTGTCAAACTTGAGTGAGGGGAATCTGATTCCAACAATCTCGCCAAAAGGACCGAAAAGCTTTCGTAGAAAAGCTTCGCCGGCGTGCGGTGGGTAGTTGGCGACATACAGTGTCGTACTCTTTCCACGCTCAATCGAAATCGCGTGACCTTCGAAGCCTTTTGCTTCTTTGGTGAGGGCATAGTCAGCCTCCTCCTGGCTTTCAAACTCCACGATAGCAGTGACACTGTCGTTCTCTTCTTTGAGCACAAGGTTTCGAACAGTGCCAGCATCGGTGAAGAACTGTCGGATTCGGGTCTGTGTCGTGCCAGCAGGTAGCTTCCGCACGATGATTGAGGAATGTTCTCGGTCTCGCTTCTGTCCAGTAGACTGAGTCTCTGAAGGTGCTTCGCTTCCGGCTCTCACCAATCCATTGACCGACGCTTCTATCATGTTAGCGACCCTGGTCTTCTTGGCCGTCACGTCATCTTCCTGGACCTCATCGTCACGTTTGCGCTTCCCCGGACCATCGGCAAGCTCACTCGCTGGTGTTTCTTGTTGTGAAGCTAGAGTTGCTGCGTTGGTTCGCTCCTTTTCTCTTCGAATTGAGATAACCCGCTCTGCCCTTCTACGCTCAATAGCTGCGCTGCGTACCTTGAGAACCGATTCGTGCTGCTCAACATGATTTATGTACATCTCAACGAGCGGCTCTGGGTGATCGACAGTAGTGAGATGCTTCATTCCATGTTCCAAGACTGCAGTCGCCCGCGAAGGGGGTAGAAGTTGTTTCCCAGCGTTCGCCTCGTTTCGCGTTGCGTGCTGTGACCAGAAGACCATCTCGAAGATGTACCATCGGTACCAGAAGTCGTACGAATCGGCTTGTCGTGCGACGAGTGAGTCCCATATCTGGCGAGCTTCGTCGACGTTGCCTCGTTGCAGCCAGAACTTCATATGGATTCGCTCGAGGCGCCACTTGGGATCACACCAGTCTCTACCATGCTTTTTGATGCCCACCTCTCTGACAAACTCCAGGGCGGATCGTATGCCAACTTCGGCAATGTCGACATCATCTTCAGTCGCTGCAGGGTCGTCGAAAGCTCTCCGGCGAAGATAGCCACACCATGCGATTTGCACCTTGATGAGCTCTTCCAGATCGGCATGTTCCAGAAGTCCAGATCCGGTCGCAGTGTGTTTGACATGCTCCAGGTCTTCGAAGGCCTTGTGCTCCACTTCAAGTGTTAATATGCGATGCGACCACAATGAGCCGGACCATGGGCAGTGTCGCGTCGCACGCTCAAGTACGTTTAAAAGATCGACAGAGCGATCTTGCTGCCATATAAGAAACTCCACATGATCCTCCCATATGGAAGGGTCTACCGGAAATCGGAGGGTCGCGCGCTCGTACAGAGCATTCACAAGGTGAAAGCTGTAGACGCCCATGGTCTTCTTCTCCCATTTTAGGTATCGAGTGACCGCATGATACTCAGCATCTTGATCGCCCGCTTGTTTGGCCTGGAGAAGCTTGAACTCATATTCTTCGCGGTTGGCGTACTGCTGCTTGATGTGCGTGTTCTGTTGCAGAGCCTGTTCCATAAGCTGCTCGTAGTGGTCCTTGTAATACCGCGTGTTGAAGGAGGAGTATCGCGAGAAGGTGTTCTGCCACGTCGCATGTGGCTGACTCAGGCGCTCGGTGTAGACTGCGCCAACCCTAGCTGTCTTGTCCTGACTGAAACCACCGTGTTCGAGATCCTCCTCTAGAACTTGCAGATAGCGATCCCAGACCAGATTGCTCTCCTGGAGGTTGTACTTGACGCGCTCGGCACCTTCCTGCAGCGCTTCCAAAACCAGCTGAGGCTTGAAGAGTTCGCGCCCAATCATTCGGTCTTCCTCGTTCCATGACTCTGGCGGTTCTGATTCCCACGAGCACGCGACAAGGTAGCTGGTGTATTCACCGTAGGTAGCCCAGAGTTTTGCGCTGTAAGGTTCCTCCTGAGTGGCTTGTTTGTGCAGTTCTAGTACCCCCATCCGATCTTCCACGTTGAGCGCAAGTATCTTCTCATCGTTGAGGCGGTAGTGCCATAGCGTCTCGCCGAGTGGATACTTTTCAGACATTTGCTTGTACGCATCTCTCAGGACTTGCACCAGCTCGTAAGAATGAGGGCCAGTGTCGAAAGATTCGAGGTGGTGCTGCAAGCCTTGGTGGAGTGTGGTGACTAAGGAGAGGTGGCTGTAGTAGTCGAACGGGTTTTCGATCAGAGTCTTGTCTAGCTGCTCGCACCATTCGATGTGCTGCTGATCTAATGACTGGGTCGCAAAGATGCGCGGCCGCGGTGTTGATTCAGACATGATGCTGGCTACCGATTCGCCGGAGAGGTGTTGTCCGAGGTGTTGTAGACTGTGGCGGGGTTAGCGACTGAGGGTGCGAGGTTGCTGTGTAATACGCCAAGACTTTCAAAGAGGCAACGGCGCCCGTGACCGTGAGCAAGCGCAACGCTTCCACCACGTCATGTAGTCTTTGCGCATCTCTTCTCAACAGTTTACATAATGACTGGGAGGCAATTGCCAGTGTCAAACGGATATCGCTCAAAGGAAAGGGCAAAGCTTACGTTACTGGCCGTTGATGCACCACAGAGGTCTGTCGAGTGCCCTGTTGCTGCTGCTGCATGCTGGCAAGATCTGAAGAGCAATTAGTCATCCGGCATTCAATTCATCTGAAATCGCCTGGCCTAAGTACCCAATGCGCAAACATTGCACGGCACACACTTCGTTCTTCTACAACTTTGAAAGCGGGCGCGTACCTGCTAATGTGTCCATGCCCGGCGTCGAGGCCTGCCGGAACATGTGATGTGGGGGAGTCATGCGCGCATCACGCGGCGACCCCAGTGGTTGTGGTGTGCTCATGGCGCTGTGCATAGCTCGTGCGCCATTCGCGATATGGGCGAAGCCAGGCGAGGGGACCTGCTGGAGGGCGGCGTGTGGTTGGGGCGACGAGGTGATCTGTTGGCTGAGGCCCGACGAGGTTCGCGACGGCATCTGGCGCATTGCGCGTTTGCTCTTGCCTGGCGATCGCAGCATGGAGGGCGAGGGAAGCGCGGGTGGTTGCTGCGGTGTAGGGGTACCAGCGGGCGAGTCGCTCGGCGATAGCAACGAAGGGATATCCATCTTGAGGGCGAAGTGCTGTTTTTCTCTTGTTCACATGCGCGACTGGGCTCTACTCTGCTTTACATGCATCGATATATCGCAGAAGCTACTTGTGGGACAGGCGCAAACTACAGGATCTACACGATATTGACGTCCCTGTAGCGAACGGCATGGAACGATAGGCGAGTCGACGCTGCAAGAAGAGCGTCACGGCCAGTCGAACCAGAAAGGATGGCGGGCGGTCGGATGCAGAATGCGCCGAGGTGTCGTTGAGGAGCGCTGAAGCTCTAGGTCTCGAAGAAAGTTCACAGGTACAAGCTCGGGCCCGCAGCTAATCGACTAATGACGGAGACGCCTCAAAGTGGGCTTTCGTGCGATGAGATGGAATGGGATGGGATGGGAGCGCACGCGGAAGGGCGTGGTGAGGCGGTGGGAACAGTAGTTCGAGCTACACCAGACTGCTGGGAAGACTTTGCTCTACATGTGTCGCTGAGGGATGATCGCTGCCCTGCTCCGAGGGCTGGACATGATGATCTGCCGCATGCGCACGTGACGCAGCAGGGGTCCACGCCATGCAAGGCGGGAATGATTGCCGAAAGCTCAGATTTCGTGCACCTCCGCATATCGAGACGCCATCAACGCCGCGCAATTGAGCTGCCGGCCATCGACATGACGACGCGAATACCCTCACGGCGGCTTGGGCAGTCAGGTATGTCTTTGTTTATTCTTGCATACGTTCAATTGGCCTGACTTGGCACCATCATTGCCACATCTACCCACTTCACCACCAAACTGCATCCATAGCACACACCAGTGACTGACCTGTACAGCCCTTGCCGCCTTTCAGCCCCGCACAATTCGATGGGCGCCTTCTGTATGTGCCACTTCTACTGCCAAACGACATGCATCTACAAAGGACAAAGCTACCAAAGTCACCTCGAAACCCAAAGACAAGGCTGCCGAAGACTCATCGAAAACCAAAGACAAGGTTGCCGAAACCCCCTCGAAACCCAAAGATGAGGCTGGTGAAGACCTCTCGAATCCCATCCTCGAAAAGTACCTCGAGCAGCGCGAGATCGAACAAGGCGCTACTCCAGACGACACAGCCGCGAAACCTGCCCGCCCTCGCCTCCGCGAAGGCAAAATGTCTTCCTCCCCCTCGTCCCTCTTCCTCCCCGAGCGAGAGATCCCAGGCTGGAACCCCAACCTCTCCCCCGCCGAGATAGCCCAGATCAAGTCGCTGGCCGAGAAGCGCAAAGCAACTATTGCAGCCGAAGAAGACCGAAAATTGAGCGAAATGAACCTCGACCCAGACCTGGCAGCGCGCAGGGCACTGGAGCGCAGACTAGTCATGGCCGGTGTAAAGCGCCACGGCCGCCTCACCAAAGCGCAAACTCTCGCACGCACCGAACGGCAAAGCGTGTTCAAGAGCCAAGCGCTCCCCACGTCCGTCAAGAAACTGCAAAAGGTCGTCAACCAAATCGCCGGCAAAACCGTCTCTGAAGCTCTCGTACAGCTCCGCTTCTCCAAGAAGAGGGTCGCTCGCGACGTCGCAAAGGGCCTCGAAATCGCACAAAACGAAGCCATTGCAGGCCGCGGCATGGGTCTCGGGTCTGGCCTACTTGCACAGAAGCGTTGGGAGATGCAAAGAGCGCAGATGGATACCGGCAAAGTCACAGACGTAAGGGTACGTGAGGAAGAAATGAAGACGGAAGCCGAGAACAAGAAAATCCGGCCGACGACGGTGGAGATGAAAGACGGCAGCAAGAAAGTTGTCAGGGATCCCACGGAGATATTCATCGAGCAGGCGTGGGTGGGCAAGGGCGAGATGTGGAAGACCCCGGAGTACAGGGCGAGAGGAATGGTCAATTTGCTGAGGCATAGGACGACGAGTAAGTCCTGAGCCTGTGTCTCGCTTATCTGAGAGAGAAGACAATATTTTTTGGAAGGAGTGCTAACGACAACTAGGCTTCTCCGTCCTCCTCAAGGAAGAAAAGACACGCATGCGCATCTCAGACGAAATCAAGAAGAAGCGCGACAACAGGAAAGTCTGGACCGCACTGCCCGATCGACCCATCACGTCGCAGCGGCAGTACTGTTTGTGGTAGATGTACGATTTGTATATAGAGCGTTGCATCGACGAGCGCATGTAGCCAGCATGACGTCTGGCTTGTACAATACATCCCATCATCCAAAGCATCATCCGAGTATCCATTGCCTCTAGATATGATGTGACTATATATGGATTTTTGAAAATACACCCCAACAACGCCATCGCTATGCAATCTAACCTCAAACCGACTCACCCCTCAAGATCATCCATGCCGCCCGACGTCAATCCATCGACCATACCCAACACTTTCCACGCGCTCTCGCTCGCTTCAACAAGCACGTTCACACGCTGCGTCAACGCATCTACTAATCCGTCTATCTCCTCACTCCGGCCCAACTGTTCCGAGTACAAATCCAGCACTTGTAGCGCTACATCCGTTGTCAACTGCGTGACGCGGTAGTCACTTATGTTCTTTATGATCCAGCGCAGTATAGGTTGCAAGGAAACTTCATCGCGGTTCTGCAGTGCGAGGCGGAGTGCAGAGCGGTGGCGGAGCGCGGTTAGGAGGGAGAGGGTTTGGGCGCGGGCTGTGGAGTCCTGTGGTGAGTTAGCATTTAGAAATGTATAAAAGCGATATTGAACGTACGGTGCTGTCAAAAACCAAGTCCAGCGCTTTAGCGTACTGTGCACTTCTCAGCGCATGGGCCCACGGCTTCCCCGTAGTGATCTTGCCCCGCGCATTGCCCTCGATGACAATATCTGCCGTTTCGCCTGTGTAGTCTTTGCCGCGCATGCGCTTGTCCCAGCCGGCGCCGCGTTTGCGCTTCTTGCTGCGGTCGTAGTCTTCGATGTTGCCGTCCATGAGGGCCTTCATTTCCTTCTCGCGCTCGCGGGTTTGTTGCTTCTGTTCGCCGGAGAGATGTGTCTTGATCGACAGCAGGCCGGACTGCATGCCGACTGCGATGTGCTTGTCTTCTTTCTGGCTGGGGATCACGCTGAGGGAGAGGATGGGTGAGGGGTATTTTATGCCGCCGACGACGTTCCAGCCGGTGGTCTCAAAGACCTTGACGTGCCCGTCGAGGGCGCCGGATAGGAGTCGCTCGCCATTGTTTGCGAGGGACAGGGCTGTGACGGTCTTTTGGTGGTTGCGCAGCATGTGTATGGGCTTTGCGGCGATGATGTCGAGGACGCTGATCGTATTATCGCTGGCTGCGAGGATGGCGGTACCTGATGGCATAGGCAGGACAGTCTCGATAGGCGCAGCGTGCTTGAAGACCATGACGGCCTTTCCGCCTGTTCTCGAGTCCCAGAGCCGGACTGTCTGATCGTAACTTCCTGACACCATCAACGGACTTGGCGCGGGCATGAAAGTACCGCTGCGCACATAATCCTGGTGCCCATGGAAAGTTGCTACACTCCTGTCGCTGGGCAGATCCCATAGTCGTACCGTCCTGTCGTCCGAACAGCTCATGAGGCTGGTGAGCTCTGAAGGGTGCCATTGCGCCACCCATACGGGCTGCTTGTGCTCTTTCCACGTCTTTAAGATTGCCCTGCTCTTCACATCAAACGCTTGAATAGCGCCACTCTCGCCTCCTGCGACCAATATCCTACCATCGCGCCGTATGTTTCCCGAGTACGCAATGTCGTCAACGCCGAAGCGCGAAATGTTTTTCACGACTTTCCGAGTCTTGGACGAGAAAATCTGTACTCGCGATCCTGTGGTGACTGCAAACAGGTCTTGCGACGTAGATAGTTGGTTCGAGGGCGGCGGGGGCGGTATCGAGATGTGGGTAATCGGCGAGGAATGTTGCGACGGGTCGAGTCGCAGCTCGGACGCAAAAGAATTCCAGTATTTTTGTTCGGACGTGAGCGTCGCAGGGCCTTTCGGCAGCTTCACAGGCTGCAGCAGTTGCACTTCGGCTGCCATTGTGGGTGGTGATTGATGCAGTAGTTGCAAAGCTCTCGTGGTTCACCTTCTCGAACTTTTTTGGTGGAGAAGTTTACAAGTGGGGCCAATCACGCCGCTAGTGTCAAGGCGCTTTCCCGGGCTTCAAGACCGACATGCTGGGTAATATCAATGCACTCCCGAGATCCGCATATGAAGCTTACGACGTCTGTTCCCTGGGTGCAACTCCAAACTCGAATGTCGTGAATGTGTTCGCGTTCATTCTCGTGTTTTTCACAGCCGTTTCGCTGCGCAGCGCTGACGAGCTGAAGCCAGCTGGACGCCTTAGTGCCTGACGATCATCCACACCCTACTAATCTCTGGCCGGCCGCAGCACATCACATCAACCATCTTGTTCATGTCAAGGCAGCACCCCACTGACATGCGACACACCTTCTATCACTGTCGCTTCATACGACTTGACCATCCCATCTCCTCATTGATCAATCCCGCGTGGTCAGAATAAGCCTTGTTTCGCGTCCGGTAGTGCCGCGTTGAGCATACATGATGGCGTTGCACGCGCTTGATGATTTCAATGAGTTCTTTGATTTCGACCAACTGGAGTCCGACCATGGCGGCTCGTCCATCGACTCGCACTGTCAGCACTTCAGCACTACCGCTAACTCGGAGGATGTTATGGCTATTGACTGGGCCACTAGCGAGCCTGCGCCACAGGCTACTTCAGACGTCTGTCTATCCCAGGATCTACACATGCACAACGCTTTCGACGACTTCCAACTCAACGACCACATGCAATGGCCATCAACGTATGTCCCTTACCACTTTGAAACAAGTGGACAGGCAGCTGAAGGTTTGGACCTCACTGCCACCAGTGTCACCTGCCTTCATAAGTCGTTGCTACGCACTGCAACGCCATTATCGGTTGAAGTAGATGATGTACAAAACGGTGTAAACGGTCACAATGACCTAGGTCAGACCGATACTTTCGATCTTCGTCTGGAAACATCCTTGCCCGCCGTGGAACTGCCAAGACAGGAGCCTACCACTTCATCGCTTCCTAAGATCACTGCATCATCTCGCACGCAACCAGCCGCACCACTTCGCCATGCTTCCACGGCTAGCTGGAAGCCAGCTTCAGCGAAACGTAAAGGACCCCAGAGCCGCATTCCACTTGAATCAAGGCAGATTCTTGAAGATGAATTCGCTGCAAACCCTTATCCGTGTGGGTGGGAGATGGACATCATAGCTCACCAAGCCAATCTCGAAGTGAAAAAGGTCAGAAACTGGTTCAACAACACACGAGCAAGGAAAAAGGATGAAGGTCAGTCCTACGTATTGGTCTCTTGATGAGTGATGATGCTGACAACGGTAGATGCTGATCCAGTTGATCATGAGCTATCCAATGAGCTAGGCCAGTCGCTGAAGGGGAAACTCTCACGAGATAGCCTTGAAGCACTTGAGGCGCTCGACAAGCTCGAAGATGACGACACTCAGCCACCCCAGCCACTAGCGGTATACCTTGCACAATCGTATCAAGAAGAAGCAGTCGCGTCTGCTGTGCAAGCGGCTATCGATGTCAGCCCCCTGAGCGGAAGTTCCGACTATGATGACGCTTGGTCGGGCTCGCGGCAAGGCAGAAGAGGCTCTGTGATTACCTCCGTAGCTTCCTCCGAAGGTACAGCACTGACTACGTACACCGTGTCTTCGAGCGGTAGTCGGAGCAACATCTCATCATTCGGTCGTGATCGAAGACGTGGTCGTCGACGAATGGCCTGGAAGGAATCACCATACAACAGTCGGCCAAAGTTCAACGGCGTCAATAGTGCGGGCGAACCTCAGAAGGACCTTCCATTCTTTTGCACTTTTTGTCCTCGAGCTTTCAAAACCAGATATGAATGGGTCAGACATGAAGACTCAGTTCACGCACTAAGGACAACCTGGATCTGCTGCGATACCAAGAACACTCCGCTCGAATCCTGTCCATTTTGCGGTCAGATTCGTCCAGATGATGACCACATGGCTGGACACAAGTACCATCAGTGCAGGAGTAAGCCGGAGTCGCAAAGGACGTTCTACCGTCGGGACCATTTCGTCCAGCATCTCCATCATGTACATTTCACGAACACGAAGCATCCTTCAGTACGAGCCGGTTGTCAAGCCCGATTGTTGAATGAAGAGGCCCACAACTTTGGTTGCAAAGAGCTCGCTATGAAGTGGCGCCGCTTTGGAGCACCCATGAAGCGAGATGACCCCATGCTACATTGTGGCATGTGCGGAAAGATATCAAGAGACTGGGCGGAAAGATCTATTCACGTCGCCGAGCATCTCGTCGCTCGTGAACATGACCGATCTGTATGGTGGCCTGAGCGAAAGGAAAACCACCTTGAAAATCTATATTCGGACTCCCCCTTTGAATCGTTTCGCTGTCGCTATTGCTTGAAGATCTTTACCGACATTGCGGAGATGAACGCACACTCCCACTGCAAGGTCTGGAGTTGCCGGTTCCTGAAGAGCTTTGACGATGTCACCGCCGACAATGCAGGCCCTCCTCTATGTCCAGACTTTCCATCCGCCAAAGCCCACCATTGTCATTTGTGTGGTGCAGGGTATCGCACCCCTCATGCTGAGCATGCACAGTCTTATCATCGTCATCGATCCTGCAACCAAGAGTTTTACACGTCCGAAGAAACATTTCTCCAACATCTTCACCTCTCTCATGGCGCTTCGCATCCATCATTGCTGCGCGGAAGCTCTATTATCGAGCAGAACTTCATGCGAAATAAGGGTGCCTCCTTCGAACCACTCGAATTCAACGAAAGCTGGCAGCCCTGTCTTATGGACCTTGATAATACACCTATTGGGCCATTCTCTGTCGAGCCGCCTTCCGCACCACTATCGACCATCGACAAGAAAGAACAAACCCATACAAGGAAACAGTCGGTTCGTAAGAAGTCCCGTGAAGAGCATCTCCAAGCCAGCGCAGGTGCAGCGAAGACGCAGCGGCAACGTTCAGACTTGGCAACATATAAGACTGAGACAAGCGGCCCCCGGTTCTTTCGACTCAGCACATATGTGCCTTACATATCGTCACGGATTTTCTTTTCGCACCATAGCAAGCCTTTGGCATTACCGAGAGACGAAGAAGCTGTACTTGAAGAGATGCCCAAGCCCCATGTCGCTGCTCTGGTCATGAGTGCTGGGCTTGTGGGCATGGCGGCTGGTCGCTTGGTCATCAGGCCACAGAAGCACTTTTCGAGTGGCATGATCGAACTCATGCTCGAAGGGGAAGGCTGAACGTGTCTCGAAACGAAAAACAACGATGATCAGATTCAGTCCGGCGACATCATCCATCTACCTATTGTGGAGAGAATGAATTTTTGAGTCACACAGTGTGTCACTGTTCATCCACCTTCACCAGTCGTTGCTGTTGTTTCAACTTCACCATCAGCATTGTGTACACTCAATGTCATGGCCCGAGCATTCTTTCCACAGCCTTCGGCCACTATAAATGATGAGCTATATGGATCGTGTGACTACTTAAAGCGGCCCTTGACCTTGCATCCCATTAGCTCCTCCAAATCCTCAACAACAACTCGACCATTACGGAATACGATCATCAGCCGCTCTCATATAGACGAATCTACTGACGGAAGTACATTATGACATCTCAGATCGCTACGTGGGCAGATCTCCCAACGGAAATCAAGCTCGAAATACTGCGACCGTGTGTGGCTTCCAAACAGCTGATCACCGCCCGCAAGCACAATGAAAACTACAGCCATGAACTTGTCAACTACTCACTTGTGAGTGACGAGTTGTATGGGCTTGCTTTGGAAACGTACTACAAGAACAACATTTTTGTCTTCTCTCGCACACCCATTAGTGCGAGGAGCCCAGTCATCTTCCACTTCCCAAAGGCGCACATCGGCCCATGGTTCCGCTTCATCAAGCTCGATATCAAGCTCCCGAATGTCTTCTCAACCCTCGATGACCTGTTCCAAAAGACGAGTCACACAGACAAGACCCTCGACAACGGTAGCAAGCAAAGCGTCCAAGTCGCCACAGACATCCTCGCACTCGTCCGCCCGCGACGCGCACAAATCACCAGCCAGAAACGCATGATGCCCTACGCCAACAACACCAAATTCGCATCCGAAATGGAAGTCACCTGCAACTACGGTTGGCGCCACGGTAGGCTTGCCGTCAAAGACAAGCGCAAGCGCCACAACCTTGCTCTACCTGTCGAGTACGACGCCACCCATGAACGCGTCGTGACATGTTGGTCAAACGAGCCTAGTCGCTATGCGAATTGGCAGAAACACATGACGAACTTGAAGCACGCGATGATCGACATTCAAGTTGAGGGTTGCATTAGTCAGCCTCAGCGAGAGTGTTTGCAGGACTTGCCGAGCAAGGCTCAGATCTTTTTACGCGCGAAGAAAGTCAATGTGTGCGTTGCGGTGAAAGGATGTGCGTTCAATTCGATTGATCGGCAAAACTTTCGTCCGAGCAGTAGTTAAAGAGATATTGAAGTAAGAATTAAAGCTAAGAGTATTTGATTGTTGCGAAGAATTGATGGAGAAGAAGGCTGGATTTGTTGTTTCAACGTCGGTTCAGATCACGCGCAATGGAGCAAACAAGATTCAGGATGCAAATGACAATCATACGCAGGGTTCAAAAACAAATACGAGGCTATCACAGACCGTCACAACAATCGAGAGAGTATGTTCACCGCGCAACGGCATTCACAAAAGTGAGGTTCAGCATAAAATTCGAGTTGGATTTGGAAAGTAGCTATCCGTCTCTATGCTCTTTTAAAGGCCAATATCCCCATCGCACGTCCGCTTTGGCCGCACCCACTTCTTTCCGACTCAATCAGCGCACCGCAAGTTACTCCTCAAAAGAAGTAATCTCCGCATCACGGGCATCACGGACGAAGCGTCCGGGACGAGAAATGGAGAAGGAAACTAGACACATCAGTTCATGTCGGCACTTTGCGTTCAAAACAAAAATTTACCGGAGCCACATCCAGCAGTGCTGCTAGTTCTCACAGTGCAACCGTCGAGCAGCTCGCCCTTGACGGTACAACGCCCCTTGGAGAAGCTGACGTACTGGCGAGCACCGCCGTGATCTGCCAAAGAAATCGTGTTAGATGTGCCAGCTTCCAAAGACTTGCAACGGAGAGGGAGGTGTGGAACGCGCCTTTGGGCTCGGACTTCTGCACGTTGAAGTTGCCGACCGTGCTGGAGTGAACGGTGAAAAAACATCCTTGGATGCCTGGGGATTGAGTCAGTCGAGATGTAAAGCAAATGTTTGTGTTTGGAACGGCGTACCAGCAGTGAGACCTGCGACAGCGATGAAGGCGGATAATTTCATGGTGGAGTTTGGAGGGCTTGAGGATGCTAAGATGCAGAAGTAAATATTGGGAAAAGCTTGGTGGCTGTGAGATGTCTTGGACGTGCACTCTGCCCGTCTTATACATTTCATCGACTCTTTTGCGATGCCTGATCATGCACGGTTTCGGTGTGCACAAGCACGTAGAGCGAGCGCATTGAGGGACTTAGATGAGGCATTGAATACCCATATTGATATCATCATAAGATATGCGGTCAAACATCACATCCTCCGGTTTTTGAAGGTCTAGCGGAAAACTGTACTATCCCTCGATGCCTGCGATGGAGGACTTGCAACTACAGACTATACCAAAAAGAGCCTCGGACTCCAATGTCGTGCCTACGATGAAGGACTCACAACTAAAAAACTGTAACAAAAAGAGCCTCGAGTTTCAACATCACATCGCCGGTCCCGATTCGTCACCCGTGATGTAACTACACAAAGCGCCTCTCGGATTCTACTATCGCGAAAGAACCCAGCGCCGACATTCCACACTCGTTAAGTTGTGACACTGTTATTTGCGTTCATCTATTCTATTATAGTCCGATCAGGATGATATAGACTATCCCGTTTTGAAACGCCACTAGTTCGGTGCAGTGGACACCGAAACGCGGGGATGGTCGATTAGTGAACACTGGCGATCCTGGACTATCGTTGGCAGTGCGCATGATTTCCGGTAGCCCTGGATGGAACCGAGATTCTAGAACGTAATTTGAGGTTGCATAGTAGTCTCACGATCGTCGGGAGTCTTGGAAGTGACCACACCTGAGCAGCGTGTAATTGTGAGACCCCCTTCAGATTCTGAACAACGTCATTATATTGCCATGCACGCATGCTTGGTAATTAGGGTTATGTATATCGTGTATAGGTCGAGGAACTGAGTTGAGACAGTGCTGAAATAAACTTTGGCTATGACAGCGGAGACATGATTTAGCGACTACGTGGAACCAGGCTCTGCAGAGTTGAATCGAAGAAACACGAATTAGATGATCATTTGACCTATCGCAAAAAGTGGCATTCTGGAGTCATGGATGTTCGTCCCATACTCTTGACTGAGCCACCTGCAGGTTATAGCTTACAATACCCAGCACAAATACAGTCCCTATATGCGGCGTACATCAAGACAAGGAAGCTTTGGGCTTCAGGACTCGTATCGCCATACGGAGTGTTCTCCGTATACTTGTACGGATTGATGACGGGGCGAAGAACGCCATTTGATCCAACCGCCTTCACAACGTCCTTGCGTCGTGCATCCGCCCATGCCAGGTACCGAGCTATGGCGAAAACCTCCGGTGATAGTACTGCCATTCTGTATATGTTTGCCACAATCATCGCTGTACCTGCAGCCTCTGGGAATGAGGACGAAGTGACGATGTAGTTGCGCAAAAGCCCACTGCGAGTCTCTGGTCCAACCGCAATCGCTCCATCGATAATCTCTTTTGCGAAACCATTCAGCTTCTGTTGTTCGGCAGTCCAGGCAGCGCTTGTAGGCCAATGCTTGACTGTGGCCAAGACACGCGCGATGCCTCCCAGAACCCAGCCATTTCCGGTACTCCATGCTCCGGCATCTGTGCGGCTTCCTACAATGTGCCTCCAAAGGCCTGTGCTCTTATCTTGCAGAGCATCCCGGTACAGCGAAATCTGGTTGACGGACTCGCGTAGTAACGCTTGATCCTTGACTGCCACAGCTTGATATGCCAGTGTCGGCGGTACCATGTAGATAAAATCCGACCACAGCATCGTAGAGTCGTATCGGTGGCTGATGGCTTTGTTCGAGTAGCGAGGTACTTTGTTCAGTAACTCCCTGACCTGTCGAGTAGCGGCGGCGGTATAGGTAGACGAGTCAGACTGGCCCAGGAGTATCGCAGCAACGCCGAGTGAAGCTGGGTCACCGGCACTAACTGCCACCATGTTAATAAGTAAGTTTCCATTAGCATTATATATTAACTTACCACCTGCTGCAGTAAGGGTGTTCCTGTCCGTCTTGATGTATTGTTTCGCATATGTCGTACCCGCCGTTGCTTGTTTCGGAATGGCACCATTGGGGAACGCACCATTGCTGAAGACGGAGACAAATGGATCGGAAAGCTCAAGCAAAGCTTGCGCTTGAGTGCCCCATTCCCAGTTGCTTTTCGCTTTCGATGAGGCGAGGTTTGAAACTTGATTGACATTGAACCCGATGTCGATTTCGCGAGAGCAAACGGGGGCGCCCAGAACCCCCCTACTGAGAAGAGCAATGACAATGAGTGAAATTGAGGTCATGTTGATAGTACAAGGAATACTATACGAGGTGGTGAGTGTGCGATGCTATGTGGAAGTTGGCTGTCCTTAAATGTCGGGACGGCTCCGGGTAACCAACAATGATGTAAGCTCTGGATTGTGCCGCTTTAAACCTCCAAGGATCTACCTTATTCCTAACATCATTTTAGCCATAGATATGGACTAGCCAAAAAGGTGACAATCAGGAATACTCTCATCCGTACTGCTGCGAGTAAGTGTCGCCCACTGGAGTCATTCTGCAATCTACAATATCTCCAATGCCAACCTATATGCAGTCAAGACATGGATTGTTATCTCGACTACTGCAACTTTTCAAGTGCGATGCAGAGGTATGTTCTGCAGCACCCGTGGAACACTATTCGCCGATCGCCAAGCTTGTCCATTGATGAATCTGAACCAAGCCAACGGAATACTTATACTTTCTTAGACCCAAAAGATGTCGAGAACTCTCGCTGACGAAGGGATGCAAACTGAGAGAGATGCCAGCCAGCACACCTCGTCAACAGCTGATACGATACAAGATGTACTTTCCTCGATCCGCAACCTGCCAGCAGGCGACGACCTTCGACTATGGACGCCAAAAGCACGTCGGGCTCTTCGATCTGCCGGAAACATCTACTGCATTGTGGACCAGGACGAAAAAAGCCCGGAAATATTCATCGTACCCAAGCTTGCGCTGTTCGTCGCGTCGCCTGTTCTTAGAGACTCAATCGCCTTCGAACCCGATCTCCAGGAAATCCACTTCGCCGACGTAGGATTTACGCCAGCAGCAATTGGCATCTTGTGCTACTGGCTCAATTCAATCTGCAACTGGAGTTCACAAGCGGTGCCACGCTTACCATGTCCTCGCGATGTCTTCGTGGCCCTCGAGCTACGGTATGCTGCGTACCTGCTCTGCATGGACCAGTATGTCCAATCGATCGACCTTTGGTACTGCCGAGGGGTTTGGCACCGGTTCCCATGTCTCGAAGAAGGAATTACGATGGGCACATATACACTAGGCGTGGATGACCTAGTGTTGAATGCATGGGCGTCTCGGGTGGCATACTTGCTGCATACTGAACAGCTTTCGTGGCAGTACATCGAACGATTGAACGATGAACTCTTCGAGAGTGAGAAAGGGAAGCTGTTCCATGCCCTCGTTAGGGCCGAAGCCATCTTTCATGATGAGTGAATTGGAGCTCCCCGACCAGATGTGCAAGCAACCTGGCCCTTGTGGCAAACCCATGGTCGTTTGACTCTCAGGATGAATTGATGGACCCAGACACCTGTTCAACTCTTCTTACCGGCGCCTGAAAGACCCTTTTTCTGTTAATGGAAGGCGCGAGCCCAACGCCCTCACAACTCGCCTGCAGGCCCTAAAGTTTGCGAAGCTTTTCAGGGACTTCATCAACAATCAAAGACTTCTCTGCGCGCTAGTAACCTGCAATTCGAAGATATACTTCCTTCACGCCCTTCCATCATTGCTATGTTTGCTCATTTCTTTCGAAATTGCTAGCGATATCGTTTGCTCAAGAAAGTCTGAGACTGCATTCCTGTGCTATTACGTGGCCAATCATTGCTAGCTCTGGTGATTGAAACACTTATTGAGTTCTTTCCCAACCTCGTACAGTTATTCTGTAATTTATTTCGAAAATATCCCCGATCTAAGCTCTATCTCAATCGCATGCAATTACTTAACAACCTCTCAACCATGTATCAACCCATGAGCTGATCGATCTCTCTACCGGTCGCATTAATGGCGCTCCAGCTTACTCCGGCACCTATTCCTACCAAGACAATGAATTGATCTTGTCATTGGAATCAGCTGCCTGAAGAGCTCAAGTTACAAATACATCTTCACCATCATTCGTCTTGATCAAAACTTCGTGTACGGCCCGCGGAAGTTGATCTTTATACCTCGCAGTTCCCGTCACAGTACCGAGAACATCACCCACATTGAATTCGAGCATCGCAATGTAGGGTTATCATCAGAGCGCTACACGCTGGCCAACCCGCAGTATCGCGTTGCACGCTTTTACGAAAATCATCTTGAACGCTTTACTCATGGACTTACGGAATGGCAAGAGCATTTCCAGGCTTTAAACAAGCTGAAAACTATGGTTGAGATTGAACACTGTCTATCACAGATGGGTAGAGAGGTGCCATGGAGCTGTTGTAGAGCGCTAGCACTTTGCTACGTGCAAAGCATGTGCAACTTATGGTACAGGTCGATCAGTGTGAGCGGCGTGCGGAATTCAACGGAACTCGGGTGTGCGATGGCAAATGTGCTGAGTTTGCCCAACATTTGTTCGCGGAGGTGATGGGAGGAGCCGGTGAAAGTTAATAGAGCTGAGGTACGACTGGGCCGTTCAGTCGATTTACAAGCCGAACTTGCACCTTGCCATTTTCTTGGAACACGAGTTTCCCGCAAGAGGCTTTTGTATGCAAGGCAACGCCAAAAAGTCGGGACCTAACGTTCAGCGAGTACAGACAGCTCATATTATCGACGGGAGCTTGCCGTGGTTTGAATCTTGATTCGACGTCATGCTCAGCTTCCTGCATGAAGCGATACGTTGTACCAAATCTGAGCGTATGCTACCCTCGCCTACCTCTGCTCACTATTTTAGTTTGCCCCTACTCGTGTTTTTTGTCTGCACTCCGGCGAAAATGGCAACAGGGTTTACTATTCATACTCAGATCCCTTACCGTCCCCTGGTTCAGGGTCGTCAGATGACCACTATCGTCGACCAAGAGAGCAAACAATCCGATAATGCCACCGATGAGAGCACACACAATCTCGAACGCATAAATCGTCCAAAATTCTATCGCTTCATAGACCTTCCTGAAGAACTACGCCTCGAGATCCTTCGATTCAATCTCACTACACGGCGTAAAATCACTGCACGGATGCACACGATGATCTATGGCGCTGAGATTACAGGAGTCAGTTCTGTCAACAAATACATATACAGCTTGGCTGTGCCACTGTACTATGGAGAAAATGAATTCTCCTTGTTCCGCGAGCTTAGTGCATCCGGCAGGGCCAACATTTCCGCCTTCCGAATGCCGCCATTTGCGACCGGGTCCGAAGACTTGAGATCACTATTCCCCTGCACCATAACCTGAAGACAGCCCAGTCTATGTGGGAACACGAGTCGGTTTGTGGCATCTACAAAAAACAACCAGATTTATGCACATTTGTGCAACCTCGCCGCGCCAAAGAATCCTGGGTTGAAACAGCATGTACCGTGGACACTGAATGTGATGCGAACAACCAATACCTCAACTACTGCAGAACGTATCTTGGCCAACGGTGCATGTTCAGGCATCGAGGCATACAAATACAAGAGTGGAGTAAGTGGGCGAGAAACCTCGCCCTGTGGCAAAAGCACTTTCAAGAACTGAAGCGGTTGACAGTCGTCGTTAGGTTAGACGGGTGCTTGAGCTCTCTTGCTAGAAACATGATGGAGACACTTCCGCACGAAGGCCGGCTCCTGCTCGGTGCGAAGACTACAAAGGTCGACGTACGAATCAAAGACTGTGGCCCAGGACTCTGCGATGGGGAATGCGCTCAGATCGTTGAGCGCGTGTTCATGGAGATAATGACGACATAGGCGAAGCAGAATGTAAGTATCAGGTTGCCAACGACTGCTCGGTATACTGAAACCTGTCTAGATCCACTCTCTACGGTGACCTACGATCGTTCATTGTCACCGATTACAACGCAACTTTGCCAATATTAGGCGATGAACTCAGAAACGGAATTGACAATGTCATACGTTTCTGTTTTGCCGCAGAAACAAGTCAGCAAAGCTTTGATTTGCAGTGTTTGTGTTCAAGTTGCCATGTTTGTGGTTTGGTCAATCTTCGCATTGTACTCAAACATCTACGTCTTAAAAGTCTTGTTCTTCCTGCGACAGAAAATCAAACCCCCATCCGAAATGGTACTTCCTCCACCACCACCCAACCCAAGGCATCCCTTGCCTGCAAGACCCATACATTCAAACCTACCACCAGCCTCAGCAACCGCTCTGCAAACCCAACTAGTTCAATTCGCCAATGCGCAACCAACCAACCTCGGTCTAACAGGATTACTATCAGCCCTAGCTCTAACGCCTCCCGGACCAACGTTCCACCCTTTCCAAAGGCTGCCAGACGAACTCAAGCTCAGAGTGCTCAGCCACACGCTCCTACGCTTCAACCACCCCGTGGCATGCCTCGTACACAAAACTTTCAAAGCAGGCATCAGGAATTTACTGGAGGTTTTCAAGGACATGGCCTGGCAGATATATTTCAGCGGCAACACGTTTAAGATCGAGTATGGTCATTACAAACCAGAAGCACCGAGTGCCCGTGGCGACACCATTGAGGACGTGTACCGCCACGCTGCGTACTTCGAGGAACTGAGAATCCGGGTCCCGAGCGTGCCGTAGGGTCATCGTGTACGCCGGCTTGAGCTGCACGTAGCGATTTCGCGGGCCGCTAATTACGTGCAATCGGTGCCTGGACTGCTGGAGGAGTGTCCGGGCTTGCAACGGCTGTTTGTCGATAACTCGCAGTTTCGAGATGCGCCGGTTTGGCAGCCGCGATTCGTGGATTGGTGCGGCTTAGGCTTGTTGTCAGAGTGGATGAATGCTTTGGGAGTGCGCTGCAGGGAGTCATTCGGGACTTGCCGCGCGATGCGAGAATCCTGCTCCGACCGAGGTTCACGCCGGACGTTGTTGTTCTGGGGCTTCAGGCGAGGTGTGACGACGGGGGTTGCGCGCAGTTGTTAGAGAGCGTTATTAGGGGTATGGTAGCGTTGAGACCATAGGTGCTGTTGAGTCGCCTTAAGTAGGTGGAGCTTTGGTCTTGTCTCGAATGTACGTGTAACGTCATTGTAAATTGTTGTCAGGAAGCGTAGTTGTCCGATCCTACAGCCCCTTCTTCTTCCCCTCCCCACCCGTCCCTTCTCCTTCGTGCCCAAGATGCCACTGAACCGCCCTCCTCAACCCCTCCGCCGCTGTAAACCTCGCCCGATATCCTAGCCTCTTTTTAATCTTGTCGATGCTGAATGTGCGCTCTTGACTCAACATCCTCACCACGCGCGTAGAAAAAGCCATCTCCTCACCCTTAACAACCCAATACACCCACCCTACCATCCACACAAGCGCCAGCACAAGCCAGACCGGAACGCAACGAATGTCTTCAGGCTTGACGGGATGTCCCGCAAATTCAGCCACGAGATGCGTGAACGCGGGGAAAGTATACGTATCGTCATCCGTCACGAAAAACGCCTCACCTTCCACACGCATATCATCCTCGCCTTCCACATCCCGCGGACCCAAAAGCTTCTCCCCCGCAAGAATCATCGCATGCGTCAAATTACCCACATACGTCCCATCGAACCCATACCCTTTACCCATCTGCCACTTCGCGCGCCCCATCCTCGCACTCCTTACCAAATTCGGAATCTGCAACGCATCCCCCTCGCCATACATACTTGCGGGCCTCAGCGCGGCCGTCACCATCGTACCGCCGTTTGCGCGATTCGCGGCCAGAACGAGAGCCTCGCCGACGGCCTTGGTGTGCGAGTAGAAATTCGGTTGCGCGGGGAAGGACAGGAGTGGGTATGTTTCGTCGGCGAGGTGGAGGGGGGAGAAATGGTCGTGTATGACGGATGAACTGGATACATACACGAAAGCTTGCACGCGCATGTTTTTCGCACAAGTGAGCAAGTTCTGCGTGCCGGAAATGTTCACACTTGATAGGAGGGCGCGGTTGGTGGAGAAGGGGTATGGCGACGCGACGTGGAATACGACATGCGGTTTTATGCGCCAGAACACGGTTTTTACGTCGTCGGGGGCGGTGATATCGGCGCGATGGTACGTCGGGCCTGGTGTTTCTCGTCGGGTGCATTTTGCATCGAGGATGTGGATGCGGTGAGGATTTACGCCTCGTTCAATGAGGTCTTGTATTAGGTGCTGGCCTAGAAAGCCGTTTCCGCCGACGATGAGGATTGTCTGTGAGGTGAGTTTTGTGTGCATTGTAGAGGACGGGAGGAGGTGGGTTGTGGTGGTGAAAGATAGGTTCAACGATGGCTTTTTTGTGGGTGTAGACGGGATTGACTGCGCCGCAATATATTACCCGTCTAATCCTGGTAGGTTCATTGCACGGGCTTGTAATATGTTTTTGACGAAGCTTGGGTTTTAGTATTGCACTACTATGCCCTACAAAATATTTTGGAGACGCCGATTCGCCGAACGGAACTGATGCTTTAGATCCGGTCGTTGTTGTCTTGTACCAGCAGGGCTTGTATGAACTCGCCACCCACCAGACTAAAAAGGAATAGTAGAGTGTATCATGCGCGAAGTCTGATCTTGATAAACAGGATGCCTACGGAGGGTGACAAACAGTTAACGTGTTACCGTGATTACAAGAGATCAACCTCGCTATCCGCGACCATATCTCCCAGCCCATTGTTTGCGACCATGCTCCCTGGCCCAGTAATTGTTTCCCGAGCCTTCACTTCCACGTCCTCGATGCTCAAGTCATCATCCGACGGCCACCTCTTTAGTCCTGTTACCTCACACGCTCGCCGTGATTGCAGCTTCCACCCATTTAGTTGATTTTTTTGATGATCTTCATGTCTCGGTCGTCCCGCTTCGGACCAGCTTCGAGCTCCTTCTGAGCTGCCACCATGTTCTCAGCCATTGTTGGATCGACACGCTTGATAGCTTCGAGCTTTGCCGGACTTGGAGCGACCAGTCGGTCTTTGAACCCAGCCGAGCACATGATCGGATCGCGGTTACCGATGTACATGCTGGCCACCTTGCGATTGGGGGTTGCCAACATCGAGCAGAATTGCTTGTGTACCTTCCAGTCTTCCTTTTGGCAGACCATTCCGCAATACAATACCCGCTTACACTTAGCACATGTGTGCAAGGCTGAACCAGTGTGTGTGCTCGTAGCGTCACAGACCATGCAGTTCGATTGTGGCTGCAGCGCAAGCGCCTTCATTGTCGCTTGCTCCGTTGCCAAGCGCTTCTTCAGATCATCGTCTAGGGACTCCAGAACATCTACCGGAGCGGCATCGTTTAGCGCTCGAACATTCATGAGCCCCGAGCCCGGAAAGGGCCTATCAGCTTTCGCCGCACCGCCGGCCTGCTGGGCGTCCTGGCAGTCCATGGAGCCGAAATTGTAGGGTGTTCCGTTATGGTAGCCCGGAAGACCGTAGAGTGCCTGCTGCATCTGCGCCAGTGCGTCCCGCTGGAGTCCAACTTTGGGATAGATCTCGCGAGAGTGGCCTTGAACTCATCGGGGAGAGTGCAGCCGAGACTCATGAAGTAAGCTCCAAGAATGACTAGCGTGTATGCAGCTCCATATGGATTGCTTAGGCGTTGCTCAGTGTGCATCTCGTCGGTGTACTTCTGGATGAGCTGCGTCACTGCGCTGGGGCCGTTTGTGACGAGATTCGGCTCCTGTTCTAGAAGGCGACAGACGTGGCCGGGCCGAGTGCAGTGGTTGGCGTAGACTGAGTGATGGAAGTCTGTTCGAATGAAGGCCTCGTCTGCGTCTTCGTCGGAGCCATAGGTATACAACGTTGTTTCGTCATTCGCAATGCTTGAGCCTAGACCCGCGACGAGGGATTCGATAGCGATGACTTGATGATGGAAGAGAGAGGTTAGTGCTTCAATCATAGGCTTGCAGATAGTATATGAAAGCTTGCCTTGCTAAGTTTTGCCATAATGTCGTCATCCATGTCACGCTCGAAGCTACCCAGCAGTGACTGACGAAGATTTTTGTCACTGTCACTCATATCCGTCTGGTTCCGGCGATTAGGAATGACCATGGCGGATTTTTGTAGTCCTCGAACGACGAAATCGTTGAGGAGCATCCTTGACTCGTTGTCTAAGCTCCATATGATGTTGAGGTCATGGTCGCTTTGGAAGAGACCGAGGCGCCAGGCACCCATATTGTCAAACACTTGAACGATAGAAGTGTAATGCGGAGCGGATAGTGTAGGATCCTACGAATGAGGTGGGTTAGCTAAAGCTTGTACATCAGTGCCACTGATGTTTGACTGCGCGGCATAACTCACAATGACGGATCGATGTGCAAGCTGCGCAGTGTGAACACTCTGCTACCTAGATAGCAGTAGAAATTGCTGACCTCAGAATGGGTGATGAGTGGTGAGGGAGCGTGAGTGGGCCCGGCGGCGCGGTACCCACCTATATGTAGCGTCCCCACGTACTCACGTGACCTCGCGACGGTGGAAGGCACGACGATATCCCGAAAGGTGTACTCGCAAAGAGCCAGGATATTTCATGACAGCCTGTTCATCTGGCGTCACCGTACACCTTGGCTGTAGCATCCTCATAGCTCCTGCAAGAGTTAGCTGTGGAGGTGTTGCGAACTTCCAGCTCGCCCGCTTCGTCACCACATCAAAGCTGCGCGGAAAAGGTATGGTACAAGGTGCACGAACGCTGAGAACAGATATTATACTATACTATACAACAATCATCTTCGATTCTTACATCGCGGCCTTTGAGGCCTTGCTAGGTCCGTCGGATGCTTCGTCTTGCTTGGTACTTTGGTCTTCGACTGCCTGACTCTCGACAATTCTGACCTCATCTTCGGTCGGCGTGATCACGTCGGCTATTTGTGAATCGGCGGGGTTTGGTGAATCAAGATGCTCGACCTCCTTCAGCTCTTGCATCTTCTCCGCTGGTGTATCTTTGATGTTCGTGTCGAACGAAGCTTGTGTCTCAACAACCGCAGCATTAGCATCCAACGCCGGAGTACCCGACACCACTCGCACCGCACCCTCCTCTTTACTTTCAACCTTCTTCCCACCCTCCTCCGCCAACCTATTCGCATTCCTCTCATTCTCTTCAGCCGCCCTGCGTATCTTCCTCTCGCTACCCTCCGCCCTCGGTCTGAGCATCTTAAGCGCGGGCTGCACTTGGGCAGCAGCCTGGGTGACCGCGTGCACCAGACTGAAACTCTTCCTTACAAACGACTCCAAGTTCTCTTGGTCCTGGAACAAAACCTTGGGGCTAGGCCCAACGCCGAGATAGTACATGCTCAGCCCGCCGCCTCGAGCGCCGAGCTTACCGGACTGGGTAGTGCTGTACGTGACATTCTGATTGAGAAACGTTCCGCTGACGGCCTGGCGGAACTCGACACCGGAGAAGAGATACGTGACGTGCCGCATGCCCTTTGCATCGGCAGGTTGACCTGGTATCGTCCATTTCGGGATCTCGATGCTAAGAGAAGGAGCCGTGAGACGCTCGCCGCTTGCAATGTTCTCGCTCACAGCCTTGGTCCACTCCATCACGTGCGGATGACGATGGGTCGTCTTGAAACGCAGACGACCGTAGCGGACGAATCGTAGGTCTGCGACCTGCTCGGGGATCAGCGCATCGTGTATGTGCTGTTGGAAGCCGAGACTGAGTTTGTGGAGCGCAGCCTTGCCCCCCGTGCGACTGGTCCGCATTTGAATGTGGAGGCTGGGGAAGGTTTGGTCGGGTTTGAAATCGCCCTGGTCAGGAGAGGGAACAAAGTCATAGTGCAGAGAGGGTGAGTCAGTACGCGACAGGGCCTGAAAGTACGGAGCTGGACCGCTTTCTACTCGACTGTCTTGGAAATTTGCCGATGTGAAAAGGCTCATTAGTCCAGGGGTGTCTGGTATAAATACTGGTCGTTGCTTAGGCAAGAGTCCAGCCTTTGGCCTTTCACTGGGCGTCTCCGGCAGCAAGGGGAAGAGGGCTTGGCCAATCTCAGCCGATAGCTTATACTCGGGCCTAGTTACCCAGTAGCCGTTGTCTTTATTACTGAAACCCTCTGCCGGTGTTGTGGCTTGGTCCTGGGTTTGTCGCAGACCTTTTATGGTTGTAGCAACGCGTGTTTTGCTACCAGAAAACGTTCCCGTTAGGTCATACTTCCGAGGGGCTTTCGAGACCAACTCGTCGACGGAATCGGGTTGGCTTCTCTTCGAACGGGGGAAAGAATACCGACCCAGCTTCGTGCCTCGATGCTTATGATCTAGTGACGTCTGGTCGACTGAAGTAGGGACCAAGTTGGCAGTTGCTTTAGATTGTAGTTTCTGCGTGTCGATTGTGTAGAGGGTAGAGTCTTTCAGAGGAAGAAGTCGAAGCAGCGTTCGCTCTGCTTCTGCAGTGGCGCTCTTTCCTAGGCCTCGAATTACGAGCTGAAGTTGTTAGCCAGAGCGATATATTTTGTCAGCTCGTCTTACAGTATTATCGTTGTCCATGCGCTGGATGCTCGTGCGTGTGAGCGAGGCAACCGTGGCAAAGTCCTCCTTCGTGTACAGCGCGGCAAGTTTCCTGTCTTCTGGCACCTTGTCTTGGTCGAGACATGGTATCCAAGGCTTCAGCTGCAGCTTCTTCACCTCTGTGTTTTTCAGAGCCTCTTGGATGTCGTTTGCAGCATATTCGGCGGTGCTTTTGTCTGCCGTGATGCGAAGTACGCTGTGCGGCTCATATATCTCGAGTCGGGCCTTCCGCTCCTTGCCGACCTTGTCTAAGATCGTCTCATCGCCAGCCTTGAGCAGTGCGAATTGCCACGGCTTCAATGACAGCTCAATGTCTCCAGGCGCTTCAATCTCTTCCAGCGGGACCAGCTGCCAGAGGTCTCTCATGATTCGGTCTACGAGAAGCTGCTTGCTCACAGGCGCACGTCTCGGTCTAGTCGTGACATCGGTGCCCGGCAGGCGTCTTTGGATGGGTCGAAGCCCTGGCTGCCACTCTGTGCGAGTAACAAAGCTCTTGGACCCGACCTTGAGGCTGTCGAGAAGCTTCTTGTTGTAGCTCCCGTGCTGTATATTCTTCGCAGCGGAGTAGTACTTTGCGAGCTGGGTCAAATTGAAGGCCTGCGTGATGTCTTGTGTGAGTTTTACAAAGACAGCCGTCGTCACGAAGTGCGACTCGCCAGGTTCGGCGCTGGTCTCCGGCCGCAAGCTCTGGAGTCGATCGTGTATGTCTGCTGGCGTGGGCGACTCACGTTCCTGCTGGATGGTGGCAATCATATCCGGGACCACGATCGGTTCGGCGGGCTCCGGCTCTTCGACAGGCTCGGTAGGTTTGCTGTCGTCATCCTCGACTTCGCGCAAGACCAGAATTTTGGCATCATCGCCCAGCGTCTTCAACCCGTCCAAGTGTGCGGACCTCTCGTGGATGATTTTGCCCTTTCTTTTGCGCATGCGGTCAATTGGCGCGACCTGTTTTCTTATCCGGAGACCGGCGGTCGGAGGCTCCAGCGCTGCCAGCTCGTCTGCGCCATCGTGGCGGCGTGCAGAGGCGGAAAAGTTCGCGTGGGAGGGCCGGCCGGCGTATGCGGGGAGTCGGCGTCGTGCAAGCTGGAGCTCACATCGGAAGCATACAAATGCAGACGAGGCTCGGGGAGCGAGCATGGAGAAGAGGAGCGGGGCGTGCGGGCGGCGAGAGTGGATGCATCTGGCGTGGGAGAGCGATGCATGTCTCGAACTTTCCTGACCGCCTTCAGCCCTACCCGCTTCTGCCGCCGACGCGAACCCACGTGCGCGTCATCTGTAGAGATGTTGCTTCCCCACACTCTTTTTTCATTGAGGAACACCTTACTGTTCGATGATTAAGCATTCTTCTGCTGTTGATCCACGCCCACGGGTTGAATCAATGGAGCCAACAAACTTTTATTGTCCTCAAGGTATGTAAAATTATATAACTTGAACTTACATGTAAAGTTGCACATCCTCCCACAGGTCAGATCGGCCTCCGCCAACTACACAAATCCTCCCTCAGCTCAAACTCATCCACCTCATGATGCGGGCGATACCTCTTCCTCTCCGCCTCAACCTTCATCTGATGCGCCTGCTGCTCGAGGCTACCCCTGCCCCTCACCCCCGGGCTGCTCGTTCTCATGTCCATATCCGCCTGCCGGAGCGTCTCATGCGACGTGCGATGCTGCGTGTGCCGCGACTCACTGCCGCTCGTGGACCCGCTGCTGTCGCCTGCCACGTAGCGCAGCGGCTGCCCGCGCTGCTGCATGTACGGCTTCTCGCGGTCGCCCCAGCCGTCGCCGCCCGCGAAGATGTCCTCGATGCATTCGTCCGCTTTGAGCTCGCCTGGCTGCGCGGACCAGTAGGCGGCGAGCGTGCGGCGGTACATGTCTTGGAGCTCGCCGGCTTCGCGGGACTTGCTGGAGAGGGAAGGGGCGGCTGGTGCGGTTAGCTTTGGTTGTGATGTGCCTGTAGCGTGCTTACCCCCGTTGTCTTCCAGCTCGGCCTGTTCACCCGCCATGATGCCTGCAATACCGCTAAACACCTGCGCTGTCTTCAGGGCTGGCGCAATGTAGTTTTTGTCCCCCTCAATCTGCTTCATGTATATGCCCAGCTTGAGCGTGCTGTTGATCTTGCTGTTCTGCATGAGGTACCTCCGCGTGACTCCGGGGTCGTCGCCGTCCGCCGGTGCCAGATCGCTCTGCTCGACGTACTCGGCCAGGTTCAGCTTGACGTTGCCGAGTGTTATTCGCTCGCCCCTGCCTGTGCCGGCATACTCCTGTATCACCTCGAGCTCCAGCGAGCTCTCCTGCAGCATGCCGTTCTTGTCTACCGTGAGCCGCACCGGCAGTGACATGTCGTAGTTGTACAGCACTTTGTGGTCGCGGATCGGGCAGCTCTCGGTGCGCCCGCGGTGGTCGGCCGCCGTCGAGTGCGAGAGGTGCCATTTGATAAAGGACGTGCCATTGACGAGCGGCACGTTATTGAGGTCGAGTATCTGCTACTATCAGTCCCCGGTTGCGCACGGCTTCCTCCGTAGATGCTCACCCTCAGGTGCAATTCGAACTTTGGCTGCGCATTTGTCAGCCTGGTGTCTCGGCAGCAATGGGTGCATTCCTACGCGGCGGTTCTTAGGGACTGGTACCACAGTGAGCTGTGTCGCGAATGCGACGGAACGCCGAAGCGTGGACATGCTCACCAAAAGCTTGCATGGTGAAGAAGAGAAGAAAGAAGCGCGGTACAAAGGCTTAGTATATGAGCGTATTACTTGAGCTGAGCGTGCTACAGGGTAGTTGCGATAGAGTGACAATGGCCGCAACGGGTGAAGGACTTAGCGCCTTTCGACGTTCCCGGCACCTCCGATCGTCCACCACTACCACCACAGCTCCACCATGACGGATCACAATATCCGTCCATCGAAATGACTGTAGATGCGGACGCCATTGCGGACTGCGTACTCTCAACCTTTGACCAGCTGCCAGAAAAGCGCAAACCACGACCCCGCAGCGATGGATCCAGGGAATGGGTTCCTCTTGCCGGCATTGTCTTATCTAAGGGTAACCGCTCCTGTTGCATCCGGAACCTGGCGTGCGGCGGCTGATGCTTGCGACTTAGCGAAGACGGCAAGCTTTCTTGCGTCTCTCTTGGGTAAGCTTGTTTCTGCTTTTGTTCCGGACACGTACTTCAATCTACTACCGTTTCGGTAATTCTTGTTGTTTTGACCAATGGGGTGTATGATGTAGTTGAGGCACAGTCATGGTCAATTCCTTTTTTTAATCTACAGTGAACTAACGTTTTCAGCACTGGCATGAAATGTCTGCCCTTGACCAAACTTTCCCAAGCACAAGGAAATATCCTGCACGACTGGCACGCTGAAATCCTGGCCATCCGCTCTTTCAACCGCTTCCTGCTAGACCACTGCCTGGACATATTACAAAATCCAAACTCACCATCACCATGGCTTCAAGCAAGCCCACCAGAAGAACAAGCAAGCCCATCAAGATCACAAGAAAGCCCACTCGGAACCCACCCCCAACACAACCCACCCTTCACCATCCGCCCCAACGTCAAAATCCACATGTACTGCTCCGAAGCCCCCTGCGGCGACGCCAGCATGGAACTCACCATGAATCTTCAAGAAGACGCCACGCCCTGGTCCACCCCAGCTCCTACCTCATCCCCAAACCCTAGCATATCCCCCAACTCCACCCCGACCGCCCTCCGCGGCCGCTCAAACTTCTCCCACCTTGGCATCGTCCGCCACAAACCCTCGCGCCCCGACGCCCCACCCACACTATCTAAATCCTGCACCGACAAGCTGTGTCTCACGCAAGCTACCTCTTTACTGTCATCCGTGACGGCGCTGTTCGTTGCGCCGGGGAATGCGTACATCGACACGCTTGTTTTGCCGTCAAGTCAGTACGTCCCAACAGCATGTGAGCGCGCGTTCACTCGTGCGGGACGAATGCGGGGTCTTGAGGACAGTGTTGTAGAGAAGTGGAGAGGGGGGTATGGTTGGAAGGCTTTTGAGGTTAAGGGTACGGAGAGAGAGTTTAAGCATTCTCGACGCTCCATTGGTCCTGGGGAGAAAGCTATACCGAGCAATATTTCCGCTGTGTGGACCCCCGGATTTCAGGAGAGTGTTATCGGCGGCGTGTTGCAGGGGCGCAAGCAATTGGATCCACGGGGCGCGAGTGCGATTTGCAAGAGGGGGATGTGGGGTGTTGGAGTACGACTTGCGGGACTGGTGGGCGGGGAGGTACTGCGAAGGGTTTTGGGCGCGCGGACGTATGGCGAGATGAAAGCGTGTGGTGTGTTTGATGCGAGGAGGAGGGTTAAGGGGGATGTGATTGATAAGGGATTGAGGGGGTGGGTAAGAAATACCAGGGATGGAGATTGGGAGAGGTGAAGTAACCCAAAATAACATGTTTGCCCATTTCATTCATTTCGTTCATGAAACATCCACCATCCCTTTCTCATCTTCGACAAATGTCCCCCAAGCCCCGACCCGGCTCTCAAATCGATCACTCACTACCTCCAACACACCCACCATCTCCACACCACGCAGTTTCTTCACTGCCCTACCTCCATCATTCCCATCCTGTTCGTGATAAAACACCCTCGCATCCATCTTCCCCCTTGGCATCTGACTCACCAACACCCCCGTATCCACATACCTTGTCAACACACCACTCAAGCTCGGCAGAACAGTACTGCCAGCGAATATCGATGACGGTGGAGGAGGCTGCTGTTTCTGGTGTTCGGACGGAGGTGCCGGTTGATTTGGATGGATGGGCGCGTGTCTTGTTGGTGACTGAGCTCGTGGGGAATTTGCTGGATTGGCGAGGATGGTGTGCAGGTTGTGTGTGCGGGTTAGGTGGCGGAGGGTGTAGAGGAAGGTTGATGCTAGGGCGTTTGCGGAGACGAAGTCTTTTCTGAGGAGGGGGTTGATGGCTTGGGTGAGGTTGTCGATGAGGATGAATTTGAGCTTACCTGGACTTTCTTTGTCTTGGGGCTCGGGTTCTGGTACTTTATGTGCTGGTTTGACTGGCTCTGGTGAAGTGATTGATGGCTGTTGTGGTGCTGGAGCTGGATCAGGCGGTGGTGCTGATGAGTCGAATAGCATCTCCTCATCGTCTTCTTCGTCCTCGCTATCGGCAACAACAGTCCTTTTAGGCAGCGGTCGTGGCTCTGGTGTCGATGCCTTTGGCTTATATGCAAGCTCATCTCTTCCTTCCTCCTTCTGTGGTTTCGGAGGTTTCCTGCCTTCCAGATCATCCCTGATTTCACCGATCGCCTCCCTCACGCCAACAAAGTCGAACACCCGCATGATCTTGATATTGTCGAGAACCTTGGCTGCTACATCTTCGACTGTAGCCTCTGGTGCGGACTTCGTGGCTGCCCGTATCGACACCAAGACATCAGGACTTTGTTGAAGTCGAGCCAGAATGAGTGTGTACAATCTCAGTACATCGAAGTTGCCCGTAGTATCAATGACCGCAGCCGTCGAATCCGGATACTGCAGTAACGAACTGACAAGCGACGTCCGACACACCTATCATCGTCAGCAAATCAACTCCACTATGCCACAAACATATCCTTACTTCACTCCCACCCGTCCCCTCCACCGAAACACTAACAACCCTCCCACCAAGCAATCCCCCACCCAACGCATCATCCAAACTCTTCACCCCAATAGGCAGCCTCTCCCCACCATCCCTCTTCCTCAACCCCACACCACACATCCCCTCCACCAACGCATCTAGCTCCCCATCCCCTAGCAACGCACTCGCTAGCACCGGTTCCGCAGGCCTAGCCTCCGCACCCATCATGTACCTGACACAACAGCCACACCTCAACCGTCGTAGCGTCGCTTCGCTAATCGGAGTTCTCTCCGCCCCAGCTCCCGAATAACCCTCCCCGTCCGAAAGCGGGAACACAGCACTAACTTTCGCGAGCGCGATGGTGGCTTGAACCGAAAGGCGCCGGATCGACGCTATCGAGTGATCACCCGCAGGACGCAGAAGCAAAAAGGCCCGAACCTAGACGGCGTCTTGGGAGCAGCGGAAGCGACGGTGCCGAGGAAAAACGAATGTCGAGTTGTAGAGATAGGGACCGAGTGGGTGACGCGGTGGTTCGAGATCGGCGCCTAGGATGCAAGGTACCAGGAACACGACTGATGTAATAGTGGGTCGGGACCAGAGATGTGGGATGGGAAGGAGCACGAAGCAGATGATACGACTCAGCTTCCTGGAGCTAATCACACATCACGGGGTTCACATCACGCCCAGACACACGACTCACGTGCAAAGTAGACGTCATGCAATTCCAATTTTTCGATTCAGGGCTATCTAATCCGTACCACTGCATGCCATCAGCCCGCCGAGAGCGCCTCCGCACACGGCACTCGGTGCTACTATTATGAGGTCCGATACGCAAGGAAAACAAAGTCTCGACGGGCCTTTTGAGGCGCCATGTCCAATGTACACAGGGAGTAGTATCCAGACCTTATGCAGTTCGATGCCCGGTGGCCGTTTGCTCCTGGCGCCATGATGTAAGGAAATTTATCCCGTAAAGGGAGGTGCGTGAGAATAAGGAGAAATACAGCTGAGTACTGTGAAGAATGCGCGAAGCATATGGTGTTGTGGATGTTGTAGACTGCGGCGCTGTGCCGGCCAACCTGATGCTTCGTTCAAGCAGGACGTCGGCGTCCGCCCTTCAAGCTCTTCACTCGGTTCAGGAAGCCACCACTGGGCTTGGTGTCGTTGGTGGGCGATCCGTAGCTGTCAGAGGTCACAGCTCGATGCAGCTGGTTCCGCTGAGGCGATGATGGGCCGTCTCTGGCACTCGCATCGGTAGTCTTGATGTTTGCACCCTTCGCCTCATAAGCTTGGTTGTATTCATCGAAGAATGGGTTCGTCTCGGAAGCTTTGGTCTGGGAGATGGGTCCTGCGCTGTAAGGGCCGTTAGGACTTGTGGCAGTGCCATATCGAGCTTCGGGTGAGGTGATGCGAGGGCCGTCTCCAAACCGTCGCGGCTGTGAGATGCCCCGGAAGCGTTGCGCAATCGACTTCTTACGACCTAGTCCGCCTTCCGCCAGAACGCGCTCGCGCTGAGCCTCGGTCTCCTGCTGGATCGCCTTCTGCGACGCAGGGGCGCCCTCGAGGAAAGTAGAGGTTCCGAGACCGCGTGACTGTTCGCCATGAATGATGTCGGCGCGGCCCTTGGCACTGAACTCGGCCGTTGGGGGCATGGGCTTCTTCCACTCGGCTTCGCTACCTCCAAAGTCGGTGAAGCCCTCTGCGCCCCGTCCGTGGATGCGGTCGAGATCGATCTTCGAGTTGAGAGGCCCTGAGCCGCCGAGGGAGTTGTTTGCGGATCCGACGGGAAAAGCTTCCATGGGAGCACGGACATCCTTCTTGCGGTTGCGGTGTGGCTGCACGGCGTCGTAGGGGCCGTCGTGGTGGATCATGCTTGGGCCGTAGATGCCAGTCACATCCAGCTTATCAATGAGATCGAGGCCCTGAGGCCGGCGCACTCGCCTCTGCCCGGACTTGCTGTCCTTGGCACGGTCATCGCGCTCCTTGCGGCGCTCCCGGCGTCTGCGCTCCTCGTTCACGTCGAGGGAGCCCTTGTCGATTATTGACGATTCAGAGTTGCGTCGGGGGCGTCGGTTCTCGCGGCGCTCGGTGCTACTCGGGCGCTGTGGGCGGGGGTTTGGTGCGCCGCGTGACGGTCGTGGCGGCCCACGGGGCGCTCCTCGCAGCCTGTCTCTCTCCTCGTCCGAGCGCGAAGGGCGGTGGTTGCCGCGGGAGTCAGTGGCGCTTCGATTGGGCACAGGTCGTGATGCGTCACGTTTCTTGCTCTCGTCCTCGATGGTGAGGTTGTTCTGTGATAAGGCAGGATAGTCAGCAAACTGGACGGCGAAGTGCCTGAATTGCTCCATGGCGCGTGTCTGCAGGCGGGCGAGGGGACTGTGTTTGCACTGCGCAGACGGACAATGTGCAGCGTGTGCAACCGCACTCTCACTTGGCTGCAGGGGGTGGACGTACAAAGAGCTCCTCGGTGGCGCCAAAGGTGGCCTTCTTGGGCGAGTCCTTCACGGTGGCAGACATGTCAATGAGGTCGGTCCTCTTGGCCTCTTTGTTAAACTCGGCCTCGAAGGTCGAGAGAAATGGATTGCGCGACATTGGCCTGCTGCCCGAGCTGGAGCGGTCCTGGCTGGCGGGTGAGTGGAGGTTGGGCGAGGCGGCTCGGTTGCGGAAGGGGTTGTTGGAGTTGAGGGCGAGTCCGGGAGACGGCCGCCGTTCTGTGATAAGAGAAAGATAGTCAGCTACGCTCCTGTTTCGTCACCGCGCCAATGCAGCGTGAAACAAGTCGTGGTTGGGCCTTACCTGGCATTGATGGTTCCGCGAACATGATGCTGCCGATTGCTCACAACCCTGTCGTCGCGCCCAATCAAACACGGGGGCTGGGGAACAGGGCAGCGTGTACTGCACCAGTGTTGGCCGGTGACGCGCGATGGGCCCTCCCGAATCCTGTTCCAAGGCGGCGCGCACGCGGGTAGCAGTGCGAATACTAAGGGGCGGCGATAGGACTGGCGGTACTGATGCTCGAGTTTCGCACTGCAAATGGATCCCTGGCCGATGGATGGCCGGTGGATGGCCGGTGGAGTGGCCGCGTTTGAGGGCCCGTTAGTGGATGCAGCCTTAGAAATTATTGTATGCAGCGCTGGCGACAACAAAGCAAGTTAAAGTGGTGATGGTGTCGAGCGGTGGAGCGAGAGCTGACGGACGGGGCAGGAGTGAAATAAAGGGTTGTCCCTGATGCGCCGTCGGCCAGTATGCAAGTGCGGCCGGCAGCCTTTTGAAGAGCGCTGGGCCTCGTGTTTCTGTGGCACCCACAGGTGATTGAGCACCTGGTCACGAGCAGCTCTGAGCTAGAGGGAGCCAGGCCGAATTTCGTAAGATGCACTCGGAGCGATGATTGAGGCGCCGTGGCTGCACGCCGCTGTGGGGTTCAAGGGGATAGGCAGGCCCAAGCCGGAGTGGATGCAGGGGACGTTGACTTGTGCTGCTGCTCGGCGATCGTCGAGAGTCGAGTACAACCGTCTCTCGACGTTGCATTGTTTCTTCGGCATCTTCCCGGTGACTCCTCTACGAACAATTCAAACCAACTCTCCTCTGACCAACACTCATCACGCCTCATCTAACGGCGCCGGTGCTTTGTTGCGCCCGTCACCGCAAGTTCTCGATCCTGCCGTCTTGCCTTAACACGCCCCCTTCCGGATTAGCTGCCGAGCTTGAACCACTGCGGGGAAGACCCTGAATCTGTGATTTGGAGCCTCAGCCAGGGACAAATGCTCTCTAAACAAACACACCTCATCGCAGCATGGCTTCAACTCCCGCCCAGGACAGCGCCGATGTTCCTCGCCACGGTGGCTACACCCGCTTCGAGCTCGAACTCGAGGTACGCACAGGACGGTCTTACGTCACGGCCCTTATGGTCCACCCACGCATTAACACTCTCCTAGTTTGTGCAGTGCCTTGCCAATCCTGTCTATCTCAATTACCTCGCCACGCAAAAGTACTTCGACAAGCCTGAGTTTGTCGCCTATCTGAGCTACCTGCAGTATTTCAAGGAGCCAAAGTATATAAAATTTCTACAGTAGGTGCACCGCAGCCTCGCTAGTCACCTGCGGACGTGCTTACTGAGGCTCGGCAGCCACCCTGGCCCAACGATCCAAGCGCTGGAGCTGCTTCAACAGGAACGTTTCCGACAAGATATCATTATTCCGGCCGTTATGAACAGGATGCAGCTGGAGGGCCAGAGGAACGCCGTGCCCGGCCTGAAGGACTGAGACTGATAATCGCATTCTTGCTTGTAAGGGAAGGTCGATCTCTGAGGCCGTTTAGCCATTACCAAGTGAATCCATCAGGATCCCTGTGCCGACTCGAGCTCTTATTTCCACCCATGGAACATGCCGATCCGGATGAAGGTGACCAGATGAGGTTACCCAGGCCAGCTTATTCAACATGTTGAGGTGGTAAGGCACGATCACAGACCAAACGCCAATCGATTGTGGGCCTGCAAAGGTAAACCTGCTATCTTTAGACTATCGAATGTTCACAAAAGCTACCAAATACGAAACTATTGAAACCGAATCGAAACTTCGTGTTTGAATGCACTGCCAGATGCCTGAACCTTGCCCCAGCTGAACGTTACGAGCTGGGGACCGAGGCTCCACACACAAGCTCTTCGCAGCGTTACTCTCGTATGCATGTTTCGGCCAAATAATCTTGGAAGAACCACTGCGAACGTTCCTGCGCAATGCGTGAATTGATGCACACATTGACTGTCGCGCATCGCGTTTCTGCAACCACGTGTGGGATGCCTCGGTCTATCTTAGGCCCGCCTGTGCCCCACGTCGCGCTGTCACGCGAAGCACCATGATAGCAGGGGCCACCATCAAGGTACATTCTCACCACATTCTCTACTTATACGCCGCTCAGCTACTCTCCGTGATGCGATCCGTTCCAGAAGCCGAGTGCGCTCTCCACCTCAATTGCTGCCAACATCGCTGACAGGTGCTAGGAAGCACTGGCAGCAACTGGATGACTTCCACTCCTTGACGGATCTGAAGATTCACGTATCCTCGCACAAGGACCCACAGATCACTGCAGGACTTCGCTCTGTGTGTTGGAAGGTGCGTCGGACGCTCCTCCATCATGCAACCACAGCTTGACATCGGCAGATCTTCCTCATCTTCAAGACCCTCGACCGGTCGTCATGGTCGACACACCTCGCCAACTCGCGCAAGTCCTATGAGTCGCTGCGAACGCACTACCTCCGTGCGATCAGGAACCCAGACGAGTTCGAATCATCGACAGATCCACTGAGCGACAATGACGAGGTATATACAACTTTCCACTGGCCGCCACTGTGAACATACCAAATATTGACCAGTACTAAGCCTTGAAAGTCCCCATGGGTAGCACTTCGAGCCGACGAAACCCTCCGAGCAGAAATATTCCAAGACATCGAGCGATGCATGCCGGACAATGTCTACTTTCGGCAGCCGGGTACGCAGGACATGATGCTAGACATACTCTTTGTGTGGTGTAAGATGCATCCAGGCATAGGATACCGGCAGGGCATGCACGAAATCCTTGCGCCGTTGCTATGGGTCGTAGAGAGAGACGCCATTGATCCATCAACTGCGAACGAGGCGTCTTCCGACAACTTACTCACGGACATGCTGGACTCACAACACATCGAGCACGACTCGCACGCATTGTTCTCGCTCATCATGCAAACGGCTCAGTCATTTTACGCGCCTGCGGAAACTGGATCGACCACCAAGGACACGCCCATGCTCACACGTAGCTCGAGGATATACGAAAACTATCTGCCAAAGGCGGATCCCGAGCTTGCTGCTCACCTGGTCAAACTTGAAATTGTTCCTCAAATCTTTCTCCTGTAGGTTCTCAGACTTATTCCTTTGCTCTGGCTGACGGGTTGTAGACGCTGGATACGCCTTCTCTTCGGACGAGAGTTTTCCCTAGATGCCGTATTTGACATGTGGGACGCGTTGTTCGCGATCGACTCGACACTCGAGATCGTCGACATGATTTCGATAGCCATGCTCCTGCGGATACGATGGGACTTGGTCGCTGCCGATACCAACGAAGCCTTTACCCTGCTCCTACGATACCCAGAACCAACTGTGCCTGCATACACGTTTATCAAAGACGCTTTGTACCTACGCGATCACCTCACACCACAAGGCGGAGCTGAGATCATCTCAAGATACGGCAAGCAAGCGCCACATATCGAGCCCGAGGCACCATCAATCCTTCGCGAGCCTTCTCCGTCTCCTTCTTTCGCCTCAGGTCAGACAAGACGTAGCTTAGGGTCACCGAGAAGTTTTGTAGGCCAACAAGGGGCAGGTATAGAAGCCTTGCTGCAGGGTGCCGCCAAGAATGTTCTCGAGCGTGGGTCACAGTGGGGTGTCGGCAAAGCTATCAGGGAGGCTGTTGGGGAGGTCAAGAAAAACGTTGAAGCTTATCAATCAGCAGCGAATTCAGGACAAACCACGCCACGAGCCGGAGGAAGAGAGTTTCGAAAACCTGCGCCGCTCTTGACAGCTGTCGGTGCCGCGCGGTCAGATCTAGCTCGAACGCAGTCTGGCAATGTGATCAAGAAGATCGAAAATCTTGAAAAACGAAACAGGAATTTGGCGAAGATGCTAGAAAGCGCAGTTGGTGAACTATGGGAGCATCATCGAGAGCGCAACGACGAGCATAGCACCAAAGAAAGTGACACCAAAGGAAAAGAGTCACTGGAAGCACTCAGTCTCGCTATTGCAAAGGTGCAGTTTGTGCAGGTGTATCTTGAAGACTCTTCGATCCCACTACCAATCGAGGAGGCCACCGACCAAGCTGCAAGCGCAAAGGTGATAGAGACTCTCGCGGTGCCTGAGGCGCAATCGCCCGCACCACCAGAGCGCACATCAAGCGCTCCACCCATATCAGTTGACCCGCCATCAGAGCTTGCGCCGTCTACAATTACAAGCCCTGCAAAGTCTCCTGCGCCCAGCCCACGTCCAATGTCACCGCCCACCAAGTCACCAGCCCCAAAAGTCCAGCCTTCATCGAATCTATCTCCTCGCTCAAGACCGCACCTCACGTCCTCCAATTTCTCCTGGATGCTCGGCGAGGACTCGGCATCTTCAAACTTCGCATCAGGCACTGCGCACTCAACTTTCGCGGCAGATGAGAAGCGCCGCATGAAGGGCAAGGGCTTTTTATTCGGCGACGACGATGACGACGAAGGGAGTATCAAAGACGGCAAGCGAGGCAGCGTGAGCAGTAAAGGTGGTGCGAAAACGGGCAAGAATACTAAAGGCAAGCATGGCCCTGATATGGAGGTCGAGGAGGAGATTATTGATTTGGATAATATGGGCAAGAAGGGCGTCATGTAGGGTGGTTAACTTTTGTATAGCAGATAGTGGGCTTTCACGAATTCCACATTCACATGCGTCCAACAACGTCACGAATGCATGCAAGCAACAAAGAACATCTCAGCACATATTTTCGTATTTCATCTTTCCATAGCGCTTTGCTTTACTTTCCTACCCACTGTTTTCCAGCCCTTTTCTCATGCAAGTATTTGTGCGGATGAAGGTCGTGTCCCGGCTTGTTGCGTCAAAGAGTGGTCGGTATCAAGGACAGGCGGTGAAGAGAAGTTCGTTCGTGTTTCGCATCGTGTCGTAGTGAATGTGTTTTGCAGGCGAATTCTATTGCAACTGTAAGTATTTGCGAATTCGGGGAGCTTGGGTATGGTTGGGTAGGGTAGGGTAAAGGATGTGGTGCATACAAGATCCGCACGTGCAGCTTCCCTGCGCACACTCGCAAGTGCCGCTGCAATCACAGCTCGTGTTTCCGCAGCCAGACATATCGATGATATTCTTAGGGAGTGTTTGCGTTATTGTAGTGTGTTTGTAAGTTGTGTGTTGTTTCTCGTTGCAGATGTTCAAAGCAGACGAGGGAGGGGCATGGCGGGGCTTTTTATCTTCGCCCTGCGCGCCTTGTCTGCAGCCGGATCGGTGCCGTGTTACTATTCCGGCGCCGGTCAGGGCGCGCAGATAGCCGCGGGCGCGAGCGAATTGGTGGTGCGGCGTTAGCCTAGTATGAGCAAGTTTCGTGGGACGGGTGTGTGGGCTGGGTTGAGGCGGCTTACTGCTTGGGGGTAGGGATGGTGGGCTTGGTGGTCATGGGCAGCGCGGTGGGTGGAGAGGCGTGACTTGGTGTGTGAGGAAGTAGGCCTAGATGGTTGTGCAGAGATGCATTTAGTTTCCCATGAGTCGTGGTGTCGTTTGTTGAGCATCTTGATGTGTCCAAGTATCCATAGGAAAAACTTGCTCTGCTGCTCCTCACACACCAAAACACGCACTGCACGTAACTTACGAGCATCTCCGAGCGCCATGTCACATCGTTTACACATACCCGCCATCTCACATTACGCATCTTACGTACCCCTCGCGCTCGTATGACCATCTCGAGTACGGGAGACGTGGGATTGGAGCTCGCCACGGGTTTATTCCCGCCTCCTACGTCTTTGCCCGGGGGGTATGCGGGCTGAAAGCATACTGACTTCGCCACTGCCGCTGCATCGTGCATGAATGCCATGCGGAAGCCGTGCGGGATATGTGCCTTAGGTAGTGGGCTTCGGGGATTATCACGAGCTAACCATGGTGAGCCACTAGTGACCAAAGTGAGATCGAAAGGAAGGTGGGCTGTAGAACCTCACCTTAGAGAGCTGACTCGCTGATTGGCTGAGCTGTGTAAAAGCTTACTAAGGCAGCAGCGTAAGCGTAGCGCATGCTGAATCTTAGCAAAGGTGAGGTTTTACGGTATGCTGTTGTCAATCTCGGCTGGACTTGTGGTTCTTGCTCAGAGCTCTTCGACCGAACGAGCAGGCAAATTGCTGATGTCAAAGCACTGTCTATGAGGGCATACAAACTACACAGGAAAACATTCCGGAACCAGGAATTTAGTAGTGCTTTATGCCATGAAACATCATTTTATCTGCAAGTTTTTGCTTGATGTATACTTTGGCAAAAGAGACAACCTGTCTAGATAGAGTATGTTAATAGTAGTTAGAAGGTCAGCAGAGCTGTACTTGGGCAAAAATTATGTTTCGAAATTGTAGAAGAAACTCGGAATACTCAGATGAGTACAAAAAGACATATTGACCTAACCAGGGGTCGAACCTGGAATCTCTTGATTACTGCAAAGTCGTAGTCAAGCGCCTTGCCATTGGGCCATTAGGCCAGAGAACTGGAAACCGCGAACTGAATTATGGAGACTCTGACAAAAGATAAAATTATAGTGTAAGAATTTGAGTGTACCCCGCTATCATCAAAATTTGTGCTAAGACGCAGATGACGCACGCGGACCGGCCCACTTACGCCCTTCGGCACTGCGAACATTCATTTCAAATAGGCAACAACTTAGGCACTGCCTCGTGATGGTCTGCCTAGTGCAGTATCATCGTTTGAACCATTTCATTAATAACATCTCTGGCGCTATAACGTGAACCAGCTTCGGGTTCAAAACAAGCCTCACGACTGACAGACCTCAACTACCTCAAGTATCACAGATGTCTTCAACCACGAGTGAGCCGCGCGTCTCTCAGCCAGTCTTCTCCCAGTACTCAGGCGACAAGTTCATCATTGGAGGTGGCGTTGCCATCTTTCATGTTGCGAGTGGAAGAGTCGTGATATGTAGTGCTGTAGACCGTCGTCACGGACAGTATTACTTTCTCCCCAAGGGACGTCGCGACGCCGGCGAGGAGAGCGGAACAGGCGCAGAGCGAGAAGGCTATGAGGAGGTAACCAATCGCTCAACTCTCTCCGGATGTGTTGTATTGACGATAACCATAGAGTGGCTACCGCAACCGCCGTCTCCCATTGCCTACCGCTCATACCCAACCGCAAGGACACCCGCGCGCGCATGCACCAACCATGACAGCAGAGCCTCTTTGGATGCAACTCATACCTCTCGGTGCAAGGCAATATACGATGTTCTGGTACGTCGCCGAGACGCTTCCGCCTGATCTCGAGACAGATCTTGAGACCGACGTGGGCGCTGCATATAAACCACCACCAGCGTACCCAAATAACTTGACGCTTCGCGACCGAATAAAGCAGGAACCCGAGGGGTATGAGCCTTTGCATCATAAGAACACTGGTGTTGATGAGGAAGAGCAGACATATGAGAGTTTCCTCGTGTCTGTCGAAGAGGCTGTCAAGAGACTGGGTAGAAATAGCGTCATGGCTGATGTGGTTCTCAAAGGCTGGAAGGGCATCCAAGATCGTCTTGCGATTGAGGATGCTGCCACTTCAGAGAGTCCTGAAACTATATCGTGATTTAGTGAGAACGAGTCTCAATTTAAAACGTGCTCGTTAGATTTCAGTCAGCATAGAGGCAACGAGCATGGCAGATGTGCGATCTCGAACTGCGTACGAACCACTTCCATCTTCGAGGACGCTCAGTAAGTTGGTATTACACGCTCTTCTCTATGTCTATAATACGATCACATTCGGTCACTTCATGGACCATCCTTGCATATTTTGCTACGCTTTTGAGGGTTCAAATAGAAACGGATTTTGGCCCCCGTTGCAGTTCCAGAAAATCAGGCTGCATGGCGTTCTTATCCTCGCGCCATTCGCTCCACCAGGCTGTGCGGCAACGAATCCTCTAAGCTATACTAACTCCGGCACCTGCATAAATGATAAGAGGGACACGTGCGAAACGCCTCAAATCCTACGAGATCTTAGCCTCTTCATGTATCTCGAGGTCACACAAATGCCTCGCCTGTTTCCAACCCCACGGTCATCGACTTGACTTGATTGTACCGAGTTATGTACTCATACCAGTCCGTCCCATACGATGCGGGACATGCATTTGCTTCCGAGAACCAAGGTTAGTCCACCCCATCAACGAGGCTGTAGTACCTTAACGATAGTTCGTTACATCATGGCAGCCTAATATCATTATTTCAGCAAGCACACACAAGAAACCGTCACTATGGAATTCATTCAAGTTCTGGCGCACGAGACGCAGCACAGCACTGGGTGGCGGCTGTGCTTTGGCTACTTTGACGCTGCTACTCAACGTCACGGCCACTACATACCTTCATCAAAACTCTTACCCAGATCCCCCGGCGGGTGGACACATGCCAACCAACCCTAAATTTTTCATAGGAAATTGTTCGAAAGCCGGGAAGCTCAACACCTACCTCCATATACTCATCAATGTTCTCTCGACATTGTTGTTGGCATCCTCAAACATGTTTATGCAGCTTCTACTTGCACCTACAAGACCGGAGGTTAACACCCTGCATCGGCGCCAACAATGGATTGATATTGGGATACCTAATCTGCGAAACCTTCGCTTCATCAGCAATCGAAATCGACTCCTCTGGTTTTTGTTGGCGTTTTCCTCGCTGCCTCTACATCTTCTGTACGTCAGTCTCATGGCCGCGAATATATCCACGCTTACTGTTCTCTAGTTACAATTCGGCAATCTACGCAGCGAAACCGGTGAATACCATCAAGACGTTCATCGTCGCGCCAGAGTTCTTGACTGGTGGGACGGCAAACGTCGGGTACGGCGCATGGATGTATGGCTGGCGTAGAGAACAAAATCTTACGGGACTGGAGAGGAAACACACACGCCACCGTCGGCTGATGACACAAACAATTGATGGCGACGGATTATACAACTGGAACCAGGGGTGTCTATCTAGTAACTGTTCTGGTGTACAAGAGTACGCGATGAGGAAGGAGTACACGCGCAGTATGTCCCCGCTTGAATGCCTAACAGCTTACTCTACGGCCTATGGAAATCGATCCGACGTCATCTTTGTCTCAAAATACGACTATCTCTGGAACTCGTCGACTTCCATCCCACACCTTTCCGGCAAAGGTGACGATCTGGCAATATCGTCCGATGCTTCGAAGCTTCCCAACAAAATCACAAATTCACTGCTGTTCGCCAAGGAGTTAAAGGGATACATGGTCATTGGCTTTTGGATGGAATACGACTGGCTTTGTGGGACTACGAACAGCTTTGATTGTGAGTATGACCGCACTTTCGTCATGATACAGTCTCTGAGAATGTGGAATATACTTGGGGCAGTAACCCTAGGCGATAGTTCTGTGCAAAAGACTTGCTGATAATTTACCAGGTCGTCAATCGTCAGCGTGGCTCAAAGATCCTACCATCATCAAAGATTGGAATATGCTAGGATGGAAAATCGACGAATGCCTCGTCAGAGAGGTACCGTTGGAAAACAAATGTTCCGTGAGCTTTTCGCTAGAAATCATGATAGGTACTGAATCTTCTTCATCATTGGTTTCCAGCACTGACATGAACAGTGGTGTGCTTCGTGAATCTGCTTAAGCTCATTTGTATGTTGTATAGCGTCAGAGTGCTTTCTCGCGACGAACTAGATCTCAAACCTCTCTTAACGATCGGCGACGCTATATCATCCTACCTCATTAAGGAAGATGCCACTACTAAAAAATTGGGTTTGATGGATAAGAGGACGTTGTCGAATCAGAAGATTCCGTGGGATGTCAATGCCCCACGAACATTCCACTGGAATCTTACCCGATGGAGATGGCATCGCATAGTGTCTAGAAGGCGATTGATATCGAGCCTCGCATTGTGAGATTCACTGTGTGTGAAAAGAGCTGTATTATGTAACTGATAATTCCCAGGGGTGTCTTCATCGTTTTAGGCGGCGGTGGGGCTATGCTCCAGAGTTTCTTCCTCATTACCGCCAAGTCCGGCTCGGCAAAGCATATCCTCGAGATTGAGTTTGGCTCTACCGACCAGACAACCTTCGGGCAGCTTGGAGTGGATATGGATATCTCGTTCAAGTGTAGGAGGCCAATTCCTTCTATCAGAAGCTACACGCTGACAGTTTCCAGCGTCGATGAAGAAAGGGTTCTTTTCCATCGTGTTCTTTGCGAATATGTGGCAGCTTCTCGTATCTCTACTCTACATCAACACCAACGCCTTGCTGACATGTTTTTGTGTGGAGTCGGAATGGCAAAGCTTTTCTAGAAAGCCGAAGAGTCTACGCGTCACCTCGCCTACCGGCCAGCAGCGCTCAACCTACTTCCTTTCACTACCATGGAGGTATTCGCTGCCACTGATGGGAATATTCACGACTCTACATTGGACATTGTCACAGGCCATCTTTTTGACTGTCGTGACCACCTACAAACCAGAGTCATACCATCATGATATGATTTTTCTGGGCACTAGTCCACGGGCCTTGATACTGAGTGGGTCCAATCCAGCCTTTGTTACAAATACAACGACATCCTTCGATAGGCGCTAACCTCTTCCAGCTGTATCTATCGGCCTCTTTATCATGCTGGGTTTTGTCGCAATGTGTTTCCGGACGTCTGATGGTATTCTACCTCGAGGAGGGAGTTGCAGTGCGGTGATCAGTGCCGCGTGCCATAGACCGTCAGGAGACGGTGACGCAGCCCAGAAGCCGGTGCAATGGGGCGAGGTCAACGACAGGCAACTCACCAGTCTGATATCACCTAATAATACGTCTCCATACTCTTACAGCTCAAAGCAGGCCAGCGTGTATGGGGCTGAGACTAGGAATGTCGGTCACTGCTGCTTCACTAGCTACGAGGTCATCCCACCAAGGAGCAACAGAAAATATCGCTAAGCTTTGTTGCAGGAGTCTGAAGGCGAAGAGCTTGCTGCACTGCGATAGGAGAGAGGCAATCCTCGTTGTCCAGTCTTTCGTTAGTCCTGTGTCTCAACACATTGATCAATATCAGATCTCACACCTCGAATGACCTAGACCAGTCTACAACATGCGTTAAAAACCCCATATGCCATGTTGGTAACGGTCACGCACGCACACGCGATGTCTGCTCCCATCTCTCCTCTCACATGCTACCCTCCTGCTCAAATCGAAGGTCACACCTACACCTACATTATCGCTACCAAATTTTTCCCATCAGCCCTACCTCATCGCAGCCCAACTCCATCTCAAATACTGCTTCACAACACACACACATCACCTTGCATACTCCTTCCAACGGTCACGCAGCCTCGCTACCACCCGGGCACCCACAACACACGTGCCTGCAATCAATGTACCCCACAGTCATTCAATAAACTGAAATGATACCACCTGCAGCCTCGGTACCAAACCCACTTGCGTCGATCAGCTCCGGGTACGAATTTGCCTTGTATATTAAACATGTGGAGAGGCGAGATTCGCGTAGGTATGCGCGCATTGGTACTTTGCAAAATGCAGCACCAAATACCCATGTGTGCGTTCGACAAACCAGAGTGGCTCGGTTGTTTCGGCTGGTATGGGAGATCTAGGGTTCGGCTGCTGGGGCTAAGTCGTAGCGATCCAGACTTGCGCGGATGAAGTGGATAAAAGCGGTCGTGCGCCCCGAATACGAACGATAGGATTATGCTGGTGTAGATCGCCATAGTGGTGATGGTTGACAAATACATGATTAATTTTCCGAAGGAGGGCCTGGCGACGGAAGGGGTACGGAGGTAAAGGTGAGGAAGATGGGTGTGGCCTCGGGAGGGAAAAGGGCACGGAAGCTGGGGTAGGATTGATGAAAGAGATGGAATACGAGAAGCATTCGGCTTGTTCCGGTGCCTTGGAGCTTGTGAAGAGGTCTAGGCGATGCTTGACTTTCTCAAAGTTAGCTTGTTCATGAGCTGTTCGTTGTTGATGGCGAGTACAGGTGCATACACGAGACAACGACTGCAGCCCTTCGGTTGAGAGCTACTAACGTGCGGCTAGAGCGCACAGCAACGGTTAGTGAGCTGAAGCAAATTCGGGACTCGAAATGGACCGGAGACTTGTGCGTGTTACGGTGTGCCATTCCAAAGATAACAAGAAAGCTTGGCTGAGAGAAGCGCATGTTGCCTAGGTATCGTATTATCAGCGGAACACGCTGGCACAGATTAGCATTTGAGCCTATGATGAGCCGTTAGGGAAGAGAAAGTCATGGTGTACCAGCATGAAGACGAGAGAGAGGACGGTTACTCATTCTTTGGTTTGTGGCGGAGGATTGGGTAGAGCACGTCACTTATTCCAACGATGTCCATACTTAGGAGGTACCACACAATTGTAAACCATAATAGTGCTCAATCTTACCGCTTCGATCATGTCAACTTCATAGCTTGATTCCATGCATTTTCAATGCTCACATCTCCACACTAACCTCAAGTCGCACAACCCACACACCACACACTTCAAACCAACAAACCCACTCTCCACCACAAAATCTCGTCCCTCGACACCACCCAGTTCGTACACCATCCTCAAACACGATCTCGAAGCCCGCATCGTCCTGCACCGCGTTCGTGCGCTCCTGATCCATGTCGACGCACGTTCGGATCTCCACACATATCCCGAGGCTTGCGCATCAGGCTCGCGCAGCTACCCGCTGCAAAGAGAAAAGACGCGTAACACATGCCACTACTTTGTAGCTTGCATGTTTTTGGGATGCGAAACAACCGGGTGCGCGTTGTTGGACAAATCTTGAATGATAGGCTATGTGTTGCGTACATCGAGACTGCAGTGCATCTCAACAGCATAAAGCCACTGGACCTGGTCTCCAGTGTGAAGCGTGGGAAGATGAGTGGTAGCGGAGAGTCAGGTCGTTCGTAGTGATGACGATTTGGAGCGGGTCGTTGCCGTTTGTCGAGGTGTCTGCATATCATGCTGCGGTGCGTCGAGAACATGAGGTGGACAAGATAGCTACGTATCAAACAACCGGCGTATCTTGGACTTGAATGGTACCGGAGTATCTTGCCGTGAAGGTTATCGGAGTCGTGATGCTTTGAACTTGCAGGATGATGCGGCCGCAGAGCTCTGTAGCTGTTTGCTTATTGCTAATGGCTTGGGAACGGCCCGCTGCCGTTGCTCAAGGCGCGTGAATCTCTTGTGCTGCAGGTAGATCTGGATCTTATTGCGCGCTAGGTGTGGATGGCGGAGTCTAGGTTTGAGCAGTGCATGTAGTGTTACGCGGCTCCGTTGCACAGAGCTGTTCATTAGCGACATTCTGTTCGTAGAGTTTCATGGCTTGTGTACTGCAATTAAGATTCGGAGGAACAAACAGTGGATGCGAAGGAGCGCGAAGATCGACAGGATTTTGGTGGCATTGGATCGTTGCAAGGCATTTCCTGATGATTGACAGAAACATAAGAGCGAGGTAGTGGAGGTATGATTTGTAAGAAGTGCCATCGTTGTTAAAAATCATATCTAGATGGTACCGATATATAGAACAGCCATAGATTGTTTCTCCAGTGCCACAACGCCGTCATGTTTGGTAAAGGATCGTATGGGGGACATGATTTGCATTCGTGTGTTTGCAACGAGCTTTGCTACCTAGCGTGCTCTTCCACCCAGTTTTGTCTTCATGCCGCAAAATGCAAGGAATGTGCGCTAAAAAGGACGACTATGTCGTACGAAAGGAAAAGTAATGTGTTTACAGGAAAATTGAGAAACGATAAAGACATTCCATTAGATCCAACACTTGCAGCCGAGATCCAGATAGAGAGTGGGAGACAGTAGTAGAGACAACACGGAAGTCGACTAAGTCGGTCGTTACGTGGGGGTATACCAGAGACAAAATGAGATGGCATCTACCATGAGAAAGACTCCTCACGGAAGTCGACGTTCCACTGCAGTTCGCGGTTGCGGACGGCGCGGCGGAGCTCATCAGCTAACGACCCAGTACCGCAAGTGCTGACACAGGCGGCACCGATGCCTTCTTGCATTTCTTGGTCGACAAGGCTCTGTACATTGGGCCTGCCGGGGAACATCTGCACGCTTGATGAGGGCGAGTGGATCTCGCCTTGCCTACGAGGGCGGGTGACAAAGAGCAAGATCTTAAGGATCTCGCGGCGACGTGGCATAGCAAGGATCTGGGTCATCCATGTACGGATCCACTCAAGATGCTCTGGGGACTGGATGATCCAAACCAGTGTGAGGCGGCGGGTGGCGACAGTACCATTTGCGTAACCGGCAACGATGTCGCGAACGTGGGGGACCTGGTGTGTGATGCCAATACCGGCAGCCCATAGCATGACAGTGCCATAAGAGCTGAGATCTTCGCCGCCTGCAATATGACGTTAGCATGGGTGCGAATATAGATTAATATGTCGGATAGATTGGAAAAGTCTGGGGAAAAACAAGCTTCGGCACTTACCATATGGACCCTCAACGAATGCCGAAGTGGAAAATCTACCGGCAGCAGATAGGTCAGCCTTGCGGAATAGCTTGTCGGTGAAACCGGTTCGGCGACGGATGATGAAGGACATGCTCGTCTTGTTATTGGTGTGCTCGAGGATGTCTTGGCGGCTCATGGGAAGGCCTTTCTCGTCTGTGATGCTTGAAATGGTGTTGAGATCTTCCTCTTCTTCGCTCCAGGCCACAGAGAATGGATGGTTCGTCCATAGACCGACTGTTGGCATATAGAGATAGGCGTGCTGGCCTGGGCGGAATCGCCAGGGGCGGGCCATGCGCACGGTAACGCGAAGGGCGTCACCAGGAAGAACTTCAACATCCGCTTGGGTTCCACCGCTTCCAACGTTGCGAAGTACCAGGCGAGCGAATCGAAGGGTGCGTTCCATAGCCCAGAGAGCAATGACACCATACAGCATGAGCTTTTGCGGGCGCCCCTTCAGATGCACCCACACTGCGCCAAGCGCAAACGCAGCGCCGACGATGTGGCCGTGCAGAAAGACCTCATAGAAGGAGTGTCGAACTGGCGATGGTGACTGGAGTAGTAGGAAAACGAAGGCACATGTTCCCTGTGCGAGTTCGTTAGCTGCAATCTTCGGATCACGAGTTCGGGTACTTACCATTAGGCCACTCATGATGAACATGCTTGAAGTGAAAGACGACTGAACAGCTCCCCAACCCTCTGCAATGTTGTTAGTGGAAGTCTCGCCATGAGATGCAGCCGAACTTACTGGTATGAACCTTGTTGGAGATCCAGCAAACGGTGTGGGCAACTGCTTCAAGGACAACAATCCGTCCAAACCAGCGATGGATCAAGTTCATGGTGTCGAAAGAGATACCAGTGAGTTTGATAATGGGGTTATTGCGTCCAGCCAGAAGGAAGAGGGGAATCATGTTGATCACAGCCATGACACCAGTGCGGCCAAGAAGCTCGCTGGCGCCCTTTGTATAGCTGCTGTAGTCGATTCTCCATACGCAAAATCCAATGTTGACAGCAAAGTAGCCCACAAGGAAGAAGGTTTGGAGACGACTCGGTAGAGTTCCAACTCCAATGGCGGAAGACATCTTAAACTCGCGATGGTGACGGGTGCGGAAGAGGGGCGCGTCGAGGCATGACTTCTTGAATCGTGCGTAGTAGAAGTTCGGGATTGCGAAGTATCGTTGGGTCTCGTTGTTTAGACTTGTCACTGTCCTGATGTACCGCGCGAAGAAGAGGATAGTTTGGTACAGCGCAAAGACGACGACGATAATCCACCAGATGTAGCCCAAGTAGTGCTGTACATCAACATTCTCAAAGCCAGCGGTCGGATCCACTGGGGCCTTTCCTCCTCCTGCACGCTTGGCAAGACCGCCAATAGCTTCTGTGAAAGTCATGATCGGAGTGAGGGTGGAAGGATGAAGGTTGGTACTCAGTAGTCGAAAGGGAAGACTAGAGTTTAGCAACCTTCGTACCGCGGAGGGAGAGGTCTAGATGATCTTTCGAAGGATCTAGGGTAGCGAATGGGTTATGATCTGTGGGGGTTGGTGATATAGGGAGTGATATCTGTCTTGGCCAGCAACAACAGATATGGTGCGGTGACGGCCGAAAATAAGACTTCCAGATCGGTAGTGGGTGGTACCGGGGGCTTTTCCTGCGATCGAGGTGGGTGTGCGTCGTGACCGGCCTACACTATGGCAGATTGGGTAATCCTGGGGCGACCGGGTGCAGATGCAAGACACAAGGGCTACCGGTAGGCGCAATGCAAGAGCGATTGACGTCGGAGGCAGTGATGAAAACGTCGTATGCAGCCGAAATGGTATTGTTAATCTGGCAAACGAAGCAAGGGCAGGGTTGATGTGCAGGTGACAGAGAATGCGGCCAAATCGGAAGAATTGGGATACGGCGATAGGTCGTCTGTGGAAAATCCTCAACCAGGGGATATATTGCAAAAAGCCGGTGGGGAAGCGCACGCGACGACACACACAAAAAGAAGGTAAGTTGGCGGCAAAAGAACGACTGGAGTAAACGAGTGTAGCAGTGAGGAGAGAAGAGCAGCGCGAACGCGGACCTTGTGGGTAACCGTAAGAAAGGGAGATTATCGCGGGCTGCCGCAGGGCCATGGCAAGGGCGTGATGGGATGGCGCTAGACAGGGGCGGGCCCCAGAAGGCGTGAATAGCGCAGGCGGCGATTAGTCGAAGGACACGGACTCTGAAACCGCCACAGCAATCCTCAGCACGGCCGTTTCATCGCTCCGAACAAATTTCCTGTCCTCAACGCTGGGAGGTGCGTCATCCCATCGACTGACTGGTGCTCCTTCGACATCTCGAGGCTTGGAGCGGCCATATGATTCATGGAAGGAAGAATTGAAGAAGCAAGCCCGGCGTGGTGTCCACCTTGCTGCGACAACCCGTCCGCTGGGAACAGGCATTCATTCCACTTCACAGCCTCATCCAGGCAGTCCCTCGTCATTTGCTCATTCATCAATCTGCAGAGCGCCCTGTAACACAAGCGGGCCTTTTTCTGAACGGTACGTGGTTTCCGGCGATGCTAATCCCTCCACCAACCACGAACTCTATGCCTCGATGAGGATAAGGTGTTGCATCCTAGACAAAGTACAATCATGCTCTCAGTCACGAGGCAGTGCTGTGTCGTTCTTGCGAGGCGCCCGCTACTGGTGCTGCCACTGCTACTTTGGGCCGTCTGGTCTCAGGAGTGATATCTAGCCTGTGCGATTAATGTATCACGCGATTCTTCCTGGCCATCTCAGCGCCGCCCAAACCGCACTTGACGTTGACATGCTAGGAGGCCTGAAGCAGCACCCACCACCAGATTTGCGGTTCGATCTGGCAGATGACGTGTACCAGCACCTTCGTTCCAGGCCTTTGTGACACCCAGGGACTTTTCGGGTACGCAAGTCTCTCCCAATGCTCGCTATCGTTTGAAGTCGCACCGAGGTACTGTCATGCGCACGTTGCCGTAGACTGTCACCACCCTGCAACTCCTCCACAACCCACCACGGTTTCCTTAACAGAGCTGATATGGTCCACGGCAAATGCTCGACGGAAGCAGAATTGGAAGCCAGCTGTGCCTTTTGACGGGCATCTCCAGGCAAGAATGCATTTACCCCACCCGCAGAACCTCGCCTACATTTAGCCTGTGCGCAACGGGCAGACAGTAGCAAACAAATCGCACACAAGCCTCAACGGCTTGAGAGATAACAACGCGGAACGCTCTTCGCGGCGCAGCTGCATGTTCAGCGAGGTGCCGTCTACATTCTGCCAGACGAGTATGCAGCATGCAACAAGATCTCCACCACCCGATGAGTACCCGTTGCACCTTCTCCACAATCTTCCCAGTTCCTTGCCAGTCCTACAGGCTGGTAATGCGACCCCGAATTCCCGTGTTTGTTGCAAATGTCGACACCCGCTGAAAGAATAACGGATGTTTCAAGCAGATGACGAATCTCCGCGCGGCCCCACGGACTCGAAACCTCCTCAACGGCTCAGCGTTCGGGCCTACATCCTTATCGCTTGGTGATAAAGCAATGGCGAGCCCATGATGTGGTTCCGTCAGTGCCTGTCTGCGACGACACCCGCAAGCGCTGATGAGAGGAGTACGTACTCCAGCCCAGCGCTTGCGATGCGCTCAGGTGGGATTCGGAGCAGGCTCTACCATACGAACAGCAATTACACCAAGACTGCCAAGATCGATGATGCAGTCTTGTGCAATACAACTTACCGCAATACCAGTCCCATCTTTACTGTCTTTGCTGCTGCCACGCCGTGCTAATTTGATGGCGGCGGCGCACCCGTTCCCGATGCGAGTGCCGATCCGCAGCATCAAATCTCCTGAAAGGCCTTCGGACGCTCACTATTTCGCTTAGTGGGCCTGTCAGATGAGGCTGTGGCGCATGCGTGTCAGAACTCTCCGTCGCAGCGGGCGGGATGTTCCTGTGTTCCTGCGTGCGATCCGCTAAGATAATGCAAAGTACGGGAACGTGTTGGTTGTTAGCGCCCCGTTTCTTTGGTGCTGTCTTGGGGAATTCGCGATGTCGACTGCTCGTTACTTATCAGTTACGCTGCAAGGCCATTGGCATCATCACCGAAATCGTGTTTTCGATCGATAGGTCAGCATAGGGGACGCAGGTCCGTTTGAGGTCGGATCCAGGGGCGTAAGCATCGCATTGCTATTCAGAGGTTGCCATAATTGGGGAAAGCAGCCAACCTATGAAAGCATCGTCGAAGGATCTCGCAACACGTGCATACACGCCGTGTGCCTGCAGCGGAGGAGAAGATGACCGCATGTGGATATTTGGGTCGCGTTGGATGAGCCCAGACTTCATATGCTGCAAAGGAGCTCTTGCGAGCCTCTACTGATTTCCCTGGGAGTATCAGACGTGGGCGGTATCCTACAATGCCTTATCGAGGATTATGTGAATACGATGGTGACGGTGAAGTCACAGACTGGTTGGAATGCGATGATTTGCCTCCGCGCCAAGGCCCTTAATGCCGGCGCCCGACGCTGTCAACAAACATTCGGATGCGCCCTGACAACGGCCAGCCAAACGACCTCGAGTCGCATTAACATCTTTCGAGAGCAACAATTAGCATCGCATCGCCTAACTCATGCATTGATCATCATATTTACGCGGCATAATTATGGCGGCCGACGACGAGCTGCCCTGGACGACTTCACGATGCAACCGCCTCCTTCGACCGCTTTCATCCAAACTCGCCAAGCTTCGAGCAGATGGCGAACGACCACGATTGGCGGGTGCCGAAGTGCGCAGCTTCTCCACCGCGTTCGCAACGAAATGCTCCCCCCATAAGACGACAAACTTCACGAGACCGGCGCATAAGCCCCGCGGATTCGACAAAGCCCGAGACCCAGACTGGAGACCAGGGGCCAAGCCTGGAAAGAAGACATATGGAGGACGGGGAGCGAGAAGGATTGCGGGCATACAGCGTGGAGGTCTAGACACCGGTCATGTGGCCCGCCCGGGTGAAATCGCCTTCACGCCTCTGGTTGCACGCATGGGCGGTCAGCTCCAGAGTAGCCCGCAGGTCCAGAACTCGCCGTTGAAAAAGTATGGAAAGAACCGGGGACCGCTGCAGGTCAACATCGACTGGACTCAGATGCCAGGGGAGCTCCGCAAGCTGGTTCAAGGAATCTCCGAAGCATATGCGAATGTCTTGCAAGCGACCGCTGATGATGACCAGAAGAGCTGGAAGGGCACGAGATCGCTCATGGGCGCATGTTTGAGGCAGCTGCCCGCATACATCGAGCTCGAGGAACACTTCGCGAAGCTAGACAAAGAGGCCGAAGAAAATGATGAGGAGCGGGACGTCGCTGTTGAGATATACGAGCATCTGGAGGCCCAGTTCGAGCAGCGCATCGGACAAGGCTGGCGTCCATTCAAGCACATAGTTCGAGCCCATGCGACCTCCCTACTGTGCGACGCTATGTCGGACGGGGTTATTGGGCTTGACAGCTTGTCCATGCTGGTCACCCACTGTGTCAGAGTCTCTGCGTGGGATGAAGCTGAGAAGCTTCTGCTATCTTACCTTCCTCTGTTAGAACCTCTCGGAATGCCCATCAACATCAAGGCTGATTTGTTTGACATGCAAAGATCACGGTATCTATGCGCCGTCAAGAGCTTTGTCGACCACACCGGACGACATAGACTCCTTTTTGACCTGCTGGAGCACATGATTGCATTCGAACTTTTACCACTTGAGTGGCTAGCCACGGAGCAGCTGCGGCCTGTGTGGGACAGGCTTGTTCGAAGCATCTCAAGCAATGATGCCCGGACCGTTGCACAGTCAATTCGCTTCTTCGAGACTATCACCATGGCTGGCATGGGCTTACCTGACGAGAGGCTACTGGCCGATGAAAACGCATGTACACGACGCTTTGTGCCTTCTTCGAGAGGCGAGCTTCGACTGGCACTGAACACCACATACTCGAGCTTACTCACAGTCATGTGCAGCATAGCTCTTGTCAACAATGGCCGTGAAGACGATGCAGGCAGAAGCATTGCCCAAAAAGTCACTTCTGTGCTTGATTCTACCGTCATTGCTGTTTTGAATCGCGAGGATATCCAAGACGAACTCAGGCTCTTGGGGGCAGATCAAGAGGACCAGCACATCTATGCGCAAAGAGCCGTCTGCACAGTCTTCGCGTCTTTCGTGGCCCACCTCGACAATTGTCCCGCAGAGAAGTCCTCTGTATCCTTTGCTATCCCAGAGCTGATTCGCGGCCTCAACTGGGTAGCCTCAAAGTACTCTTCAACTGGCAGCAACATGGCATGCGTCCTCGGTAGTCTTCCAGCTCTAATATCCTCGATTGCGCGGGGCACCGGACGAATCTGGAAGGACGATGGGTTCGATCAACTTCGGCGTTTGGTGCAAGGCTTGATGGCGCTCTCAGGCTGTCGACTTCCGCACAAGCTTTGGACGTTGAAGCGTCTTGCACTGGAGTCTGCAATGGAGTTCGCACAGGACACAGCTACCGCCGAGCACCTGTCGTACGCACGAGAAATTGAGACGAAGATGCGAATACAGGGTCAGTTGGTAATCGTGCCTTCGCCTCTCAAGAGCGACTCGCCGTCAATAAGTGGTGGTTTCAGGTGGGAAGAAGGTATCGGCGAGTGGGTTGCTTGTACACCATTCCCTAAACAAGGTTTGAAGCGTATAGCACGCAAACCCATTCCAGTACTTGAACTACTGCCGACTCCAGCGCCATCCGAGGATAATCAGGATGTACTGCCAGGGGAGGTCCTTGATGATAGCCTATGTTGGGAGACAACCGCATTCGACAACGACGAGGAGGATACAGTCCCGCAATCGTCACCTATCAAGCGGCAGTCACGTACTTCACCGCTCGGCAAGCGTCAACGCGGATCATCTCCGATGGTCATCATCAAACGCACACGGATGACTCCACCCGATACGCCGGTTGAGTACTACCCGTTCCTTCCCGAAGAGAAAGCAGTAGAAGAGGGACCAAGGCGATCGCGCCGCAGCAAAACAGATATCAGCGTCCTCGCGTCTCACTTGCGCACACAACGCTCCAGGACATCCTTGGAAAGCGGTCTGCGCGATCAGCGGCGCAAACTGTACGCTGAACAGATCGAACTTGAGGAAGAAACGAGCGAAGATACGGACTCCGGGAGCGAGAGCGCAGACTCGTCGGCCACATCCAGCGACGCAAGTACCGCTTCGAGTAGGCCGCGAAGATACGCAGGACACGCCAAACGTCAAGCGTCTCCCAAAATCGCGCAATACGACGGCGCCTATGAGGACGTCAATGAGCGCGACGACTTATGTATCACTCCCGCACGCCCCTCCTACAACCGCCGAACGAGTAACAAACCTGCCGTGCAAAATCGCAGGAACTGGTGGAAAGTCGGTGAAGGTATTGTTGACGACAGCGACGACGATGGAAGTGAGGATGAGTTGAGTTTCCACTAGCAGTGCAATTCCAACTCTCGATCTCAATCGGAGGGTTATATCATGTCGGATGTTGTTTGGCGTTCGGATGCATAGCGTTTGTGGGATGGGATTTGCGTTTTCGTTTAGATACCCTGGGCGGCGTTGTTGGTTGTAAGTAGTATCAATTGATTGCATGATTCACGGAATGTTGCTTCTGGTCTGTTTGGAGTTCGACTGCAATGTCGTAATTAGGTATGAGTCCTTCGGTCTTAATGACGGTTATCGTTACAGTTCCTACTACCTACACATTTCCTAGCACCATCAGGCAGCCTTGCTTACACTACTTTATCAACACCTGCGCCACCCTCCTAAGTCCACACAATTTTTGTCGTAGCTCGCATGGGTATAGGTCCATTATTGGGTATACGCTAGACGCTAGGCCACTGATCCCAAAATGCCAGTGGTTTCACCCACGGGCTCATTTCCCCGTATTTATTGGGGTAATAATATCGCAGCACATTCTGCCTCGCCTCCGCCGTATCCGTGGCCACCAAGATCTTCCCCAGCAAGAGCTCTTCTACGGGATCTAGAGTCAGGTAATCCGGATCCGGTTGCCGATATCCCACCGGACGGTACACGTTACCAGTCCGGTAGCCGGCCGGAAGGTACAGGCATTCTCGCCACCGTTGCCATCGTGCAAACAAGTGACTTTGAGCCGGGGCGTAAGGATCGCTATGGCGTCGGTTGCGCGGAGAAAGGCCTGGAGCATAAGGTCAGATGGCTGAATGCCGTTGATTATGACCTCGACATGCTTCAACTTTGGCATGCGAAGTGAACCATCTCCAAGTCTATTCAGGACCTTCAATCCTGGGATGCCCACTCGAAACTCCACCAGTAAGCGCCGAATATGGTGCTGTGTGTGTAGAGTCGAGTACAGGCCAACAGACAAACTCACCCGTAATATGTCACCGGGGGAAAGTGGGGTTAGATATACCGTGTTCTCTCGATATAGTATCTCGGGGGTGAGGTCTTTGATTGCATCGCATGCTAGTAGGGGGAGCAGGTGGGTGTCAAAGTATAACGGTCTCACACGACGGTTGCGCCTGCCTAGAAAGAATCTCTCGGTGATTTTTCTGCTGGAAGGGAAGGCAGAATCCTAAGATTTGGACTTTGAGTTCGTCGGGGAGGTTGGAACACCCGTTTGCAAAGTCATTTGGTTGGTGTTGAGTGGGTGTTTGAGTTAGTGAGATCATGGTAAGCTCTTTGGTTGAAGCCATTGCGCCAGACACTCAGAGGTTGAAAGCTTTGAGTGAGAGGGATGTGCGAGATTGAAGTCGAAGTTGAGGTCTTTACCTCTATTCCAAATAATGGGCTAAGATCTCAGGGATTACGTTATGCTAAGGCAGCCATGAGCGACAAAACATGACGTGACGTCACTCATCTCGTAAACCTTCTTTCTCAGCTCTGACCTCCACTTTAACCTCCTTCCGCTCTCCATCCCCCACTCACCTAGCATCAACACTTCATTCCGGGTTGACCAGTCTTGAACAAATATCTCCCTTCTCTTGGTCACGCTCGACCGCAACGATCCCCAATTGCTCGACATGTGGAAAACGAAGGAATTGAAGTTTCGACGAAAAGCACGCACGCACCTTCCTTCTTCGTGGTTGAGAAACCGCTGCGACCTGCACAGCCCTTCCACCCATGGTCACGCCTGCCGACCGAATTGCAAATAGAGGTCTTGAGTCATATTCTCGTTCTGCCACAGCCAAGGTTATGGGTTTTTGTGCATTCGGCGCCTAAGAGACTACAGGCCCTGATATGCACACGAAATCGGCATCTGGCGACACTTGCAGAAGAAATCTGGTACAAAAAACCACCTTCTACATCTCTTTCCCCGACTTCACTCACCCAATTACCGGCTTACTACAACCGAACCTATCCAAAGCACACATGATACGCAAAATTGTGCTTGAAATTGATGCGACTATCGTTCATCACACTCTGGACGAATTAATGGGTTTTGGAGGTTTGAGTGGCAGTGCACTGAGGTTTCTTCTTCGCTTGAAAGAGACGGCGAACTCTACACCAGTCAATTTCCGAAATACTGTTTGGCAGTCAATTTCCGAAATACTGTTTGGCAAGAAAGCTTCACGAATCTCTAGCACATTCATCTTATCCTAGAGCTTGGAGATGGGCCCATGTATCGGATGTTCCAAATACCGCAGGACACATTGAATACACTGGAGCACGTCCTGCGTGGCACCAAATCGAAGCTGAAAGCTGACTTGGTGGACGTGGAGGTGCGAGACTTGGCTTACAAACAATCGGGGCAGGTATTCAATGCTTACACCGAGGGTATTGAGAAGTTACTCAAAGGGTTGATGACAAGGTAGAGGGCTCTAGTGTAGGTGTGTCTTCGGATGGTCAACAAAGTTTTACGGCTTGAATTTGAAGAAGGTTTTCGAACAATGGTATCATTCCACAACCATGAGTTATGCGCCACCAACTGTTGTCTTTGACTTTCGCGTACTCGTGAAAAATCGTTAATAGTTCTGTTTAAGATCTTCCGACTCCGCTTTCCCGGCATCTAGCATCCGGCATCCGAAAGGATGTGGATCTTGTTGATTAGTGAAGCACTGACGTCACCAGGCTAGCATGACACGTAGTGTGAGCTTATTCCTAAGGACAGTCATGGTCCCCCGGATTCCAAACATCAACTTTCTACCTTCTCCGTGCAATACAGCACATCAGCAATGTCAAATCCGCACAACCTCGCCGGCGGTGATTTCACAGCTAAGCGACATTCTACGACGTACGACTTTATTTCCTCGTTGAAATTGGACCTGGCTGGTCACCATGTCTTGGTCACTGGCGCAGCATGGGAGGACGGAGTTGGGTATGCCACAGCCACGGCCTTTGCGCGTGCAGGAGCGTCTGCGATCGCAATGGCCGATTTACACGGCGTATCAGATGAGCTTGTTGGAAAGTTGAAGTTGGCTGCAACGCAAGCTGGACGCGTCGAGCCCACAGTGATAAGCTGCAAGGTCGACATTGCAGAATCAAATAGTGTCCACGCCTTGCATGACACTGTATCCCGGATCTTTGGTGGCCGTCTGGACATAGTCATAAACAACGCAGCCCACATGGAACCATACAAGCCACTCCTTGATTCGGATCCAGATGTATACTGGCGGACCTACGAGGTCAATGTCAATGGGCTTTTCAACATGGCGCGCGCATTCCTCCCCATGCTTCTCTCAGCCAATGCCAGCCACAATGGTCTATGCACAATGATCAACGTAGCTTCTTCAGGCGCATTAACTGCTCGTCCTGGAAGCGGGAGCTATCGTAGTTCTAAGCTTGCAATTTTGAGGTGGACTGAGACTTTGCAGCTAGAATACGGTGATCAAAGGCTTCTTACCTTTTGTGTAAACCCGGGTGCGATCAAGACCAAGATTACAGAAACTGCGCCCGAGGCAGTGCGAAATAAGTTCCCAGACCGTCCAGACGTTGCTGGTGATACAATTGCATGGTTAGCCGCTGAGCGAAGGGGCTGGCTGGCTGGAAGATACGTGAGCTGTCCATGGGATATGGAGGAGCTAGTCAAAAAGAAGAATGAAATAGTTGAGAAAGACATGCTCAAGATGAGAATGGTGTTCTGAAAGTCATCGATCGGTCGGGTCTTCACGATGCCCCATTAGGAACCCAGCGGCGCTCAGTGCTTTGAAAGCAGAATTCAATTTCTTGCGTTGTCACATGCACTGTACGTGATAACAAATGTGTTATTCTTGTAATCTACAGGACGTTGTCAGTACTTTGAGAGCGTGTCGTTGTGTGTAATGAGCTATGTTCAGTGGATTAGTAAGGAAAAGTTACTCACACGGCTCGAGCTCGAGCGAAGTATGAATCAAGTTTAATAGCCATGAGTTGTGTGCCACGAATACTATCCCTCCACGTGTGGCGGAAAACCCTGCGTGGCAGCATGCCGGCCATGCTCCCCACCACAACAAAGTCCACCACAGCTAAGAGGCATAGAGAGTTTTGGAACAGAGATCTAATCCCTCAAGCTCTCTCTATACTTCATCTCGTTGCTAACAGATTCTAGTGTGGTGAGCAATACTACACTTTGCCACCAGCATGCACGCCAGCCCCACCTCAGACAGCCTTGGTTGCACCAGAGGTTCAGTGCACATAACCAAGAGTCTGTCAGAGACGAACAAAGAGTGTATCTCAAGCAAGTTGCTATGGCATCTTAGGTTGCGGCGCTGTTGTGCAGGTCTGTGGCCCTACAGAGCGTGATCAACAACGAAGAGAGCTAGCTGCATGTCATACGGAAAAGCCGCAAGTAGCTTAGCGGTGTTGTGTCACCCCGCCGAGGCCCACGAGCGCGACGCGAGATGCCGGCGCAGAGCATCGTTCACGTATCTGATCGAGCAGCGTTCCACGAGCAACAAAGTCGGGGTCGCGGCGGAACGGCACGAAGCACGAGGGCTGCGGTGGAGTCTCGGGACGTTCTGCGTAGAGGAGCGTGATTGGCGCAGCGCTGGTTGAGGCGGGAGCGTAAGCAAGTGCGAATCACAAGCGCATCTGCTGCACCTTCTTTTCGATCTCGCGTTTCCACCGTCATCATTTTCTCTACCCCAACATGGCAGAGGCAGCCGGTCTTGTTGTCGGTGTTGTCGCCCTCGCTGGCCTATTTAACAACACAGTCAAGTGCTTTGAGTTTGTCCAGCTTGGCCGCGCCTTTGGAAAGAACTTCCAAAGCAGCCAGCTCAAACTGGACAATGCAAGACTCCGCTTGTCGCGGTGGGGCAAGTCTCTGGGTCTGTACGGTGGTGTCCAAGACACAGTATTGCTTCAAGAGCATTTTGGGTCAGAGGCAAACGTGAAGCACGCTGAAGCTTTGCTGGGTCAGATTGTAGAACTGTTTGCGGAAGCTGAAGGCGTATCTAACAGATACAAGGGCTGGACAGAGCCTCGGGACGGCAGCCTTGTGGTATACAATCCGCAAACAGACCTGGCTCCGGCGATGGCAAAGCTCCATAAGAAAATGCGCCAGCTAGCCATCGAGCGGCAGAACCGGTCCGGCGTACGGCAAAAGGCCAATTGGGCATTTTATCAAGAGAAGCAGTTTAGACAACCAATTGAGGATATCACCAACTTGGTCAACAACTTGGACAACCTGTTCCCCGCCGTCCAGCAGTCCCAGCGTGACCTTTGCGACACCAAAGTATCTACTATTGGAGAAGGTCAAGGCATCTCTGTGTTGCAAGAAATTGCTGCAGCCCAAGACAAATTGCTAGAGCAGGCTATCATGAAGGCTACAGCAAGTGCTGGAAAGCCGCACCACATTGTCTTTTCAGGCAGTAGTAACACTGGTCTTCAGCTGGGCCACAACTCTGGTACAATGTCAGGGTTCACATTTGGGCGGGGCAATTGAAGCTGGTGAGGGGCGGCACAGGATGATAATCGGGTGATATGGGGCGTGCGTGGAAGGTAGTGTGGCGTTGTGCGTGTATTCAAGCTCGAGCGAGTCATGCTAAGACCTACTAAGCCATGCTGGCAGTACAGGGGCACAGGCACGTGGGAGGTACCAGACAGCATGCCGCACATCGGAGCGAGCAATACGCCATTCAACAGTGCGCAGATGCAACGACTCGTTTGCGCTCAATTGATGTTTGGTGGTGTTCGTCGTTGTCTGCGTGTTCGATCAGGCTTTTCGTGGTAGGTTGGAAGGAGACCCAGACCCTAGCTCTCGGTAAGTCGTGAAAGCCGAAAAAAAAGGCTGAGCTTGACGACTATATCTACGTAGAGAATAGCTGTTTTGATGTCTTAAAGATCTCTATGTATAGACAGGATAGCATGTCTATTTCCAGCGTTCGCGACTTACCGAGAGCCTAGCTGACCTAGTACACCCTGCGCATCCCGCGCTCATTCCTTCCACATCGATTGCCAAACCCGTCCCCTGCGCAATACCTTAGTAAACCCCCATCGTGGTAGCCTGACGCTGTGATTAATTGCCTGCTGAAAGGGAAACTCCATGGCCAATCACAAAAGATGGGGGAGGCATACATCGCATGGAAGCAAGTACCCGGAAGCCGTAATGGGAAATCCAAGCCTAAAGAGCGGCGAGCAGCATCCTCGTTCATCGTGATTTCGAGCACCATCCTGCAGATCCGGGATTTGCGAGAGGAGTGCGGGTATCCGGTGGAGTGCCATGGGAGGCCAAGTTCGCTGAGAGCCTCCAGGCTGAGAAGGCGGCGTTGAAAGCTATTAACAGATCAATAGCATATTAGTAGGCTGAAGTTGGTGCACCATGAGAATCGAAGTGCACGCAATAGCGGACCCACCCAAACAGCAAAAACAATGATATTGTAGCATCAATATCAAGTAGATCTAGCACTCAAGAATGAAATGCGATGTGAAAAAACGAACCCTTTTCCTTTCATGGCACGCAACACGCATTCCTTAGCCAACAAATGCCATACCCCAAGCGCCCAAAACGCCACGAGTCCGCCCCTAGTATGCAAGATCCAGTATTTTATGTAGGTCGATCTTGTAGAATGTCGAACAAAGTAGATGCAACGACGAATAAATAGGTGTATCGGGTGCGGAAGACGAACTGCAGTATCCAATCCTGTAAACGCCGTGGTATGCAAATCCAATTCGAAAGCGCCGAGTAGTTATCGCGCAGATGTTCAGATCTCCTAGAATCCTTCATCCTTTTGGTTCTTGCCCTGCTCCTTCGCCAACGCTTCTTTTTCGGCCTCGGTCATCTCAATCAAATCCGCACCTTCCAGGCGGAAGCTCTTAGCGTCCACAATGTGATCGCTCGCGGTTGATAGGTAGAGCTGGTGTAGTCGAGGCAAGAAATACTGCATGACTTGGTCCGCTAGGTTCTTCGCTACCAGGCCCTTGTCGACCCAGAAGTGGCGCACAAAGACGCCCTTGCAACCGCCGCGATTTGCAGCTTCCGGCGCGCCGTTTGCCTCAACGCAGGGAAGTACGCGGATATCGTCTGGTCGGTCGTAGTCGTAGCGGAGGTAGTTGCCGAAAGCTGCCTGCTCGTGAGCCCAATCCAACTTCCACCTGGCGCAGCCTTGGTATTTCGTCTCGGAGGGACACTCCGCCCATGCCTTGTACATCTCTTGCGTGCGCTTGCTTTGCCGCGCAATGACGAAGCCCGTGTTCAAGTAGCGATTGCCCTTCTCGTCGTAGTTCTGTGGCTCGTTCGGGTCAATGGACATCATGGCGAGGGTGTCGTCCGTCATGTTCCAGTAGTTCATGAGCCATTCGAGTGGGAGATGCGGGTAGTGGAACATGACATCCGAGTCCATGAACACAATGTATTCGTGCGTTTTGAGAGCCTCCTTCATCATCGGGACTTTGACCCATGTGCCCCATCGATCGGCGTAATCGGGCGCGCGGATGAACTTGTAGTCATAGCCGTGGATTTGTGCTGTCAGTCATTAGCAACTCATTCAGTCATACCCCTGAGCGTTAGAATTCGTACCAAACATGTAATGACTGAGCATGCCCGCAGAGAGTGGTCGCATGCCCTTCCACTTCAGATCCGGGTTCATGAGCTGGCCCTCACCAGTCAGAGGCCTGCTGTCGATGTCCAAAATGAGCACCTTCTTCCCCAGCTTCTCCTTGAACTTTGCCTCGCCATGCAGGCGGTATATGTCGCCATCCTCGTCCGTGAAATTTGCCGCGTCGACGGGATGTAATATGGGGCCGTATAGTGCTTTGATAATCGTGGGCATCGTAATGTCGTCGGCGTCGAGTGTAACATTTTGCGTATGCGGGTATCTGCTGCAGATTAGCTGAGTACGTGCGAATCTTCTGGATATTCGTACTGCGAGGATTTGAAACCGCCAGGCATGTAGTTGTGCGGATAGCTGTAGTAGATGAGGGCGATGGCCATGGGGATCATAGCAATAAACAGCACACGCCGCCACCGGCCCTGAGGCCCCATGTTGGAGAGCGATTGGTACGAATAGTCGGCCATGCCCATGAATGCTGCCGGATTGCTCGACGATGCGTGGTTCCTTTAGGCGAACGATACACACGATGACGGGTGCCTTGTGGGACAGCCTGGTAATTGGGCGGAATGCGCAGTGGCTTGGGCCTCCAAAAGCAGTCTGCTATCCAACAAGACTGCCGTTAAGATGCGATTAAAGTGCGTCGCGGTAAAAGTGTGTACAGCGAAAGAAAGCAAAAAGGAGTGGAACCAGCAAAGGGAGCGTTGCAGTGGTCGTGGCGTGTCAGCTGTGGTGTTCGCTGTGCACCAAGGCAGGAGCCAGGGGTGGGGGCTAAGCTTATAACTCCCGGACGCTTGGGGTAAGGCGTGCGCCTCAATCGTACCAAGGTCGAGATGGCGCCACAAAGACGCGCGGATCCCAAGTACGTGCGACGCCTGGAATGTTCGGTGGTGTTTGTGGGACTGTGGTATAAAGCTGGCGCAGGAGGTACTGTGGTGTAGGAAGTTGGTAGTTGTGTCAACGAACATTTAATTAGTCGCAGATTCGTAGATGAGTTCATTGTAGGGCTGAGCGCCGCGTGACGCATGGACGGGTATCTGAAACGTGTACTTCAACAACACCATGAGGGTTGTACAATCTGGCGGGGATAATCTTATGACAGCGACTAAAGTTCAGCGCCGCCACCGCACCATACTATAACAGGCGGAGTAAGTCAGCATCCGTTGCAATTCCAGGACTATCGCGCCCACAGTTCTCGATGAGCGTCATCATAACCTCTAACCAATCCTGCCATCCGGCTGGCAACGTATCTCGTAGCTTCTGGTCTGGCGACCGGGCCACTGCGTGGAAGAGCAGCACCTGACCAAAGCACTGGCAACACCAACCAAATTTCAGTGGCAGGGCTGATAACATCTGCGCGCAGAGGCCCATGGTTGTTGGCCAGAACATACCACCACGGAGCCCCTCGCGCACCTCGTTGTACTCTGCGTCGTTGGTGAAAGCGGGCGCATGCAGCGCTTTGTACAAAAAGGGACGCCCGATGTGAAACTTCGCGACAAGGTACCGACTTCGTAGCATGGCTTTGGCGATGACGTGTGCAGGGCTTGGAGAGTCATCGACGCTCTCGTCGTCTGAGAACTGGAGTGAAGGGGGTAGATTCACGCGCCATTCCTCAAGCTGATGATGCATTTCTGAAGTGAGGCCTGCACTTGGGTAGCTCTCTCTCTCGGCGAAGTAGTAGATACTCTGCTTGACACGAGTCAAGATGATGCGGTGCGCAGCTTGCGCTAGGAAATGGAAGTTGAAGAACGAGTCATCCTCGTCTGTCAACAGCCCTGCTATGGAAGTTTTGGGACGTGGGCAAGATGTGAATTTGGGCAACGGTACGTCTGGCTCATGTTCGAGCAGCCCACTGTGAGGAAGGAGGTCAAGCTCCTGCGTGATGACAGTCTCGTACATCAGCGTGTTCCAGAACAGTCTGGAGAACATGTCGCCTTCCCATTGATCAAATTCAACCGTCTCCGTGCGACTCAAGATGCTCGTGCAGCAGAGAGCAGCCCGGTTGACCGTCGTCCAAGAGTCAAGGGGGCGTAAGATCTGGGCGTAGTACGACGTCGATAGCATGTAAAATTGACCCGCCTGCAAGTCGTTCTGGCACATGAGAAAGCCAAAACGTCTGCGCGCTTCGTTGATGAACTTCAAGCCTGGTGGCTCGTCTGCTGTCAGCTCATACCACTCAGGTCGCACGAAGCCTCGCCCCGAGGTGATTGAACGTGTCGGCAGGGCGAAGTCACCTTCCTCGTGGGCTCTAACGGCCAAGCATCCAAGAGCAAGCACGATAAGAACAATGCAAGACTCTATATCGTAGCCAAACTCATTCTCCAACGCCATACCAAGGGTGCTGGAGTAGAAGAAGAACTTGTCAAGAACAGGAGTGATGCGATGGAAAACGGCGAAGTACGCATCGGCAAGGCCCTTGACAACTGACTGTGGAAGGCTCATGAGCCAAGAGTCTGGAAAGGTACCGTATGGACGATCGATGTGGATGGGTAAAGGCTCTCGCTGTGTTTCCATCTCGACTATGTAGTCTTGAGGGAGGCCCGCGCGAGCTGTGGTGAACTCTGTGGGTAGAACATGTTTCACCGCGGGCCAGATGGCGACTCGATGCTGGCTGAACGACAGCGTAATTTGACCCTGAACTTCAGTTGGCGAGAAAGGGCTCTTGCCTGGGGTGGCGATAGTTTGGGGCGACATGGCTAGGTCATGACCACTCGGTCTGTCAAAGTGAGGGAGGGCAGAAGTGAACCCCGGAACATAGCTTGTCGGGCTGGGTTGGGAGAAGGTGGAGGGTGGTGACCGAGGATCGACTAATTGTGCCAAAGGTGGTGGTGGCGCCGGATGTGATGCTCTTGAGGTATTGACGGCCGCGGTCAGGTCTTCTATCTTTGACTCGAGTCTTCTTATTGCGTTTATAGCGACGCTCATTGACTGATCTTTCTTGGTAGCTCGCGGTGCCTGATAGGTACATTCCAAGTTCATCGTCCGGCAATAACCGCATTTGGGCCTGTCTTCATCGCATCTCGTCTTCCTGGAGCGGCATATGTCGCAAGCCTAGCAACGTCAGACACTTCTATAAAGTATGACAGTTCTCACTCACAAGAGTCGCCATGAAACTGCGTGCCTTCTTCAACGCCGAACCCTCGGCATCTTCCTGGCTTCCCACCCCGTCCACATCGTAAGACGCTTGCCGGCCAGGTAGATCCGAGTGCGATGAGCTGGCGATGCTGTCACGCGACCGCTTGGTCATATCATAGTATCCAGCGGAATCCAGGACGTATTTGTGTCGGCGAAGTGACTGCGACTTCGCGATGTGAGATAACGCGGAGATCTCCGCCAGACATCGAAAGCGGCAAGGCTGCCCGGTGCACGGACCCTGTAAACAAAACGTCACATCGCGAGTGTCGCAATTTTCTACACCTCAATTTGCCTGCACACATCCATAGCGAACGACTCCTCAATACTGCCCAGTCTCTTTACTTCATAGCTTTGCAGTGTCCTGGGGTTGTTCGCACCATTGATTTGACATAGACTAATCCTTCAGCGCTGCTATCGTGTGCCAATCCGGCTCCTCACAATGTCAGCTCCAACTAATACGACGCAGGTCATCAACACGCCTACGACGTTCGCCACAACCCAGAGGGATATGCGGCTTCAGAATTTCTGTCCTCGGCCACCTACTCAGTCGCGAGGGCTTTCAGGACTCCCCAAGGCGGGTTCGACCCATCGACACCATCACAACACGCTCGGGACCTTGGGCCGAAAGACGACGTACATACCAGTTTCAAGCCTCATACTGATAGAACTAGAGACCCAGATAATGATGTTCGCCTCTCTCGGCTTTCCAATACAACCGTTCATACTGATACATTTCCAGACTTTTCAACATCACTACTGCGCCCTTCAGCAAGGCCAGCAGATGTTCATTGTCTTTTTTGTTCTCGTTCTAATTTTCATGTCGGCCTAGTCAGCCATCTATGTGTGACTCTCTAATCTCGTAATCTCATTGACCGTCAACTAATATCTCGTAGCCAATATCTCTCTTCTCACACATCTGGCCGTATTCAACGGCCCTGAGTCGTAGGCCCTTCTCAAGGTGTTTTGTTCCATATCTTGACCGCGTCATGATGCGGAGAACAACGTACAGTCAAATTGTCACTCCAGACACGCTCTCTCTCGACTCGTCTTGTCTCGACCCGGGGCCGGCCCACCCACCCGTGTATAGCTTCAGCCTATGCGGCGTTGTAACGCTGATGTACTGCTATATCCGCTGCGTCTCAGGGCTTGTGCAATGCATCTCGCTGGTGCTCCTCTCGTTGCTAGTGATGGTGTGCGCGCAAACGCCCGCCCCACATTGGACGATGCGTTCGCTGTCCAAGCTCCCCGTGCGCCTCCGCATCGCATCACCAGGCACCACGTACGGCTCCAATCAGCTCCAGAGAGGACGTAGATTGTGTTTGTGTTTCAAGTCTTCCACTGGAATTTTGGAATGTCAGCCAAATGAACTGCATGTGTGCAGCTGGCCTCGGGCAGTGGTATCAGTCTTTTCCCACGCAAGGTCTCCGCACCTGTTTTTGGTGTTCCTCTCAATGTTCTGCGAACGCCTTCCGCCTTCTGCTTCACCACGATCGCCGATCGTACCACTTTTTACGTACCCCGGCTCTCGAGAATGAGCTAAGCACACACGCTCTGCTCTTGCACCCCGGCTTCCGCGTCAAGGCCCTACCGTCAGGCAGGTGAGAAGTGAACTCCAAACCGCCTGACAGAAGAGTCACGATGTCGACAGTAGTCCGGCAAGCCGATAGCGCACCTGATCCGCCAATGGGACTCAAAAGAGAAGGAACGCTTGTTTGGAAAGGGGCAAGTGACTCCGAATCCATGCTTGTACCCTACAAACCCCTGTCCGTTCACCACCGCGGTCGAGCCTGGGAACGAATGAGAGCTTCAGATTCCTAGTGGCCCGCCGCCTTCGAATCGTACGATCACGTTGGCAGAACATGTTCCTCACATCTCATTCTTGGAGCTCACGATGAAGAAGTTCGGGTAGCGCAGGAGCAGCGGCCCTGGGCGGATATAAGGGCTTCCCCCGCCCCTTCTGGCTTGAGTTCTTTAGCTACACCGAGCTCATTGCCATCACATCGCTTCTTACGAACCGACTATCAGCATTCCAAGCGATATCTCTGCATCAGCTACCTCAAGTACCTCCATACCAACCTTTCTCAAGCTCATCTACATCAATATCGACAAACATCACCATGTCGAACCTCAACATCATCCAAGCTACCGTCCCGGCTCAAGGACCGATGTTTCAGCGTCTCCCCAACGAGATACTCCTCTATATCTTCAAGATCGCCATGGCCGTCGGTTCGGACCAAGATCAAGTCGATGTCATCAAAAAGGGCGACTTCAAGATCATGCTACCCTTCACCATCATCAAAACCGCTTCTGTCTCCGAACACTTCAAAGACCTCGCCTTCCAAGCATTCTACGAGGCCAACAAATTCGCCTTCTTCAACGTCGGTATTTCTGGCAAAACACTTTGGAGCACAAGCATGCCTCCTGCGATGCCTCCTCTTGCTATGCGCCAATTCCTCCGCCGCATCCAAATCGATTTCGGCCTCGAAGACTGGTACACTCCCGCGCAGGCTGGCGGCGTCAATGCGCCACTGTCTCGTACTCCGCGCGCCCACACCCCCATCACGAATGTCACGGAGTGGATGCGCAACGTTCCCGCTGCTCGCTCGCTGGCTGCCCTCACCAACGCAACAACGGGCTTCAGCAGCCTGGGCTCGCTCGAGCTCCACTTGGAGCTGAACCTTCGTGGCTGCCAGGTCGCGTTCCTGGCGATGTTTCGGGCAGCCGCGTTCGCCGTCCGCGCCGGCAGTGTCTCGGTGACGTTCGGAACTCGGCAGAGGATCTCTGCGCAGTGGCTGTCCAGCGTGGACCGGGCAATTGCTCGGGTCTGAGTGGTGATGTGTTCCGGCTGGGTGTTCTGTGCTGGCTTGTGGTCTGGTGTATGCTGGCGTGTTGCCGGCTTATAGTATCTAGAGAGGACTGTGTGAGCACAGCGTCCTGAAATCTATCTTGTTGTTATGTCTTCCTCCCTCATGGCGTCTTGATGCATTGAAGTGATACAGGCTACTATATCAAAAGTGTATCGTTATACTCCAGAAGCCTCCTCGTGTCAGCATGTACATCACCATCCACTGTTTATGGTGTCGCGAGGACAGACAGGACCCAGAAATGTTGTGGCATTCGACACATCTTGGTGGTGCGGAAATACCCGGGCCTGACTCGGCTCGGCCCAAAATCACAAGATCGCATGAATCATGAAGCACTTCACGATTATCCCCTCCACCGTCCGGAGCTCCACAACACCAATGTTACCTACAATGTGTTCAGCATCACGACAATGTCGTCTTCAACACCCCACACTACGCCTTCCCCCTTGACCCGCGCCTCCATCGAGGCAGCTCACGAGCTCATCAAACCATACATCCACCGCACGCCCGTCATCACAAACACCACCCTCACAAACCTCGCATCTACACCCCAGACCATAGAAGCGCTGAAGGGAACACCATGGGAGGGACAGGAGCCTGCGAAGCCGAAGATTTGCCTCTTCTTCAAGTGCGAGAACTTCCAGCGCATCGGCGCGTTCAAAGTGAGGGGAGCATTTCACGCCGTGCTCAGACTTGTGGAGGAGAAGGGCATTGAGGAAGTCAAGAAGAAGGGCGTCGTAACGCACAGCAGTGGTACGTCCCAACCATCCTCTACACTTCGGAGCACTATTGTCCCAACACTAGCCATCAGCACCACACGCCAGCTAACCCCCGCCCCAGGAAACCACGCCCAAGCCCTCGCCCTCGCCGCCCGCACCCTCCACATCCCCGCCCACATCGTCATGCCCAGCATATCCACGCCCTCCAAAATAGCAGGCACCCGCTCCCACGCCCCCACAATCCACTTCAGCGGCTCCACCTCGCAGGAGCGCGAAGCAGTCGTCGCGTCTGTCATCGCTGACACAGGCGCAACGCTCATTCCGCCATACGACCACCCCAACATCATCCTCGGACAGGGCACGCTCGGACTTGAAGTGCAGGCTGAAGTCGCCGAACTGATTGCAGGGCAGGATGGGGAATTGGATGCGCTGATGGTCCCGTGTGGCGGCGGCGGCTTACTCTCCGGCACGTCTATTGCATTGCACGATTCGCATACTCTTGTCTTCGGCGCGGAACCTAGCTTCCAAGGCGCGGACGACGCTACCCGCGGCGTAGCAGCCGGGCAGCGCATCGAGACTGTCAAATCCCTTACCATCGCCGACGGCCTGCGCACGCCGCTGGGGAAGCATACATGGCCCATCATCTCGAACGCGGAATACGTAGCTGGCATGTACAGCGTGACGGAGCAAAACATCAAGGACGCGATGAAACTGGTGCTGGAGCGCATGAAGGTGTTTGTCGAGCCGAGTGCGGTCGTCGGGCTGGCCGTGTGTTTGTACAACGAGGAGTTCAGGAGAAGGGTTGAAAGAGAAGCTGGCGAGGAGGGCTGGGATGTGGGAGTTGTGTTTAGTGGTGGGAATACGACGGTGGAGGCGATTACGAAGATATTTGCGGATGTGGATGGGGGGAAGGCGGAGAGGGCGGAGGGAGTGGTTGGGAAGGATGGGGGGAGGGTGGCGGAGAATGTCGCTGGGTGATGATGGTGTTGGAGACCACATTGGCATTATCATTATGGTCATGCTATATCAGCGACGACATGCGCTCGCTCGTACTGGAGGCTGGCTATCCTCACAAGCCCCAGCAGTCTTCGGTCCAAATCCACAAGATTCCGCAAAGCCATACAGCCCGCTCAGTACCACTTCTTAAACTCCTCCATCCCCCCAGACTCCCTCTTCCCATACCTCGTCTCATTCTTCCCGCTCCCACTTCCCGGCAACGTCGTAAACCCCACCTCACTACTCAAACTCTCGACCCTCCCCAACAAAAACTCCAACTGCCGATACGCACTGGATGGCTGATACTGTGGCACCATATGCCCACTCAACGCCTGACTAACCCACGTCAACCCGCGCTCCGTATGCGTGATCCCCATAACGCCTTTCGCGCTCAAACTCGTCAAACTCAGATCCGTATGAAACGGCACGAAGAACGGATCCCTCGGCTCATTTTGAAACCCCTGCAAGCCGCCCCACGTCATATTCTGAATCGCCAAGAGCGTCCCATTGTACAGGAGGATATAATCCAATTCCCCGTGCACGATGACCGTGCGGTCCAGCGCGTCGATGAGGCGCGGTATGACCTCCCAGGAAGATTGGGGACTGGTGTCTGTGTCGAGGACGCCGGAGGAGCACTCGGCCCACGGCTGGATGGGCGCGTTGATGGCTTTTTGTACGGCGGTGCGGTTGAAGTAGATTTCTTGGCCGGCGGGCAGGTAGTCGAATGAGCCGGGGAAGCCGAGCACGTCCCATAACAAGGGGCAGGTAGTGGCGATGGCGTAGACGTCGAAGCAGGGGTTTGTGAAGAAGACTTGGTTGAGGGTGTCTTCCCAGATATTGCAGCCTTCGATTTTCGAATTGTTAGCGGGTGTGGGGAATTTTCCTTTGGGTGGGAAGGTCAGGTGCTCTTCGATATACGAGGTGTAGCCGCAGGCGTCGGCGCGCTCGTGGATGGATGCCGTGTACGATTCGTTGAAGTTGAAGAGGCCGGCCCAGCGGTCGATGAAGGGCACGGCGGGTATGTCTTCGAGGATGACGTCTTCGGCGATGCTGGGGTCGTAGATCATGATGCCTTTGACGTCGAAGAATTCGGTGTCGTTTTTGTTGTGCATGGCGTCGGCGATGTAGGGTACGTAGCGACCGGCGTAGGACTCGCCAGTGATGTACACCTTGCGGTTCTGCAGACCGAAAGTCTTGATAAAGTTCTTGAAAAAGCCGAGGAACTGTTCTGCGGTCTCTTCCTGGCTAGTTGCGGTCGGTGTGCCTTGAGTGAAACCGGTGCCAACGGGCTGCTCCACCCAGACCATGTTGGTAAGATTTGCCCAATTCCACGGGTTGTAAACCGCAAAGGGGGCGCTTCCATATTGCCATGAGATAGGGCCATTCTCTTGAAGAAATCCTTCAAGCGACGAGCATCCCGGACCGCCATTCAACCAGATGGTGATCTCGTCTGTGGCGTTCACATTTTCGGACGGGAAGAACCAGAAGTAGAGCTCGGAAGTCTCGTTGGCCTTGTCACTGATGGGAAGGAGACCAGCGTACGACTCGCCGATGTCGAAGTTGACGTCTGGAATTGCCCCAGCTGTGCCATTGACGATAAACTCTTGACCATGTCAGTACTTGTGAAGTGAAACGAATTGCAGTCTCTTACTCTTGGAAGCCTCAGTTGTGATGACGGGCACAGCCTGTCGCTTAACATGCTGTACGCTCTTCTCTAGCTGCACAAAGCGCGGCCTTGGAATCTCAACCTTCTTGCCCACAGACCGAGCACTTCGTCCTGCAACGCTCGTCGCAAGGCCACAGAGGGCCAGCAGAGGAAGTAGCTGCATTTTGTTCGACACTGGAACACCAATTGGTATCAGAGGGAGCTTGAAGCGAACGTGGCTATAATTCTGCGAGGGCACGCAGTCCTTCAAGTACAGACGCGACGGAGCTACACGATAGCGACGTCACCCAGCAAGCTCCGCGCGTGCACGACGGTACAGCTCCCCTGTCGTGCAAGGGTGTCGATAGTCGATGGCAAAAACGAGGTATAGCTCCATACTCAATTAGGCAGGACAAATTGTTGGTTCGGTCGTCCTCTTCGCCGAAACACTGTTGCGTGATCATTGTCACCAGCTGCCTGTCAAACTTGCTATGTCGGTTCCCGCGTCGTGAGGTGTGCTTGACAGTGTCGTGGGGACGAATGCGCACCATGTTTCGGTCTGCATCACAAACTTCCAGTACGTCGAGCTTCGGGCAGGGATAGCCAGGATGCACTCAGGCACAGTGACCTGCGACCATATCACCGGACCGAAGCTAAGCAAAGAAGCTCAACCAAGCCCATCAGCGCCACAATCAAGCTCCGACTATCCACTCGTACTTGCGCTATATCATGCTGCTGACAGAGGCGGGTCCTATCTTATGAGTGCGTCGTAGTCCTCGACCCGTCGTCAGTCTCGTGCCAATCGCGCCAACGATCGCGCCTCTGCCTCGGTCGCGCAAACTGTTCGCATGCTTCCAGACAACACCGATTGGCCCTTCCGATATGAAGGATTTCCCTTGCGGCAAGGTGATATTAAGCAAGGCCGAGCCGGCGGGTCAATGCTTGGGATGCTTGCCGCAGATTAGGTGTGGGTGCATTAGCCGGAAGAGGAAGCTGCGGAAAACATGGTGCGCTCATGCGCGTGTAATGAGAAAGGATTGCGGCGTTGGTGGCGAGTTTGGCCGGTCAGAAAATCGAGAATTAACATGGCAGCGAGAGATGACATGTTGAGCTTCAAGTCGTGTTGGGCGGGCGTTGTTGAAGCACGGTGTTGTCAAAAGAAAGTGTCGAGGCTGCTTCGGAAGTGGCGTGCAGGGCTGACGAGGTAGCGTGTGGGGAAGGCGTGGATGCGCGATACCTCATTGACAAAGACATGCAACACGTTGATGTATAAGAAGCTTACATTTGGCAAGAGCACAAAAATAGACAGGTCTTTATGATCACTAGTACGAGGTCCTTCGTACAAGCAGTACTTCAAGCGTCATTACTTCGACTGCGACAAGTGTGAGACGCTTCCATACAAATTTTCATTAATGTCGTCAAGATCTAGGTACAGAATCCTCTGAAAGTGTACCGTGGCTGTACTCGCCAACCTTTCAGCTCAAACTCTCCCCTCAACGCCACGACGACCGGTACCATGTCCGGCTGTTGTCGCGAGGATGCGCAGCTTCTCGAAATCCGGTGTACCGTATCCAGTGACCGGATCCCATGCAGTAGTAGCATTCCACGATGCGTACGGCACGTAAGCCGAGACAAGGCCAGAGTAAATGCTACGTCCCGTGCAGCCAGTCGAACCTCCCTCAACAATGTCGTTGAGTCCTTTGTAGCCCGTCTCGTAAATCCAAGGGTTCAGAAAGCCGAGTACTGGCTTGCCCGCTGCAAGACGAGCATTGTTCAAGAGCGCAATGACTGAAGCGAAAACGGGCGCCGACGCACTAGTACCACCAACGGGAACTGTCCTGCCCTTGTCGACGACACGGAAACCTTGACCCTGCGCAGCGACATCAGGAAAACCACGACCCTTGGCGTTGTAGAGGCCTTCCCACTGGCTACCGAGCTTCGTGAGGTACTCAGAAACTGCCTTCTCTTGGTATGCCGGGCGAGACCAGAAATCGGAGAAACCGCCTGAGGAGAAGGCGACAGCTTTCTCCGGCGCGATCTTGTATGTGCCTCCGACTGCAGTCACGTATGGACACGATGCCGGGAAAATAGCCTGGAAGCGTGTCGTGTTCTTGCCATCGTTGGTCTGGCACGCTGAACCAGGGCCGGTATCGCCGCTAGAGAAGAGGACCGAAACGCCACGGGTGCCGAGTTGACCGATCATATCGCACACCTTGTTAGCGTAGGCTGCACCAACGCTCTGCTCACTCTCGCCGTAGGACGTGGTCAATACTGAAGGAAGCTCGCCGTCTGCGAGGCCGAGGAGGTAGGTGAAGAACTCCATGTACGGCTCATTCTGATTGTCCTCTGCACTTGGCTGATCCAAATCCGGAACAAGCGGACCGCGACCTGCAGTGCTGAAGAATTCGGTCTTGATACAAGTTGGGACGAGACCTGCAGTGTACTGGATATCGAGATTCGCCTCAATGCTGTCACTCGCGGCGTTCTGGTCGTTCAAGCCACCTGAAGAAATCAGTACAGAGATCGCAAAGTAAGAGCGCACACATACCAGCAACCAGTGTGTAACTAAAGTTGCTACCCACAGCAGACGGCGCATATTGTTTAGCAAACTGCTGAAAGTCTGCATAACGTGCATACTGCTCAAGGAAGCCGTTGACGCCGATCTTCACCGTAGCATTTGGCTTGACCTTGTAGTCGGCAAAATTGTAAAGATTAGCAAGGCATTCTGGTGTGATGACAGTACTGCAGCTGGCGTTCACCGGCGCATCAACAGCAGCAGCAGAGATAGCCGCTCCTTGAGTCAAAACGTGGTTGCGCTCAGCGCGAAGCTGACCGAAACGGGTGATAGGGTGGATCATGTCGATGTGGCTGCGGACTTCCTTTGGTACCGAGTAGCTGAGCGACCGAACCTTGAGGACATTTCGACGCACTGAACTCTGATATGTCTTGAAAGAGGTGCCCATCATCTCCTCGGCGCGCTTGACTGGGGCTGCGAAGTTGATCCACTCGCCATCGTTGTGGATGTCTCGCGCCTCGATACCAGACTGCTCCAGCCAGCTAAGCACGGCATCCGAAGACTCCGCACGTGGCTTAATGAGGTCCTTGAGCTCGTGGCGCTTCAGATGTTGACCATAACGCGGGGAGCTTGGGGACGAGATGTCCATGAGAGTTCGCTCGAGCAGAGAGCGGTCGGCCTGCGAATGTCAGTGCATGCTTATGGCATTTCCAGCTCGCAAGTTCTCAGTGCATCTCAACTACAGGACTAGTTTCACACCCTTCTCGACGCTTTTCATTCATATCAATCCCTGACTTACCGAGCGGACAGCAACGCGGAAATGCATCTTGAGATCTGCCGAAGGTGCGCCGACCTCACTCCAGCCCTCTGGGACACGACGGAGGTATTCAACATGCTCGCTTCCATCTTCCGGCATGATGAAGGACGTCTTTCCGGCATTGACACCGGCGATGGCCAGGAGGCCAGCGAGGAAAGTGTACTTCATTGTGATGGTGTCGTTGTAGGGAACTGTAGACAGCTATCCTTGACAGGTGTAATGAATGAGTGAAAGGATAGAAATGAGCTCCAAGAAGCACGGTCTGCCCTAGCCGTCCTGCTCTACGCTTCTCCGTTTGTGGTGAGGGGTGGAGGTAAACGTAGAGAGTGAGTGACAGCGAGGTACACAATATAAAGTGGTTGCCCGGTCGCCATGGCCCCGCTAGCCCCTCGGCACAACGTTGAAATAAAGCACCAAATCAAGAAGGAGCGTGTAAACGCGGTTCTTTTGTAGCGCGTTTCATGCAGGTCCTGATCGGCAGCGATGCAGGGTGACCACATCATCCATGTTGTGCAACGTTGGGATTAGCGCAGATTGGCTGAGTGCGACAGTTGTAATTGGCAAAACGCGTGCAGTAATATCGCGACACAATCTGTGCTGGCAAACGCAAGGCTGCATATGGTGTTATCTCCCGGGTACAATGTCACCATTGTAATTAGCTGGAAGAAGATCTCGAGCGTCGTATATTGAACCCAGACGATGCCAGGGGCACACACGCTCGATGAAGAAGGCGGATGTGAAGACGGGAGAAATGCTTGGGATGCTTGTTGATGGACTTTGGATGAAATGTTGAGGGTTGTTAGCGCGAAAGATCAGATGATATCCATGGATGCCTCGGTGTGGGGTGGGGTAGACTAGCGGATGAGGCTATCGATAGGACTGCACTCTGTACTTCTTCTACATCCCGTTCTGCAGAGACACTCCTGTTCTAAACTCACTGAATGCGCGCTAGTACCGGTACTGCAGCAATGCGTTGCCAGATGGCGGGTAATATTACTGACGCGCCGAGCGACTTGGCCGCCCTTGCCTACAACGCTGGAAACCTGCCAATACTCACATCCTTCACTCAAACGTTGAACACGTGAGAATATAAAGCCGCGTAGTTCAAAAATACATACATCGCGACTGCTCCAGGACCCGGTTCGCGGATCAGGAGGCTGAGCTACCAGAAAGTTGCAGCCAGTAAGCAAGGCACAACACTACCTAATCGTTACCCCGAGTTCGCACAACGCAGCGAATCCATGTGAAGAAAGAAGAAAGACGCGGTCGCACCATATATCGGACACCGATGGAGGACAAATTGTGGCCCTTTTGAGATGGCCTGAGGATTATATATGTGATGGACGACAATCTGTGTTCTAGCAGCGCGCTTGTGCTCGACAAGATGCGAATTAGGCCACATCTAAGACTTGAAAGATGTTTCATTTAGAAGGCCTTTCGCATCGACACTCTCATCGTCCTCTTCCACCCTTCCTTCGAATCCATTTTCTAGGATGTCGACTAGATCGTCCAGCTGCTTGACGATTAGATCTGTGTGCTCGTGTTCAGCAAGGTGCTTGTTCACATCATTCACCAGCAACACCGTGGCAGCGCCAGCCCGGAAGCCCGCTGTCATATCGTCGATCGAATCGCCCACCATGATCAGGCTACCGCCCCCATCTTCGTGCATCCACTTTTTAGCGATGTGGAGAATGCCCGCCGGGTCAGGCTTCGGCGGCCTAAATTCCCTCGTGACTACGGGGCTGAACTTTGATGACGGCAAGAAGGTGGTGAGAAGATGCTCGACAGGTGCATCGAAATTACGTGTGCAAATGCCTTTTTGTATGCCTCGTGAGTCCAGGTAGTCCATGAGCTCGACAAGTCCAGCTTGAGGCTGCTGGTTCTTCATCGCCGTGCGCTCAATATTGCGGATCTTCTCATGCGCCTCTTCTTGCTCAGCGACAGGCAGCGAATAGATGTGGTCGAGAATGTCCGTTGGCTTCTGGATGCCCAAGGCTTCGCTGACAATGATCAGCAGCAGATTCCGAGGTCACACCGATTTGTGTTGCTCTTACCGCATCTCAGCGAACATGTAATTCTGTGGTAGGCCTGGCTGATATCAGTGAGGCACGCGCCATTGCATGTGAAGCTCTTACATAACGTGCCGTCTACGTCGAAGACTATACCCTTGAGTATTGGCCGCTTGTCACCCTCCTTCCTTTTCGCGAGATTGAGAGGCGCAAACCGCCGCGGACGCACAGGGTGCGCCATTACACTCAAAAAACGCGCAGGCGCAGGGATTTGGCTACAGGATCTTATTTTTGGTAGCAGCCTGGTGGTCAGGGGTCGCGATTGATTCGAGTACCGGACAAAAAGACCGCTCATGGTTGTGAAAAGGCAAGGCCGTGTTTGCTTCGGTCAAATTGAAGATCGTCGTTGCTGGGTTGTTCGGGCACCCGTAGCGGGGTGCTTTCCTCCCTGATTTGCTAGCCATCTCATTTTCATCTCACACGTCTGCATATTGCCGACATACTTCTTGTCAGTACTTCACCCACATCACCAAATCGATAGTCAGATTTCTTTGGTTGTCAATAGCCTTGAACGCCAATGGCGAATGTTGTGCGACGACTCTTCTTTGTCTATCGCGGCGGAATACGCCGAAGCCGAACAACAGCGCGTAGGTAGACTGAGGCATATGTCGTTCTATCGTTGATTTCACGCGACTCTATGCAACTGATTGGAGGTCGAAGTATCTCTAAGACTGATGTTAAGCGTTGTACAGAACAGCCTACTGCGCCGCCGCCGTTCGTTCTCCACGAATTGAGTAATCGAGATCAAGATGATCGGTAGTACCGACTTCAGAGATAGATGCTAAACTTTCAATTCCGGAAATTTCTTCCTGGAGAACAATGACATTGGTTACACATACTCATGTAAAGCTCCAAGTGGTGGTTGCGCGGTGGCCTTTCCGTGCCGCTACTCGAGTAGCCATCCATCGACGACGGGGTATAAAGGTTCGCAAGACTCTCGATATCGAAAGCGTCAGCTCTCGAAAACCTGACATTCCTACTCTGCTACTACGCTGCCCTTGTGTCTACACTACAGTCTACCGTCCTAGCTTTGCCTCCTCTCCAGTACATTTCGCAGCCATGCTCGGCGCTACATCGTTCCTCATCGCTCTGGCGAGCCTGACTTTGAATGTCAACGGTGCGGCGACGATTGCTAAGCGCGCCGACAACCAATTGGACGCCGTAAGACGTTTCGACCCATAACCCTGGCGGATACAAATTAATGAGTACAGTATGAAGGCTTGGGAAACACTCCGTCTGCTCTAGCACTCACGCAGGACCACGCAGGGGGACTGCTATACGACTCTGGGTGGCTCTACGTTACTACGGGAGGCCAGACGGGAGGCCAGGCGTTTGTGGGCATCAAACCGAAGTCGGGAATGAACGTGGCCTTAAAGGTCCGCCCTTCCTCGGGCACCTTCCGCTCGCCCAAGAGGTGCACTCAAGTCACCGAGTTCTATTACGGATGCACCGTCACCGGCGTTCAGTCCACAGCCAACGTTCCCGCTCCGTGCGTCTTGACAATTCAAACTCTGGACCCCGTCACAGACAACGTCATCCAAACGCAACAGGTATCGTACAATCCCGTCATCAGCGGTACCTTGGCGCCGATCTCGATCTTTGCGGATATGTCCCAAGCGACTATTACTCTTAATCCAGCCGCCAAGTATCGCTTGACGGCCGTCGTTACTAATAAACTCAATGTGGTTTTGAGTTTCCTCCCCGCTTTTCTTGTGCCACTAGTTACAGGCATCCTCGGCAACACTGGTCAGCTTGCGGGTGGCCTCTTGCTGGACAGCGTATCCTACACCTCCGATCTCCCCTGCCTTTAGTAAGCTCGCAGGATCTCACGCCCAGTCGCAAGCTTGGGTCCAAGCGGCAGAAGTGTATGTACGGTCGGTAGTGGTATACAAGATTCGGGTTGTCATGTCGAGTTTCTCACCGCGTTGCTTTTCTGATTTTTTCGCTATCCTCGCAAATCTTTCCTTCGTTCGTTACGCAGCTAAGAAATACAAACTCACAGTCGTTTCCGTATCCCGCTTCCCAGACTTGCAGCTTACAAGTGCAATAAGACATAGTCTAGGCGATCCTATGTTGGTTTGCGACTATGGAGTAGGAGGAAGATAGTGCGTGAATTTGGTTATTAGCGCATTCCTTTGATTACGAAACGAGTGACTAAATGAGGCTGTGCAGATTCCCGAGGTGCCGTACATGTATGTAGCGAGTGCACGTTACCCGAATCTGGACCTCAAAAATATGAAACGAAGTGGTCGCAATCCGGCTTTGTCACGTGCATTCATTTCTTTAAATAGCAGCATCTCTCTCCCGCGCCTCATCTTGCCACTTCTTGCCACTCTCGGCGACTTTGTCAAGCTCGTCCTCAGGAAGACCGTTGAGAGTGATGTGGAAATGAGGACGAGGAACATTGCGACCAGCCTCAAATCCAGGCCTCTGGAGAAGTTTCTCGAACCAATTCACAATCGCGGGGTACTGCGCGATGGAAGGAAGTCCAGAGAAGTCTGTGCATGCATGTTAGAACAAACGTGCTTTAAGATGTTATTGACTTACTGTGCGCAGCAACCCAGGGCCAGATTGCAATGTCCGCAATAGTGACGCGGTCACCCACGATGTATCCGGTGCCATTCTTTGCTAGCTGGCGATCTAGGGTACGGTAGAGACGATGGGTTTCATTGACGTAACGGTCGATCGGATACTTGAGCTTCTCAGGTGCAAAGCCTATCAGGAAGAGTTAATGTCTCTTTCGAAGGATGCTGTTAGAGACTTGGACTTACGGGTGAAGTGGTTGGCCTGACCTTGCATAGGACCAAGACCACCCATTTGCCACATGAGCTGTCGAAGGGTCAGTGTGAAATCCAGGAAGCTCAAGGCCACGTTAGAGTAGCGCAGTGCCCTTCAGAACGGCAAGACGTACCCAGCTGACCGTCTCCCAGTGCTCCATGGTGCCGTAAGGATAAGAGATCCTGTTCTCCTCGTCATACGTTGCGACGATGTACATGAGAATGGCGCCACTCTCAAAGATCTTGATCTCGCGGCCGCTCTCGTCTTTATCCGTGAGGGCGGGAATGCGGCCGTTAGGATTGATCTCAAGGAACCAGGGTTCCTTTTGCTCGTGCGCGCTGAAGTCCAAGGTCACGACCTTGATGAGATTTTGTCAGTGATGAGAGTCGGGTGTGAAATCTTGTGAGCGGGACCTTGTACTCAAGACCAAGCTCCTCTAACGCGATGGAGGTCTTGAGGCCGTTGGGTGTGCCCTCGGTATAAAGCGTGATATCGGTCTTGACACTCATGATGAATTGCTGTGTCCCGTCGCGGTGACTTGGTTACCTGCGGTGGTGGGTATCGATGATTGATAAAGATGTGAGATACTTTTGTTATGAAGGTAGTCCAGAAGTAACTGATGTTTCTCTGATTGTAAATCTACGGGAAAAGTTGAAACTATATATACCTATTCTGGGCATACATCTACTTGCCAATATTTGTTCTTGAGAGGCGTAAGGTAGTAAGATGTCAGTTCGCGGAACTGTATTGATTTTAGTAAGGGCGGAGTGAACATACGTGTAATTCCGCGATGCGGTGTGCGAAAACGGCCGTCTTATCTCTGGGCTTCCAAGATTGGCACGTAAGCCGTCCCACCAAGCACATATGTTATTGAAGCTAATGAGTTGTTTATTTCCGTTGCATTGCCCAATATGAACGCGGATATCTGGGATCTGCACGCAAGAAGCAGGAAGGAGAAAACAACCTTGGAACACGAAGCCGTTCTAAGGTCAGAAGGCCTAACATGTTCCACATGACTTCAGAGCTGGAAACTTCACTAGAGAATCATAGCGTTTTAGTTCCGAGGGTGTCCGCACAATGTTTCTAAGAGTTGAAGTTTTCCTGAGGTCTGCTGCGCGAGACATTTGTAAGCTCTGCCAAGCCTTTGGTTCCCGAAGTCGGCTCCGCTTCCCTGTCGTCTATTCTCGCGACTACCGTAATCGTTCACATTACACTTTCCGGTTCTTCTTTTTCTGCGATGAATCACATGTAACACCACAGTCGGTATCGAAAGGCTGTAAGGCTGCGGTTTACCCTTTTTCCGCGGCTGCCACCCTCCACATCTGGTATGAACGTCAACTACGACAGACGCGTGTGGCGCAAGCATACATCTGGCATTGTTTGCGTATGCTCATCTATACTCACAGTATTGTGGTGCACCAGGATTTCGGTTCTACGCAGCACAAAGCTGATACGGGAAGCGTTCAAACGCATGCTCTCCGCTGTACTATGCAACTTTTGATGCAATAATCATCACCCTTTTAATAATTTTCGGAGAACCAGAACTCTCGTCGGAGCATGTAGTTCCTGTTCTGGACCATATTGCGCATTTGTCTCTAGAAACGACCTCGGGACCCTTGCTGGGCGCTCAACCACCGTATTCATCGCCAATTTGAAGGCGACCATACCACAATTGCTCAGACTTGGCACGAGCAATGAGCCTTTTGCGCGGAAAGAGCATTCAAAACGACATTTAGCTTTGCAAGTACGTGAATTGCTCCTTCGTTTCCTGTCAAACTTCACTCTCAAGTCCAGCAAGCGGTTTGAGACACAAAGCACTACTAGTGGACAATAAATTCATCCTTGATATTCATCATCGCTATCAGCGTATCTGGCTGCCCCATATACTATCACTCATTTTCTCGCTTCTTATTGCGCTCCACTTGCTTCTCACGTCGTTTGCTCGCCACCTGGCGGCCTCGACCCTGTCCGCTACAACGCGCACTCACGACCTATTCTACTAAAATCAGAGCCTTGGGCGTTCACTTAATATGGCACCGATAGACACGCCAGAATTTCGCGCTGGTATCACTGTACAACAACATGAAGGTGGCCGGTACATCACCGATCGAATAGCCTGTCGAAAGCTTACCCGACAAGTTGCAAAGAGGAAGGACACATCTCGATCAGATCAAAAATACATACCAGAGTCAGTTCCTTATGGGCTTGCGCGAAGTTTGTTTACAACACAAAGATGGCACGTCGCTGGCAAAGCGGTTCGTCATTCTGGCACACACTTTAGAACACGCCAACGCAGTTGCACTGCCTGTCGACCACAACGCTGGCAATCTGAAAGCAAGTTGTACTCTACAAGAAGCATGGAACGATACCCTACAAGGCGAACTTGCGTACGGCGGGACGCTCCTTATAAACCAGTCTGGTGTTCTACGACACTCCATCACTCAGGCAGGCGTAATCCACCCCCTCACCGTTGCTATTCTGGCATTCCGACTAGGCGGTCCGGTCAACGCGGCCAACTCTGCGTATGCCCAGCAATGGAGACTGTCTGAGCGGCCGGTGCCTGCTGGGCAAGTAAAAAAATTTCACATGGAGGGAGAGAGCCGCAACATCTTCGACGAGCAAAGAGTGGCCTTTGTATGGGAGGTGCGCGACGGACAAGTTTGCAGCACGTCCGATGACCATAGCATTTTCCTGGGCGACTCAATTCCGCATGAACTCAAGCGCGCATCGTCCATTGGGAACGCAGGCGTTGTTGAGCTTTCAGCAATCATTTACGACTCAAGGAACGCTTCACTAGTGTACGAGTGTCAAGATGCTAAGGCGGTACGTCACAGTATCAGCTTAGACTTTCACGTCCACGATACTCCCGACGATATGCTCAGCTTGCCAGCAGACATGAAGCAGCAGGAGTTTGAACCCAAAGGAAGAACTCTGATGGAGCTTCTTACCTGTTGCCCAGGTCCAGGATATAGTAGCCACTCCCACTGCTCGTTGTTCAGCCCAGATTCTCTCACTGCCATTGTTGACAAGCTCTCAAGGATAAATGTTCCGCAACCAACACTTCCTTCAGATCCACAACCACAGTTCTTCCAGCAGATGGAGAGATGCAAATTGGAGAATCAGTGTCATATCCCACCTGACATACTTCGGATGGGGCACGATATATTCATCTCCGGGACTTACTTGACTACGGCCATGTTCATACACAATGTAGTTTTTAAAGCGCGCCGCGACGTCCACCTACACCTCGGCTGGGATCTGGTTCCCCAGAATCGGATCGAAGAGGAATGCGACTCCGCACGCAAGTTCATTCGCGACATATCGGCCATGTTGGTAGCGAAGCGTCTGACTGAACACACTTCAGCATTAGTGAAGTCCCCCTAGACATTGCGCGATCTGCTTTCGACCGTGCAGATGCAAGAGATGGCCAATAGCATCGGAAGGTGGTGTCGAAAACTGTGCGCCACTGGCTATGTGTCGTCACCAGACGTGCTCGCGGTCCTTCCCATGTTTACGAGCGCCCTCGGCCTCGCGCTCAACGGCCCAAAAGAGATTCAGGAGAATCCCGAACCCAAGATCGATGGAAACGACTTCCAAGTGTATCGCACGCGGTGTTTGTATCTGTTTTGGTGTACTAAGTGTTTGGTGGACTATCTTGGGAAGCCACTTGCAGGGCCGTTCATGTTGGAGCAACTTGACAAGAGAAATATCGCGGCCTACAGGTTCCGAGTAGGGATTTGCGCGGGATTGCTTCAAAGGAATTGGGTTGCGTGGAGCATGTTCGTTGAGGGACTGCCAAGGGGCGAGATGGTTGTAAGGAGGCCGGTGATGTAGACGACATTGCGATACACGTACCTGTCTTTCTCAATGCCATAGTCCTTATACACGACGATGGTATCTGTTCATCTCGAGCAGAGCGTTTGCGAAGATATGTGACGTTGGGTTGATGCGTGGAAATGTTTCATGCGGCTGCAATGGCGGTGATTGTGGCTGGTATCGGTATCCATGTACTAGAGCCGTAAGTAGCTTAGTTCCATAATTTCCTAGTAGAACATGGCGGCATTTATCATCCCTCTACTCGTGCACCAAACAATCCATCAATCAAAAGCGCCCACTATCTTCAGACAGGATCGCGGCCCTAAGGACGTGCGTCTCGAAGCCATGGTGCACCTATCGGGGTGTGTCCGGACTCTTTGGCGCCGGCATCAGGTTGTTTCACCACTCGGCTCCAGTAATTTGGTAGAACAGGGGTTGACGTGCTTGTGCGGTACAAGCGGCACAAGACTCGCCGAGAAATGCTTGGGTGCCATGGCAGTCGATCATATGCATTGCGAGATAACGGTCTACGTGGCTACGATGGTAGTAGGAAGGAAACGACGACGCAGCAACAGAATCTTCCTTTCCTGTCTTTGCACAACCATACGCAAACCAACGTGCGCCAGGCTTGACAATGCCAACTACGCAACGGCAGCTGTCAGATACCGGCAATTACGCCACCTGCATTGGTTCATCTCCGTAATAGACCCTGCTAATCTAAGCCTTGCCCAGAACGACAAGCTTCGGAAGAACTCCACCTTGACCACGACTCTGAATCGGCTACGACGGCGGACTCACGGTGCAAACCTATAAGTACGTCGAGCAAGTCTTCCTTCAAGGTCATCCAACAGCCTTCCACTCGTTCTCCATTTCATTCACTACACTACCTTCGTTTCTCAACAGTCACTCATTATTTATCACCAACACAATGGTTGCCATCCAAATCGCTTCTCTCCTCCTCGGCGCTGGTGCGCTCGTGTCCGCTGCGCCTGCGAGCCTGGATGCTCGCGCCAGCTGCACGTTCACCGATGCTGCCACTGCCATCAAGAACAAGGCATCCTGTGCTGCCATCATCATCAAGGACATGACTGTCCCTGCTGGAACCACACTCGATCTCACCAAGCTGAAGGATGGAACAACTGTGAGTTTGCAAGTGCTACAACGGAGTCGTTCCTAACATTCTGCAGGTCACTTTCCAGGGCACTACCACCTTCGCCTACAAGGAGTGGGAGGGTCCCTTGATCTCGGTCTCCGGTACCAAGATCACTGTCAGCGGTGCTGCTGGCCACGTTATTGATGGTAACGGAGCTAAGTGGTGGGATGGAAAGGGTACCAACGGTGGAAAGAAGAAGCCAAAGTGAGCAGCATCTTCAAGATCACGCGCTCAACATACTAATATTACAGGTTCTTCTACGCCCACTCAATGAAGTCGTCAACCATCAAAAGCCTCAATGTGAAGAACACCCCTGTTCAGGGTTTCTCCATCAACGGAGCGACAGATCTCACTCTTGACCACATCACCATTGACAACACTGCTGGCGATGTCACCAACGGTGGTCACAACACCGATGCGTTTGACGTCGGCAGCTCGACCGGCATTACAATCAGCAATGCCAACATCAAGAACCAGGACGATTGCCTGGCCGTGAACTCAGGCACTGACATCACCTTTATCGGTGGCACTTGCTCAGGAGGACACGGCATCAGCATTGGCTCCGTCGGCGGCCGCTCCGACAACACCGTCAAGAACGTCAAGATCCTGTCTTCCACCATCGCCAACTCGGACAACGGCGTGCGCATCAAGACCGTCTATGGCGCTACCGGCTCCGTCAGCGGCGTCACCTACAAGGATATTACGCTCAAGAACATCGCCAAGTACGGTATTGTCGTGGAGCAGGACTACGAGAACGGCAGCCCCACTGGCACTCCTACTGCTGGTGTCCCGATCACTGGTCTCACCATCCAGAACGTCAAGGGCACGGTTGCGGCAAAGGGCACTAATGTATACATCCTGTGTGCTAAGAGTGCGTGCTCGAACTGGACTTGGGCTGGTAACAACGTCACTGGTGGAGTGAAGAGCTCCAAGTGCCTCAACATTCCCACAGGTGCTTCTTGTTAGGCGCGAGGTCGTTGCGGATGGCTTTGGGTGAGAGGCGTGGAGGGGACGGCATGTGGCCAATGAAAGGTAGTTGACTGTTTCAGTTCTTGTATATCTTCGTTATAGTAACTATATCTTTATTTGTTCACCTGTTCTCGCTTGCAAATCACATCCTAAAGAAGCCATCCCATCGAACTCTCTGTAATTGGTGGTATTATTGAGAAACTCGTACCATTAGTAGTAGTATGACTACCTAATAGAGAGCCTCTACTCAGGCACAACGGTAGTGGTGGTACAATTGGTATTGTGTTGACTAAGGAACTATTCACGAGTGCGAAGATCAGTGTCTATGTGCAGCTGTGCCTAAGCTTACGCTAGGACCCAAATGCACGTGCCACCAATCATGTAACTGTTCCTCCTCCTTATACCACCAAGTCACTTATGGGCTGTATTCTCAACAGGTATTGCATATACGGCATGCAAGTTGGTACAACTAATGGGCTCAATATCTGCAAACCGGCATGCAGAAGGTGTGAAATGCGAATAATCCACTACGAAAACCACGTTGCTTACTTCGAAAGCACATAAATGCTTGAGGGTTATACTCTAAACATCAGCAGATTTATCACGCGGAAATGCCGGAGTGGCTTCTGACATGTTCAAAGTCAGCTGGGCAGTACGTCTATAAAGAGCAAACTTTGCGATATACTTAACATGCGACGTTTCATCGTGTTCATCTCAGCTCCATCTCGCACCATGTCTCTGTACACCGACGAACATCTCAGGCTTAGACAAGAACGCATCAACGTACTTGCTGCCCTAGATGTAACGTATGAAGAACGTACGCTCCTCACCAACGCCTTGACGCAACAAGAGCATGGCCCGCCACTTTCGCTCAACCGATTCGGAAGCAAGACGCCAGCTCACCTGAAGCGACCTCTGGGATGAAGAAGATCGCCACGCACTGCTGCTTGTCAAGCGCACCGTGTATCACCTTGATCTCGAAGTTGTAGGACCTGTTTTATTTCCCAATCGAGAAGGTGGTCAGGCACGTGTCCAGTGGGAACAAATGATGATTGCGTCTGTGGATGGTTAGGATGGAGCTAATGATGATGAGTTGTTGCAGATATTTGCCTCTCATGGCCATGGCTTCTCGGAACAAGCGCGCGCGAGATTTGGGCTCCAGTTTAGTAAGCTAGATCTTGAGTGGGCGCTGGCGCTGGCTCGGCAGACGAAAGTTCAAGGATTTTGAGGTGTAAGTGCAGTGGTTGAGGAGGGATAGTTTGAGGTAGTTCAGTCGTTGCGCATATCTTAAGGAGGGAGAAGAAAGCAAGGAAGGAAATAAAGTTGAAAGAATGGAAGGACAGCTTGAAGGGCAAGTGTACCTAGTCTAAATGTCGCAAAATTACCAACGCACACTGAAACCCTGATATCTGTAGTTTTTGGAGAACATCTCTCTCTTTTGTTCTTCTGTTATCTTATATACCCTCAAATTCTATCCAGACGTGCAAGGTGATGTACGAGGCTCTCTGCAAGTCGCAAAAGCTGGAAATAGATACACTATCCTGTCTGTGTACGAAGATTTTCTAAATTGTAGATTGACTTTTCAATACGCAGATGCAGTCGTCAAGCCTAGCCTTTGTCTAGCTTTCGCGAGGTTGAAATATGGCGATTTTCGGCGAGCTGACGTCATCGCTCGGCATCTTCGCTGCCTGGTGGTCTGACCGGGGCTCCGCATCTGCCATCATTAAAATACAAGCAAATATCTACAAACACCCATTCGACCGACGACATCGTTTGATCCTACCTAATTGTGGATCCGTCACCATGCTTTGTGCCATGTGTGTATCAATATTCCAGACGCGGGGCTCAGATGTATCTGATGTAGTAAGAGGGAAGCATCACGGCAGCATCGAAGACGTTGAAACTGCTGCAGAGCAAGGGTGCTACCTGTGCTCGGAGCTCATTCTTGACTATGAGTATGAAGAAGGAGAGAACCCGTCTGGAACCGTGTTATCCTTCGAACTAGAACTTGCACGCATGATTGTCTCTCCCCGTGGTCGGCTAGGGCTATTGTCTTTTGAGTCTGCTGATGGTCGACTTTCCAGCGCCACGTACGAGATTGTGTACACAGCAAATCTGCAAACACCCCAAGGCTATCACCTGTATCTCGAGCAAGTGAAGTCAGATCTTGACAAACAGCCGTGGCGGGTGCGGTGCGATGGCTTTCCTGCATCTACTGATCCGGTGTCGGAGTCCACTGGCGACCTAAGCGTCCTCAAAACTGCAAGAGATTGGCTGGATTGCTGTCTGGTAACACATGCAAGTTGTGGTCGTACGACAGCTGCATCTGATCCGCAATGGTATCCGAAGAGACTTTTAGATCTGTCCTCAGAAGTCAGACAACACATCGTCCTTACAGAACAAGAGATCATCCACGAGCCCTACGCCACGCTTAGTCACTGCTGGGGACCAAATCCATCCATCTGCTGCCTCACAGCCGAAAATATGGACGGATATAGACAGGACATACCCAATGATGTCCTAACGAACTCCTTCCGCGACGCGATCGCTGCGGCAAGGATGCTAAAGATACGATACATTTGGATCGACAGCTTGTGTATCCTACAATCCGGGATGGGCAGTCAAGAAGACTGGCAAGAGCATGCAGTTGCCATGCGGCGTGTCTACTCGAACGCCCTCGTAAACATCGCCGCTGCTCGCGCAGAGAGTGGCGCTGACGGTTTGTTCGCCTCGCGTCCGGATGCGTTGCTTCGACCTTGCCATGTACAATGGGGGTGGCCAATCAAGCGGCGAGACGGTGTCGACAAACGTTTTTGGACTATCCGGAAGAGCGGAAGACATGAGTCACACAGCATCCGTACCCTGCCCCTGTATACTCGCGGTTGGGTAGTCCAAGAAAGATTTCTAGCACCTCGTGTGCTCCACTTCGCCAGTGATCGCATCTTCTGGGAATGTGCCGAGCTATCCCTGGTGGAAGAGTCCTTCCCCCATGGGTTCCAAGACAGCTGTCCAGAATACAAGACGATCGTGCAGTGGCCGTTCAGCACAACAGAAATAACACTTGAAGCGTCTGCCGTCAGAAACGATAGTGACCTCCAGGCATCGTCGAGCGACCCGACATGGGCCTTGTGGCAAGGAATGCTAAACGAGTACACGCGTTGCGACTTGTCTTTTCCCGACAAAGATATGTTCGTCGCGATATCTGGGATAGCGGAGCGATTTGGGAGCTCTTTCAATCATGAGTATGTCGCCGGGTTCTTCCGCCAGCACCTTCCATTCGACTTGCTGTGGCAGAATAAAGGTGAGCGCTCGGAGACGTATCGCGCGCCGAGCTGGAGTTGGGCGAGTATCGATGGCGGTGTGCAATTTGCGGTCGAAGACTGCCCGTATTGCGATGTGTGTTGCAACCGTCTCGCTACGGTGAAGGATGCGTTCGTTGAACTGGTGAATGTGGACAACATCTATGGTGCCGTGAAAGGAGCTGAATTGGTAATGACTGGCTACCTTCTCCCATGTGAAATCCAGGCTGTTGCGACGACCGGAACTGGCTTGAGGCAAAAGGTGGCCATCTTTCCGCACTTGGCTCACGACAAGCTTTTCGACCACGCACCACAGCCTGATGACCCGCTTAGACAGAGCACGTCAACGATCTTTGGTGAGGCGGATATCGACGATGAAGAAGACTCGCTGCGTGGGTTTGCTGTCGTTGGTCAGTTCACGGCCTGGGCGATACCGATTATCGAGTTAAAAATTGCGCCAGACAATAGTTACGCCAAGCATTGGGGTCTGTTAGTGAAGAAGAAGTCATGTGGAAAGTACGAGAGGCTGGGTATTTACCGTGTTAAGGAGTGGGTTATGGCTAAGATGCTCGAGGAGAAGGCTTGCATTGAACAAGATGTATGTCTTGTCTGACATGTGCGCGACGTTACTTGTGCGTGCTGGGAGGGGATGTCGCGCATTCGATCAACTAGGTCTCAGGTATGGGGAGATGCAGCCTCTGTGTCAACACTGTATTTAGCCATTCAAGAGAACCCGAGCGATGTGTTCCGCAGGTATCTCGAAGCATCACACCGGCCTTAAATTAGCATTCGTCCTCACGCGGAAGCTTGTGATTAGAGACCGGCCGAATATCCGCATCCCTTTGACGTAACGATTCGGGATTGTTTTGCTCAATGTACAGTCGCTATTCATCGGAAATATGAGCGTGGCTGTTCAGTGCATCTACCAACTGCTGCTACTAGGTCAGGCTTACGAACCGAAACCCTTCGCTACTAATCTATTATGTTGTAGAATTGCTATTTGATTCGGCAATTACTTTGTTGGCGCAAATCCTTACGAAGACATTCGGGCTCTACGATCACGGGCGGAGTCTGTTTACGATGTCGCAATCCTAAGGACGTGGAAAGATGCTCCCAGCAAGCACTGGCAAACTCCTCCAAGCAGTGAAAGGTAGCAAGCTTCGACAGTGGCCTTTTCGCTTCCCCGCGGCTGGGAAGCATGGCATTGACCTTCCACCTGCCATCACCCACCCCTGTGGGAATCTTCACATCTGCATCGCCTCGGCGCCAGCTTGACAGACAGCAAATCTACCACCAGAGACCGACATGAACGACAACGGCAGTCCCGGCGTCCATGCTTCGCTCGCACAGCTAGCAACATCTTTGAATTTGGAGGTGGCGCAGCTCAAAATTGCACTGGCGGAAGCGTCCGACCTGCTGCAGCAGAATGGAAATGCCAGCTTGTCCCTCCATGTTGCTCTCGCTCGAATGGGATATCAGATCAACGGCCTGACATTTTATCCCATATTGGACAAATTTCGGCGGACCTTCGCGGGTGTTCTCGCGAATGAACCAGGTAAGCTAGAGCAAGAGGTTTCACAACTGTAGCTCATTGCATGCCTCAGTCGTTACTCCCGCAATCCCAGTACCTCAAATGAACCCAAATCCCTACTCGGATATCCCGCATCAATCTTTCAAGCTGAGCCCTTCGACTAAGGATGCTCCTCCAGCTTCACACACAGAATCTACCAAGGCTGTGACCTCTGATAATCGCGCAAACTCCGAGGTTGACAGTCAAGCTACTAGAGAGGATGACGTGGCGCACCCTTCCGAAAGCAAAACCATACCTATTCAAGGCAGCGATCACTATGTGGGCTCTCCAAACAAAAACTTACACGAAATTACTCCCGCTAAAGACACTCCACCCTCGGACTCAGCGCAAGGGGAGGCGTGGCATCACGGGCTTCTTCCTTCGCCATATAGCTTGGGAAAGACCCACGAAACATCATGATTGAGCGTATTTTTGGCATTCAATCCTAAAGGTGGCCAGGATGTGTGAAAGCGCGGCCAGAGATGAGCTTTCGATGCAGCAGTAACAGCGTGTTAGTAACCATTCGAATGTGTATTTGTTACCGTATGATTTGTTTATTGAGGGGTAAAACGGCGCTCGCTCCGAAACCGCACGTTATATAGCAAAGAGGTGGAGGCTATTACCCAGTTAATCATCAATCCTCACTCTAGCTACCACAGTCACCGTCGATCCGTTTGCTGCCGTAGTCACGCAGGATCCAGCATCCCCCCACGTAACAATCGCAACTTGGTAACGTGGTCTCAACAGCAAACGCGGTTAGGGAGCCGGATAAAGGGGCTCTCGCGCTCTCTTACCATTCTGTCTCCTTATCGCCACATGTGTTAAGGTGAACCTGACTCCTGGGCTGTTTATTTACCCCGTGTTTGCCTTTACTTGTATAAGCCTTGCTCACCGTGGATATATAAAGTCGCCTTCACCCTGACTTCTCTTCTCTCCTAGATAGCTGTAAACCGCCCCCTTCCCCCTGATATCCTTCCTTTGCTTAACTCCTTGTTCCTCTTCAACTTAGCTTTTCCAACAGCTACCTGAAGATGTCATCCCCAGGCAGTAACAAGGGCAATTCCACCCCCAACAAGAACAACAAGGGCGATGGTGGAAAGAAGAACTCTCCGCGCGGACCTCCTACCCTGTGGAATGATCCCCCTATTGTGCAGTACGAACAAGCATTTGACGACTACTTGAGAGAACAGAGTGGTGGTGCAGAAATCCCTCCGCCCACTTCAGGACCACCATTTCCGTCTCAGGCTATAGGTGGCCTCGAGGTCTTCGAAGGTAAGCAGTGCTGTTCCTCGATTCACGCAGAAACCTTCAACCTGACTTATTGGCTCAGTTCCTTCTGCCCAAGATCGCGACGCCTTCCTCCGACAGCATGAGACACCGCGAAAACCTCAAGGGAACACCGCAGTACCAACCAGCGACCCCGGATTTGGAAGTCAGCCGGGAAGCTCTCCGCGCGATAGACGAGGTCCAGTAGGCAGTAAGACGCCGCCTCTCGCATACATGACGTTCTTCCCGCTCACAAATAACGCCGTAGACCCGTCAACTCCACGCAGTCGTGGACGCGTTCAAGGCACTTTCGGTAGTAAGTTGGACCTCGCATCTGCGTTGACATCCTTCTCGCTGACACGCAACCCTTGCAGGCTCTCCGCTCCAAGGCCAGGAACGTAGTCCTCAAGGACCTGGCAGCAGTAAGTGGCGACCATTTCATTTCCACGGTACTTCTCGCTCATTAATTCTCCAGACCATTCAAGCCCGCTCAATCCGCGTGGCAACCAAGGTCCAGCAACCGGTAGTAGGTCCGTCCCCTCGATGCCTTTGAGAAGCTCCTCGCTAACATATGATCACTCAGCCCCCCCTGGTGGCAGCCTCTTGAGTGGCTACCAACCGCGCCCGGCCCCAGCCCCATCACCCCAACAAGAGGTAGAGGCACCGGTAGAGGCAATTTGACACCGCGAGGCACATCAACTTCGTCGGGCAGCAGAGGCTCTGGTGGTCGGGGTGGAGGAGGCCGAGGAATGGGTAGGGGCATGGACAAGATCCCTTTCCCGGCTGGCTTCACTTGGGACCGCGAGAGCCTGATGCGCTTGGCTAAGTGGAAGCATATCAACAAGAAGAGCATGCGGACGATCGTTGATGAGGGCATCTTCCCAGGATACTCCGCGGACCAGTTGAAGCAGATCTGGGAGCAGCATGGGAAGCAGGCAATGCGGTATCTGGATAAGTGGCAGGATGATCGTTGAGAAAGCTAAAGAATATATTGAGTGTTTTGGAAGACGATGGGCATGGGTATAGATGAGGCCGGAAGTCCTCAGATGATTACAGAACTGGATGGGTACAAGCACTTGGGATTAGCTGTCTCCTGGTGGAGTAGGAAGGCAATCGGAAGTGCAGTAATAACTTACTGGAAGACATCAGCATTCCTTAAATTTTCTGTGTATTTCAGTCATTGCGATCATATTTTGGTGCATTCTTCACAGCTTAACAATGTCCAAAAGGTGATTCACTTACATCTTCGAGGAATCAGAAGTATAGTAACTAGATGATTGCCCATCTCCTTCACGTAACCTACATCTACTGCTGCATTTTCACCTTCGCCTTCTCCCCAATTGTTCTGTTCACCGTCCGTTCTTTCGAACCCGCCTAGTTCCTATGGCATCCTCCTTTTCTCATCCTTCTCCTGCTCAAGCTTTGCCACTTCCTTGGCCCGCTCTCCGACTCATACAATCCTTCGTTCGATGACATCCGGCTCCGTGTGATAGTGATCAGAGAGCTCGTTTTGTTCAATTTGTCGTGTCGCTGAGGAGTAGCACGAAAGTGTGGTGCGGTGCGAGGCGGGAAACCGTGTCACTTGACACGGCTCGAAGTTGCGAAGAGGGCGGCACCCAAAGGCATGCAGCCAGTGGCCGGCGCTGCTGTACGATGCTAGTGGACAGCTCACAGTGAAGTGAAGTGAAAGAGCGGGATTTGTCTCTGTTCCTGGTACCAGTCGCTCCTTCCTCACGGTGAACCTGGCTCGTGCGCAGCCCTGCATAGGAACGGAAGGCGCGTCTTGACCTCTCGACCTCATCATCCACACGCATACCGATCGACATCTTCCTTGCACTTCAACAGCACCACCTACACATCGTGTTCCCGCAATGACTATGGGAGGTGGCGACGCAGACGCCATGCGCGCTCACCTGGAATCGGTCGGCACCGCGAGTAGGCCTACCCTTACTGACGCCGATACAGTCACCGAAGGTTCCATCTCCGGACCCGATCCTGATTCCGAGGTCTTGAAATACCGCATGCAGCTCACGTGGGCTGAAACACACATCGTCAACCTCCAGAAAGAGGTGGTTGCAATATACGAGCGTGTGACAAAGGCGGAAAAGCGAGCTGATAGTGTCGCGAAGGCATCCAACCCTATTGATCGCGCTCAGGAAGATGCTACCGAAAGCACGCTCAAAAGTCAGGTCGAGGGACTTCAGGCTATGGTTTCAGCTCGAGACGTTAAAATCGAGCAAATAGCGGAGAAGTACGAACAGCTCAACACCAAGCACTACAATGCCCTTAAGAACAACAAAAAGATGCGGGTAGACCTCGACAAGGGCTTTGAAGGAGCTACGTTTCTCCGAGCCCTGAACGAGAACCTGGAGCTCGACATGGAGGATTCGCAATCGGACCTCTCTGGGGTGAAGCATAAGAATAAGAGGTGAGTTGGAGAGATCCTGAAGGGATTCGCACACGTTTGCTTTTCCAGTGCAAAAGCTGGTGGGTATGCGAAGTATCCCAGGTGTCACTATAACGAGACCAATCAACGCTTTTTGACTGACCGTACATCTGTACTAGGCTGCGAAAAGATCACGTGCGGATGCTTGCAGAACTCGATGCCCGGCTTCCTCCCGACACCCGGCTCGAAGCTGAGAACACCAAGCTCAAGGAGCATCTCGACGGACTCCGCGTCAATATAGCCAGGTATGTTACCGAATTGGACCTCGCCAAGGGCGGCGTTCGACTGTTCAACTGCGACCACGACCACTTCCGCGATAGTAAGTCCTGAAGTGATCCGCAGGTATCAGATTATGGTGCTAACTACTTAGTTCCCGACGGCCGTAACTCGACTGGAGAGGTCTCAGCGGCAGCGGTTAATGAGGAACTCTTTACCGAGTGAGAGGACGATGTTGTGTTCCTGAAGGAGTATAACAACGCTAGGCGAACGTTGTTGGCTCATCACCGTGCACACGAGAAGCACCAGCAGGGGCGTGGGATTGTGAGCTTGCGCATGAAGAAGGCGTTCGTGGATGTGGATGAGAAGCGAGGTGTTCAGATCAAGTATTAAGCGTGATGGGATCGCGTAAGCTCCAGCTCTTACTAAACCTGGTTGCTTAACAAGCCGATAGCATAGTCGCCACGCGCAACAAATTTGCGTATACCTTCAGGCATCTGTTATCCTGCAAAGTGCTCTTCAACGTGAAACGCCACAGCTCGCTCATCGCCTTCAAAATCTCCACACACAGGGCACTTGACCACCTCTTCGTCCCCCATACCACTACCCACTCCTCTCTTCTGCACTTGATGCCTCTTATCCGCCTCTTCTAGCGCAGCAAACAGACCATCACTGCTTGCTTGAACCCTGCTTTCGTCGTACAAGTAATCATCTTCCTCTCTGATATCTCTCTCCACTCGCCCACCCACCATCCTGCCACCCCCTCTGCTCATACCAGGACTTTCACCATTGCGACCCAACCCCATTCCCGCACTCGCCTCCCCCTTCTCGCCCTCTTCGTTGCCAACTAGCCCCTGCACCCGCCCCACTCGTCCATCGCGCAACCGCACTTTCACGCCTCTCGGGTGATCTCCGCGCGTTAACAAGTCGGCTACGATACCCTTCACCTGGAGGCCTGTGGGCTGGTCTTCTTTGAGGACAATCGATACGCCTGAGCCGGAGCGGATGGCGGAGTGGGGCGGGACGGAGGAATAGGCGGGGTGGTCCGGATGGTGATGTGGTTGTTGAGAGCGAGATTGGGTTGCCGTGTTGAAAACGCGAGGAGTGGGATTCGTGCGAGATGAATTCTGGTAGTCGGAGCCGCCGCGGAGTTGGCGATTTCCGCGGCCTCGTCTGTTGGGTTGCATTGTGGTGTTTCGGGAGATATTGTGAGGCAATCTGGGGGCGAGAAAGGTATAAATGTTTCTGTCGTGAGGTGTCAAATTTTTCGATGAGCCACGTTTCTTGGCAACGAAGATCGTGCTGGTGTGGATGAGTGAGATTGAGAGGCTCGTATCCTGTTTGTCAATAGGTTCTTTCTAGCTTTGTGTAGTCGAATTGTGGAATTGAAAAAACAATTGATCAAGATCGGCAAAAGAGAACCATGAATATGTTAGCGCCACATTATGTCATCGGTCCTTTACCAACACCAAAAACTGCAAGCGACACGGATCTCGCACTGAGATGCGCAGTCGTACATGAAATCCCCTAACATGTGGCTTACGGATCATTGACATTATCAGATATACGAACGGCCAGTGGCTCAGGTTCCAGTTTGAGCCGCCTCTCATTTCCCTCTTGGCGGACAAAACTTACAAGTCAGTAGTGGGTCTTGACTTGCATAGCAGTTAACATACAAGAAAAGGCACTGGACATAATCCGATTAAGGATAGCGGTGGTTGGTGCGTAGGTAGTGCTAAGAATTGGTGATGTAGATTGTAAGATAGATTTATGATAAGTTGTTCTTAATTCTCACGTGTGAGCCGCTTGCAGTGCACTGCCGCATGTCAAATAGGCAACGGGACGCTGGTCAGGATGATCGATAACCATATGGCCCGGTGCTCAAATTCGAAATTGCTTGTACGTCAGCCGTTGTCGAGAGCGTTGCTCGTGGTGCGAGGAAACAATTGTTAGCAATCCACAACCAGTTGCACCACACTCAAAAGGCTCGCGATTCGCATTCTCCTCATTCCTGATTTTGCCCTCATGAGTAGCACCGGACATAATACTTCAATCTCTACCATCGGCAGTACGCAAGACAACCGAATGACACTTCCGACTCACCGGTTCATCACGGGTGCCGACGACACTCGGATTCTCGTAGCCAAACGCCGCAGAGCTCTTGACAAACTAAATCTACCCGATGACGTGAAAGGCAAGATTGAGAAAGAGCTGGACAGACAGGGTTGGCTTAGTTATCTTGCAAGTAACGAGCCTCGTGCGGTTCCTATGAGCAAGAGATCAGACACATTCTCCAAGGAAGACACCCGCGCATTGCTGTGCTTCAAACGTCACTGTCCAAGTCTAAACATTACAATTATCCGGGACACATTCTTCTGGAGCCAGGGTGTTGCGGCAAGCGAACCAGCTAACAGCCTAAATAAGAAGTTGGAGACGCTCCGAGATCGAGACATGGACAATTGGAACGAAAGCAACGATGCTATGCCAGAGCGATTCTACGACGAAGGCCGTGCGACTTTCGATGCGATGGCAGAATCCAATATGTTTGGCGACTTCTCGGTCCTGGAGCTGGAGACGAGGTACGGACAGATCAAAATCAAAGAGGCGAAGGGAGAGAAGGACGAAGACTCAAAAGAAAAGAATAAAAGGAGGTGGAAGGGGAAGAGAAAGGGGAAGAGAAAGGGGAAGAAAGTGCAGTCGAAGTCACAAGCCAAGACAAAGGCCACTGGAGCAGATGTGAAAGGAAAAGGGAAATAGAGGGAACTGCGGCCAAGGCCTACGGAAATCGAGCTTAGCACGAGGTTTGATGAAACGGATGAAGACGAGGCGATAGGATCTGGCGATGAAAACACAGATTCTGATTATGAGGATGGGGCTATGTAGGCGCCCTGAAGTGGTGAGGGAGAGCGTGGCTTAGTTTGAGGCCTGTAGGAAATGATCTAGTCATAGATATAAACTATCAACGGAGCGTGGACAACGTATGTTGGGGGACTTGATCGACCTAGGATCTTGACACAATGCCACGAGGCGAAAAGGCGGAGAAGACCAGGATACGATCGGTGTTGCTGTAGCTAGATCGAGAATTATCAGCAGAATACCCAGAGATAGTGGTAGACTAGGTACAGGATTGGCGCATGGCCAACGTAATCTGATGCATTCCTTCTACCTATGATGCGGCGGCGCTTCTTGGCCCAGAGACTGCGGTTTCGAACAGCGTGCAGATCGACCATGCCGCCAGAACTGTTGCAGAATGAAGCCCTCCGCGGTAGCATATGAATTTGTTGGGACAACAACCTCTTCGCATGATGCCTAAACTACATATCCACATTTCCGGCTATGGGTGAAGCTGTGGAGACGGGTCTCGTGAGCAGTGTGGTTTTTGCTCTCCGCACTCCACACATGCAACCCTGATCCCGCAGGATTGCACCGGAGTCGCTTGGTCTTCGTCCGAATAAGCACGACAAGGATGAGACAAGGTTTTGCCGAGCACGTGAAACAGGCGGCAAAGGCTTTTTAGCGCTAGCTTAAGTAGGATAGTGACATCATGGCGCAACAACCACCTGCTCCGTACTTTGTACTTCCCCGCACGACTCCAGCTTCCATGACGGGGATCAGTATCCATCGTATTTCGTGGGACAACACCCTAGAAGCACTCACCGTATGTCTGTATTCGCGCGTCAGCACCAGCATCAGCGCAGCCGCAGACAGACCACGCCGCAAGATCGTACGTTCCTGTGGGACATTACCCCGAGCGCACACCATGGTTCCCGGAGAGCGCGAAGGTCTTGGTGTACTTGCCAAGCCATGGCTGAGTGCACGGCTCACGGCTTGTTAATCGTTCCCACTTTCAGGCAAAAGAGGTGGAGCCTTTCACTAACATGAGTACTAGCGCGTGTTCTATCTCTTTGACAGTGACGTGTTGCTGGCGGAGATAACGCGCTGACTGCAACCTCCACGCCTACCAGCGACCCGGATGCTACGTTCGGGGCAATCCCGAAGGGTGAATCAGAGGCGCGAGCCTGCAGGACGTTGAGAGACCCGCTGTTAGGCCGCCCGGGGTTGGGGTTACTTTAGAGTGCTGCGATCCCCGGATTTTGGCGTTTGCATCGCACGTCCGTTTGCTTTGTTTTTCTTGTGCTTACGCGTTGAATCACTGGACCTCGAGTGCGACCCAACAACACCACTCAATTTGATCCATCATTGTCAATCACCATGGACGGAAAGGACTCGGCCGCAGGTGTGCCTGAGAAGGAGGTCTACACTGACCCCAATGCGCATCACACTGAGAAGATTGTCGCGCCCCACGACGAGAAGATGACTGCCCCTGGCGGTGAGAAGTTCCCTATCACCGAGCACGACTCTGATCTTGCCGGCGCAACAGAGCGCCGCCAGTCTGTCGCGGGTAATATCGTCCACAACCCCCTTGCGCGTCTTTCCAAGCAAGCTGCCGTCGCCGATGCGGCCGCGTTCGCAGAGAGCAATGGCATGGCCGACCAGGCTGCGCTATTTGGCCGCGCTGCCCTCGTTGCGCGCGACCCCAGCCGCTTCGAAATGCTCACTGAGCTCCAAGACGACGAGCGCGCAGCTCTCATCTACGAGCGCGAACACAAGTGGAATGGTCCTACCATGCTCTGGTACTCCATCGGCTTGTGTGCCATTGGCGCCGCAACACAAGGTTGGGATCAGACTGGCTCCAACGGTGCGAACTTGTCTTTTCCCGAGGAGTTCGGCATCGATGGTAAGGGAACTGACGAGTGGATCGTGGGCATTGTCAACAGTATTATTTTCCTGACTGCCGGTCTCATCGGCGCGTTCATCGTCGACCCGCTGAACCACTACCTCGGACGCCGTGGCGAGATCTTCCTCACTGCGGTGTGTCTGACAGCCACGCCCATCGGTTCTGCGTTCGCAAAGTCATGGCAAGGTCTTTTCGCCGCGCGCTTCGTCATGGGTATTGGTATCGGCGCGAAGAACGCGACCGTCCCCATCTACAGCGCTGAAATGGCACCTGCGCGTATTCGCGGCGCGCTCGTCATGTTCTGGCAGCTGTGGGTGGTCATCGGTATATTCCTCGGTTTCACTGCCAACGTCATCGTTAAGGACACTGGAAGAATCTCTTGGCGCCTCCAGCTGGGATCCGCCTTCATCCCTTCTTTCGTCCTCATGTGCGGCATCTTCTTCTGTCCCGAGTCTCCCCGTTGGCTCATGAAGCATGGCAAGATCGCTCAAGGATACGAGTCCATGAGGAAGCTGCGCAGCCACCAAATTATCGGCGCGCGAGACTACTATTACTCGTACGTCATCTACCAGGAGGAGCTCAAGCTCGCGCGTGGAGCCGGGTACTTTGCACGCCTACGGGACTGCTTCACGGTGCCGCGTATCCGACGTGCCAACTACGGCGCTAGCACGGTCATGATTGCGCAGCAAATGTGCGGTATCAACATTATCAGTTTCTACTCGTCGACCATCTTCCGCGACGTGGGCTACACTCCCACTCAAGCGCTGTACGCATCTCTCGGATACGGCGCCGTCCAGGTCGTCTTCACAATCCCAACTCTCTTCCTCATCGACACCAAGGGCCGCCGCAACCTGTGCCTGATCACCTTCCCCATCATGTGCATCACGCTTCTCGCCGCCGGCTTATCCCTGCTTGCTCCGGAGACGGCGAGCCGTGGAGAGCGCATCGGTCCTGTTGTGTTCTTTGTGTACCTCTTTACGATTGCATATTCGATGGGTGAGGGGCCGGTTGCCTTCCAGTACTCTGCTGAGGTTTTCCCGACCATCCAGCGTGAGCAGGGTATGGCGTGGGCTGTGTGCATCAACAACACATTTGCTGGTGTTTTGGGTCTCACGTTCCCGCGTATGACGACGGTGATGACGCCGACCGGAGCTTGTGAGTCATACCTCCTCAGCCCGCTTGAATGCTCTGCTAACTTGCCATCTTAGTCGGCTTCTACGCGGGTCTCAACTTGATAGCATGGGGCATGATATTCTGCTTTCTGCGCGAGACCAAGCAACTCACACTCGAGGAAATTGATCGTAAGCCATATTGCATACATCACTCCTATTCATGCACTAATGTCCGCATAGAGGTCTTCTCCGTCCCCACATCCGTGTACCTCAAATACGAGACCAAGGTCTGGCTACCCTACTTCATCAAGCGCCACATCTTCCGCAAGCCAATCGCCAAGCCTGCGCTGCTCGACACTCAGACTGGCCACATTGAGCCTGTGCCGGCTGCTTAGATATGAAGAAGAAGATGGCAATGAGGGCAAGTAATGGAGTTGGACGAGTTGGATAATGCGAATGAGAAAAGTGAATGGGTAGATACTGTTGACCCAGACGTGAGACATGGGATATGTCAGTCTTTTGAATGCGAACGATACCCTTTGGATGGAGTTGAACACTGTTTCTACATCTATATGCAGCCGTCTTCTTCCATGTCTATACTGCCATCCCAAACGCCCACCCCAATCCCAGTTTCTCTCGTTCACAACTCCTTCTTACCTCCTTCATTCGCCAACTTCTTCTTCGCCTCAGCCTTTCTCTTCCCCTCCACGCGCTTAACCGCCGCCTCAGCTCCAATCCCGCCAAACACCAGCCCAACACCCACCCACTGCATCCCCGTAACCACGTGCCCAAATAGCACCACACTGACCAACATACTCAGCATCTTGCGCGTCACCGTGACGGTCACGAGTAACAAACTGCTGAAATGTGCCAGCGTGTGGAAAATGAAGACCTGTCCCACCGCGCCGCATGCGCTGAAAGCCAGCACGTCCCAGCCGACGGACGGGTACGTGGACACAAAGTTCAGCGCGTCGGCGAGTTCGTTTGGCGATGAGAGGTATGATGATACCGCTGTGCCAGCGAGGTAGGGTGATAGAAGTAAATACCCAACCGTAAGTACCGTAGAAATGATATTCTGCGCACACATCATCTGCTGCCCGGTAAAGCCCTTCCACCTCATAAAAATCTCATCCTGAACCGTATTCGTCAACCCATCCATCAGCAAATTCACACCCAGCAAAAACAAGCCCAGCGCCTTACTTGCGTCCGCAGCCACGCCTTTCTTCGCGGCTTTCTTCGCCGTGGACGGATTATGCAGCGTAAACACTGCGACGCCGAGCGTGACGCACAGCACGACGAGGTACTTGTACAGCGGATACCGTTTCTGAAAAATACTTATGTGCAAAAACATGACCGGGAGCAACTTGCACGACTTGGCGAGTATGAAGGTCACGTAGTCGATGTGCTTTAGGCTAGCGTAGCCAAAGGGCGAGGCGAGCGAGGACGTTACGGCGATAAGGAGGAGGGGGAAGAGGATTGCGCGCGAGGGGAAGATGGGCGGGACGGTGCGCGTGTGGGTTGTTGGGTGCCGCGGCGCGGAGGTGTAGAGGTAGATGAGACCGGTTATGGCGGCGAAGGCGGATTGGATGGTGTTGAGGAAGATGGCGTATTTGAAGCGCGAGTGTTGGGGGCCGTGGGTGGTGGTTGTTAGGCGCTCTTGGAGGTAGGCCCAGCTTAGACTGTGGAGTGTTAGATGTATTCTCTGGAGGAGAGTGTAGGACGTACAAGCTTGCGTATATGCCGCCGACGCATATCACTAGTTGTCCTAGGCCAGCTTCTCTCTGCTCTTGCGGGTTGCGCGCCTCCTCTGCAATCTTCTTCTCGAGCGAGTGTACCGCGTCGTCAAATTGGTGTGAAGCGCCATTGGCCTGTTTCCCCTTCTCTTTATTCCGCGCTTTGGAACTTGCGCGCGCCATCTCTATTCGACTTTAGTGTGGTGTGTGTTGAAGGAAGGTGAAGTCGCGTGTAGTAAAGGAGTGTGAGTTGCGCGTGGTCGAGATCCTCAAAGGCAAGAGTCGAGGACAGCAATCGAAAAAAGAAAGAGCAGGAAGACGGATGCAAGAGGGGGAGAGTAAGGAGCGTTAAGTGACAGGTGTCTCCCACGCAGTACAATCTCACCTCACCTGTCCAAAGTCAACCGTGGCATCAAGTCGCGGAGCTAAGACGGGGGTAAAACGCCACTCACGCACGGCCCCGTCCGGTCATTTCAGCCTCATGCGTTTCTCGCTTACGAAACGTGGGGTCGGTCGTCGCGAAGAAGGTGGGATGGAGAATGTGAACGCCACGGTTTGTGAGTATTAGAGCTACGGATTCGAGTCTAGGGGGGCAATTGTCTTGAACGGTGGTGCTTGATTTGACTTTCTGCCCGGGTTGGACAATGGGGAAGGATCAGAGTGCGGTTTGGACAGAAAGGGCATGTATGTCTAGGACGGATTCTACCGGAATCATCTAGTGAAAGCGAGTCTAATCCAGCGTAATGTATGCGCGAAAGTCGTAAACGTGATATTTCCATCCCGCACAGAAAATGCTCAAGTTGCCAACCCAGGTAAAAGGAAAAACGCCGAACTATGCATCCGTGCCCACCCGCAAAATCCTCCTTCTCATAAGTCGCGAGGATAGACAGCCTTACGCGAAAAAGTTCAAACCCAGCGTCGAACTACTCCCATCAAAACCTCCCACCCTCAAGCTTCCCCCCTCCCAATCTTCGCAACTGCACTCCTAACAAGTACCCACATCGGCCCCGCACTCCCCTCCTTCCTCCCCGCCTCCTCACCACCACACCTCCTCCTCCACATCTCCCTCCAGCCCCTCTCCGTATCCCTCTCAACAAACCTCATAAGCTGTCCCGCGCGCTTACCCTGCCTCCTATACCCACGCATAAACGCATCCCACTCGCTTCTCTCTTTAACAAACAGCACAACCCCGTTGCCCGCATCGATCGGCTGGCTGCCGCTGCAGATGCGCGCTTCCCACGCGGAGCTGACTTGCTGGAAGGTAAAGTCGCAGGCGTGCAGGATATAGTACCGTTTTTTCTTGCCGCAGCCAGAGGCGAGTTGGCTGGAGGGCGTGATCCAGCGTTCGGCGCGGGAGTAGATGCCGTCTGCGAGGGCGGCGTGGAGCAGGTGTGATGGCACGTATTGGCGGCATGCGAGGAGGAGTTTGTTGCGGAGGAGCGGGAGGTTGATGTCTGGGTGTGCGGTGGGGATTTGTGGCGAGTAGGACAGCAGGGGCTTGGATGTGCGTGTTGAGCGTGCGGGAGGTTTGGAAATGCGGCCGGAGAGGACGGGGAATTGGTGGGCAGTTATAGTCTGCGTCTGAACGGGTGCCATGGTGTGTGAAGTGGTAAGAATTTTCAGGTCGTGTCGTTACTTCTTCGAGTCGTGAAGTCGTAAAGTCGTAAATCAGTGTCCAACAGCAAAATTGCAACCCCCAGACAAAGTGCGGTCAAGCCCATCTTTAAAAAGTCCAACCAAGCAGCACGCCGTCCACATCAAGTCTAGCTGCATGTCGAAAGCTGCATGCCGCCTCGGAAATCAATCGGGCGTGCATTTCGGTATGCTTAGTCTACGGATCCTGGCGGTCAGTGGCAAGCATAGAAGGATAAGCGAGGTCAGCTGCCGCCGAACCTCTCCGCGCGTGCAGAGCCTGCATGTTGTTGTGTGCGGGAAATGATGATGGAGGTGATTGCTTGACGCTTCGATGAATAGGGATTATCATAGTATTTTTGTGTTTTGAAGTCGTGTCGGGAAGTGTGTCGCTCGACTGACAGGTTTGACAAGCATTTTGAGCTGGACCCTGATGACGTATCTTCAAATTGTAAGCCGAATCACAGCCTCACCAAACACAGTCACAGCAAATCTTTTCAAGTCATACTTGGTATCATTGTTGTCGGTATCTAGGAGAGTAGGTAAGGAGGGCGTGAAGGTGATCGTAAGAGCAAGTAGTGTAGTGTGTCGAGGGAGAGTGATTAGGAAAGGAGGTACAGAATCGGGGTGGTGGATAGTGGTGTCGGTATGGTGTGATGTGGTGTGAGAGCATGAGAATGATCTCGTTGGTCTTCCAGTCGTCTTCGCCAAAACCCCAGACAGTAAAAGGAAAATGGACGCCAGTCTCCTCATCACTGGCTGTCCGGATATCAAAAGCCATTAGTCATGACACTCGTGACGCTCAATCTGCTGTCAGACCTCGAACAAGCTCTGACCCGAAGAAAAAGGAATAATGCCCCTAACAACCCCTGGTATCCATAAGTAGAAGCAGAAAGGACCAAGCAAGCCAGTGCTTTTGTGTCGTTTTGTGGGCGTGCCACCCTGAGCGCTCAGTTCGACGGCAGGAGGTCGTGAGGCTGCTCTGTCGCACAGGCTATCCATCTTCGTCGGTGGATCGCACCATACCGCCTACTCCTGCGCCTGGCTGCGTCGCATCTTCTCCGCCTCGAGGTTCTCGTACAACAAGTACAAGGCCTTCTCGTTGGCGGTGGCGCTACCGGTGATGGTGAACATGCGCTCGCCGGTATCGTCATGGGGGGCCTTGGCGATGGAGATGCGGGCACCCGACGTCTTGCGGATCTCGCTAATCTTGCTACCACCACGCCCGATGATGCAGCCAACCATGTCGGAGGGAATGCTGATATTCTGCGTCTGCAGCTCGACGCCGTCCTCGTCGTGTGTCGGGGGTGGAGGCCGGCTCGCGGCGTCGGATCCAGAGCGGCGCGAGTACGTCGTGGGCGGCGAGTCGCTGAAGTCGGCGCCGTGACCAGTGCGGTTGTACGAGCGTCCACCGCTGAGACCTCCAGCAGCGCCACCGTTGGACAGAGGGCCGGGCCCAACGCCTGGCTGCACCCTTACAGAGGGGTTGTAGAGGACGGTGCCGTATCCGCGCTCGTGATCGTCGATGAGGCACTTGCCAATCTCCCAGATGGCCTTCTCGATGCCGGATGGGGAGCCCTGTACCTCGACGATGCGCTCGGTGGACTGGGGGAGCATCTCCTTCTGTGCCACCATGCGCACGCCAGACGCGTCTTGGATCTGCTTGATCTTCAGGCCCTGGCGTCCGATGATGGTGCCCATTTGGTTGTGCGAGATGAGGAGGCGGATGGCTGGGGATGTTAGTTTGTGGTGTGGTACTTTTAGGCGTGGAACATACGATGGGTGCCGTCGGTGCGGACGAGACCGCCCATGCCCATTGCGGGTGCGCCGTCGAGGAGGCCTTTGGCGACCAAGCCGTATGCCTTGGAGATGCCCGAGAGACTGCCGGTGACGGAGAGGACGCGGTCGTGGACGCCCTGGACGACCTTGCTGACGCCGGCGCGCACGCCAGTCTCATCACGCAGGTCAGCGACGTTCTTGCCCGCCTTGCCAATGATAACACCGGCCTCCTTCGACGAGACAATGGCGCGGAGGGTGAGCTGCGAGTCGGCGTACTCCTGCTCGGTGCGCGGGGTCACGTCGGCCTCGCCGTCGATGTTGAGGCGGTCGAGCTGCTCGGCGACGCGGCCGGCATCCTGACCGGGGCCTGACTGAGACTCTTCGGTGGACATGGTGTAGGAATGGCCTAGGAGCGAGCTGCGGGTGCCGTCAGTGACGTAGCTTTGCGACGCGCGACACGGCAAAACTTACGAGGTGTCGCGGGGAGCAAGAGGGAGTTAGGTGAGGTAAGAGTGGTCGGGCGCGTGGAGGGCCTGCCAATTATCGCGTCAGTTGTTAAAGGGTTTTGACGTGGTGTTGCGAAGTTCGAGCAGCAACTCACAGGTGCGGGAGTGGCGGGGAGGTGGTCGGTGCGGGTCAACCGAAAGGTGAGAGAGATGGGAGCAGGGGGGAGAAGACTGGAGGACACGTGGGGGAGAGGGCGTGGTGGGCGTGCAGTCAGGATATGGAGAGAATGGTGTAGGTGTAGGAGAGCAGGTTCACGTCGGGGACAAAGAGGGCTGCATGTGTGCTGGGATAATCGGGAAGACAGGTCGCACTCTCTCTCTTTAGCGAGGCGGACGAGCCTTGCCGTATTCAATGGAATGCGCTTGCGTGTTGGTGCAGTAGATTGCCTGTGTAGCAGCAGCATCCGTCATAATGGTGGAAGCAATCACCCTGCATTGCAGTGGCTGCTGTTGCTGTTGCTGTGCAGCGCATCACCCCGCAGCCTCATAAAGCCACTCGTGGATGCCAAGAATAGAGGGCAGCCTCGTGGGTTCGGTCATGTATCTACTATCATGTCTATATCCAACGTTATTTCATCTCCTCATAGTTTTCTACTAGTAAATTTTGGTGTATACATTCACTCAACTGTTTCGCTCCATGCGCCCCAGTGTAGACGTCGGCAACAAACCTTTCCAACACCACCCATGCATTTCAACCAACGCCATGCCAACACTACTTCTGCGCCTCAAACACCACCTTCTGCACCTTCATCTTGTCGAAGATGTCGTAGCCCTCGACAGCCTCGCTCAGTGGCATGATCTTGTCGGCCATGAATCTACACGAGTTAGTGAGGAGGAACGTCAAGTTGCTTTCAACTCACCCAAGCTTGTCCTGATGCCTCTTCAGACTCTCCAACGCCTCTTCAAACACGCTCCTTACCGGACATCTCCCCATCTGCACCCTAATGTTCTTGTTATACGCCTCATTCCCAGTCCATGGAATCTCCCCGTTGTGTACACCAACACTCGAGATCACACCCCATGGCCGCACAAGCTCATATCCCATGCGTAGCGCTGGGCTTAGTCCTACTACTTCAATGACAATGTCTGCACCTCGGCCGTCTGTAAGCACTTTGACGCGGGCATCCAGTCCTGCGCGATCGGTTTGGAAGTTCCAGGGTTCGGCGCCGAGGGACTTTGCGAGTTCCAGACGGGAGGGTACGGAGTCAACGGCGAGAATCTTCTTTGGGTTATAGTCGGTAATGTTAAGGAGAGCGCAGAGGGCAACGGGGCCGCAGCCGATAAGGACGACGACGCTGTCTTTGATCTCCTCGGGCGTGGAGTGTTGGAAGCCGTTTTTGGCGGCAAACATGCCTTGATGGTGTTAGTAGATGTTAAGCGTTGTGGTTGGTTTGATATAGCTGGTCCTCCAGTCGGCATGTCACAGCTGGATGTTTGAACAGTTCAGACTTCTCCACACGTACCAGTAGGAAAGATATCCGCCATCAACACCAGCGCCTCGCCCTTGATATCCGATGGGGCTTTTACGACCGTCGAATCTGCTAGTGGGACACGCACATACTGGGCTTGCGCGCCGTCAAGCGGTCCGCTACCGAGCAACAAGCATTTGGTGCATCGAGACGAGTAGCCGCGTGTGCAGTAGAAGCACTCGCCGCAAGAGATTGTAAAGGGCGAAACTACGTGGTCGCCGACTTTGAGTTTCGTGACTGCTGATCCGACTTCGTGGACGTGTCCGGTGAACTCATGGCCCATGATGAAGTCTGTGCCGGAGGGTTGGTGGCCGCGGTAGACGTGTAGTTCGCTGTTGACATTCTGTCATTAATGGGTGTTCTAGTTATGAGAGACGAGATTCAAGTACCTTCCACATAGTGCTGTCTGTGAGTTGTTAGCCTCAATGCCGTCCAACATGTAGCAGTGAATGTACCTTGTCGACCTTGACGATGATATCAGTCTGGTCTTTAATCTTCGGCACTGGCCTATCTTCAATCACAACTTTGCCAGGCCCCTTAAAGACCACTGCTTTCATCGTGTCGTTTCCCATGATTGTTATTCGACGTATGCAAGGATGCTAAGTCAAGAATCGGCAGGATGTTGGGAGAAATAGGATCAAAAGTCCAGCGATGTCGCATACTGAAGTGGAGAACGGCAGCTAAATAGTGTCCGGCATCTGACGACACGCGCTGGTTTCGCGCTCCATGATGGTGTGGAAGCTTACCCCGCCGAGGTCGATTGGGCGGGGTAGCTGGCATCAAGGAGGAAACCGGCTGCGATCTGATACTGCGACATGGACCGAGAATAGAAATGGTTGATCTACATAACATACATATCCTGAAGATCGTCAGCCTCTTATCGTAAAGGCCGTGGATGGTTCTGCGCGTTGTTTCTTGTTTAGCTACCGAAAGCGTCCCAAAGCCTCAATGCGCCCAGAAGACTATCCGGACTTCATGAGACGTTGCGCTCTAGAGTGGAACGCATATTGTCGCCGCCCTAATCAAATCAAGAAGAGAAGTCACACCTCAACGTACCAAAGCAGACCCAGTTCGTAGCCCTCCGTACGCCCTTGTCATGACCGATGGCAGTGCCACTACCATCCGTATGTAACCAACGCCAAAATGACACCGTAAAATGCATATCAAAATCATCCGTTGCCTCCCGAAACGTGTCGTCCTCAAGTCACCGTGCACAGGAGCTCCGCCTCCAGGATGAACTTGCCCTCCTTGTACTTCTCGCTGGCCTCATACGCCTTGTCGTACTTCCAGCCAACCGTCTCCTTGCACTGTCTGCAGTGGATGTCGCGCACGATGTGGCGGCCTGTGGTCATGTTGCGCTCGTTGGGCTCGGATTCGGTGACGTTGACAACGGTGTCGAAGAGGTATGCCTTGCCGTGTTGGCCGCGGAAGTTCTGCGGTCCGTGAGTATGATAGACGCGCGTCTTGTAATTATGGTACACACCCTGCTCAGTATGTCATCGTGGTTGGAGAGGTGTGTCTTGCAGTTCTTGCATCCGTATATGCGCGATGAGTTCAGGTAGATGTTGTATGAGAGACCCATTTTGATGTGAGGTGATGGATACGCGCAGTAAGTGCTTACAGACTGCAAGATTCTGCGGATGTTCGTGGAAGTAAGAGTACTTGTCGCTGTGGGGGCGGAATCGCTGGCTGTGGCCTTGTGACTGAGGTGACGGGTAAGACGGGGTGATGGCAGCGCGTGGAGTGTCACAGAAGGCGCTATTGGGTACACGTCGTCGCGCAATGGCTGCGCTCGCGGCCTAGGAGAAGTATGCAGTGTAAGCTTGGGCAGGGTTGTATAGCTGGAGTTATGCGGAGGTACCAAGCACGAGCCACGCCGTTGCCGTTAAGGCGATGACGCGCGGGTTCCGGGCCAAACTAGTTCAACGACGCCCTCCAAACGCGACACAATTCTTCTTGTTTAGTCTACCGTTCTTAGGACGCCATCTCGATTTCTCATATATCACCGCATTTTGTTCCAGGCGCATTCAACGCGACTTCTACCAGTCCAAAAAGCATCGACTCTCTAGACTAGGCAAAAAACTCCCCTGTTCCGACTCAACCACTTCGCAGGGGTATTGCTCAAATGCAGCAAAACTAGGACCATCACACGGCTTTATGGTGTTACATTGACTCACTCCTGTCAACCCTCTCGGAACACGTTATAGAAGTAGAAAACATCTAGCATTTCGTAAAACCTCGTGACCGCCAAACATAGCCTGTATAACCTCACAACCTTTACAGAGATGCTGTAAGCTCTACATGTACATGTAATCCTGGGTAGCATTCCTAATGTATCGGGAGTGGTCGTCCGTGGTAGGCGCTACGAAATCATCTCAGCGGACCATCTCAGCACTTCTTTCGCCTTTCGTTGGTCTTGATCCACGCGTTTTTATTCCTCACAACTCAACTGCACACTGTTGCAAAGTTCGTACAATACAATTCTATAGGATGACTAGCCTCGCGGGTCTGTTCAAGCACAACAATTGCCCCGGACAACATGGCATGAAAATCAGACACCTACAAGAACGAGCTATATTTCTTTCAAGTCACTTTTTTGGGTATCAAGAAGACCACATAAATGTAGCCGTATTAATAACTAGTCCTGCTGATGCGGCAAATCCAAACATCCTCAACTATCAGAACACCATCCAGCCTCAGAGCCAGTCTCGCGAAAAGGCAGTTCAAAGCTTCAACTCTGCACTACCTAACATGCTCCCTCTTCTTGTCCCATCGTCCGCGCAATGTCAGCTGATCTTCACAATCCGAGGGGAAGGTTAACAAATAACAGAGCCTGCATGCAAGTCCGTTAAGGTCCTCCCTGGAGTCGACATCTCCCTGTGTAGTGATATAATATTCCACTCAAAATACCCCAGATATAGTCAGCACGCACCCGCAAGATGACTAGTGCCCGTACGATTGTTAGCACCCGCGCATGGGAAGGATGAACTCTTGTTCACTTCACTTCACTTCACTTCACTTCACTTCACTTCACTTCACTTCACTTCACCACTGCACCAGTCCGTGCGCAGTTTGCAATTTGCACATATAAACTCGACTTCCGCCCAATACTTTCTCACCACCTTGTCCATCTTTTTCTCCCCCTCTATGTGACAATATAGCGCTCTGCATTATTTAAACCATAGCAAGTCGACAAGCTTAACAGTCACTGACTTCATCCAACAGGCTTCGCAACACATCCGACGCATCGCACAACCGCGCAACACATCCGACGCACCACTCAACCGCGCACCACATCCGACGCACCACACAATCGCGCACCAACACCGTCTCCACGCCCTACCTCACGCCATACACATCCCGCACCACCACCCACAACCTCACAATGAAGAGGGGTGGAAACGTCACGTTCGCACACAAGAGGGGAAGAGGGCAAGGTTCAAGCCGTCCGAGAGCGTCCGAGGCGAAGAAGAAGGCCCCCAATGAAAAGGCCAAATCCACCAAGCCCACGGCTAAAACGTCAGGAACACTCTTTGCGCAGTGTGATGGCTTCGTGGCACTCGGAGAAGAGAACGCGCGTCACCGAAAGACCGTCAATTTCTGCCAGACCCAGCGCGAGGCGTTCCAGCAGCATATCGAGTACTTGGAGCAACAACTCGACAACAACCCACGCGATCTCGAGGATCACAAGAAGCTAATACAGCTGGCGGACGAGTACGCGCACGGCAGTTACCCGCAAGAACTCGACGCCATCGCGACCGAGATGAAGCGCATCCAGAAAACCTCACTGGAGGTGAAAGAAGTCCTCGATCTGTACCGGCAACTGGACACCGCCGAGCTCTCGACAGAAGTTCGCGTGAAATTCGACGAGGCCAAGGAGCAGTGCGAGAGTGCGTTGCGAGATCTCCTCCACGGCGAAGGCGGACTGGCACGAACAGACGTCGACAGCGTTGACAGCCCAATGTCCGAGATTTCCAAGGAGTGCGCCGAGCTCAAAGTCAAGAACCAGCATCTCGAAAAGCTGGTGGACGAGAAGAATGCAGAGATCGAGCAGATGCGAAAGGAGAGAGACGAGTGAAAGGAGAGAGACGAGTGGAAGCTCAAGGCCGAGAGTACGCAAGTCGACCTTCAAGCCTTGCAAGCCGAGAAGAAGGCGTGGGATAACTGAAAGGGAATGAGAGTTTTCGTGGTGGGTATGTTCGAAGGCTATGGTGAAAAAGAGTAGTGGTGTATGTATATATATAAATTATAGTGATGCTTCCCATGAGCGTATTCTGAGCTGCGTCTGTCATGGAATTCCTGCAACATGTTTACATGTAGAGAAGCGCAAACTCTCTGGCAATACTTTGCAAGTATCGAGCCTGTTGTAGCTGTTCAGCGTCGTTGAAGATTGCGTGGAAACGACGCAGCGATATTTGAACGTTGTTGTCGAGAATATCCCGAGGAAACGCACATCCCACGAAATGCGGGCATTCCGGATTGGTAAAACTCCGCAAAGTTTATCAGCATAGCAACCGCCAATTGCACGGCCAGCACAAATAGCATCTAAACGAGATTGGAGGGCTGCTGTGATTTGCCCAGCATGTCTGAAGGCGCATAATGCACCCGCAAACAACGGGTATTTTGCATTGGCAGGCAATTGAGAAGGCTGGTTGCTAAGAGGACAGCTCATCGCTGCAGTGCGCGGAGTGACGATGGACGTTGGCATGGGGAGCTGTGTTGCTGTTGGCAGGTGTTGACATGCAGATCCCAACCCCTCTGAATGATTGTGACTGAGTCGCGGAGACAATCTTCCTGTTCGGCGTCAAGAAAGGGACGAGTAGGACGGGCAGACGAGGTCTGGATTGATGGAGGAAGCTGTCTGTATCAAATCCTCGAACCCAATGGATGCTCCAAACTAGACGACTCTGCTGCAATAATAGCGACCCACTGGTGATTGGGCGGCGGCGATTAAATCAGCCCCAGCCTTCGCTGCACGAGCACTGCGGCTTGACATTGTGGCACTTGCTAGCGGGCCTACCCTCGTCAAGATAGTAGATAGAAGCTTCTAGCATCGCCGGTGAGGTTAATTTTTTTGACGGTCGGATTCTCAACCAACGCTGCAGCCAACTAAATTTCGTGACACAATAGCACTGCCGCTACCCTTTCAAGTCCCGCTTCCGCCTCCATGGTTCTTCCCTCCCTCTTCACAAAGTCGTCAAAGAAGTCCAAGTCCGCCAGCGTGCCCGTCCTGACGCCCCGAAGCTCGGCCAGCAGCAATCCAGGCACCCCTCCCTCGTCGCCCGACAAGGCCACTGCCCACTCGCGGGTGAAGGAGAGAGAACGCACTAGCACGCGGCGCACCAGCTCCTCCAACTCCTACTCGTCGCGCCGCTCGTCCAAGTACGACGACGACTCGCACCCGCTAAACCTCCCGCCCGAGCAGCGGAAGCGCTTCTCCCAGAAGATGTCGGACCAGCCCGCGTCCACGCCGCAGCCCATGGACATCGACCGGGACGCCCCGTCGTCGCCGGCGCCCTCGAGCCCCGTCACCGCGATCCCCCCCAAGGCCAACGGCGTCAACGGCCACGACGACAGCCGGCCAGCGCCCCCGCCGCACAGGTACACGACGAGCCCGCCGCCCCAGGGCACCACGTATGCAGCCACCTCCGAGGCCGCCACGCCGCCCGCTGAGCCGCCGACAATAGACGCCGAGGAGTACAAGGCTGCGGGTAACAAGTTCTTCAAGATCAAGGACTACCCCGCCGCCATCAAGGAGTACTCGAGGGGTGCGTGACGCGACGTTGCACAATGCAGACACCCGTGCTAATCAGCCGCAGCGATCGAGACCGACCCCAAGAATGCCACCTACTACTCCAACCGCGCCGCCGCCTTCATCTCGGCGAACCGCTTCTACGAGGCCCTCGAGGACTGCAAGATGGCCGACGAGCTCGACCCAGACAACATGAAGATCCTGCTGCGGCTGGGGAGGGTCTACACCAGCCTGGGGCGCCCGGATGAGGCGCTGCAGGTGTACAACCAGATCAGCGCCACCGCCAAGGACATGCAGCCCGCGCTGACCATGCAGAAGCATCTGCGGCAGGCAGAGGCGACGTCACAGAACGAGGGGTCAGGGTCGATGGTCATATACGCGCTCAACGAGGCTGAAAAGGGACTCGGCGTGGGCGTGGACAGGCCGCGGAAATGGCAGCTCATGCGTGGAGAGGCACATCTGCGGATGGGCAATCTCAATGCATTAGGCGAAGCTCAGAACGTGGTCATGTCGATATTGCGGAACAACAACCAGGACCCGGATGCACTGGTCCTACGCGGGCGCATCTTGTACGCACAGGGCGAGAACGACAAGGCGATGCAGCACTTTAGACAGGCGCTGAGCTGCGACCCCGACTTCAAGGCCGCCGTCAAGTACCTGCGCATGGTGCAGAAGCTCGAGCGCATGAAGTCGGACGGCAACGCCTCCTTCAAGGCCGGCCGCTACCAGGAGGCCGTCGACACATACACCCAGGCCCTCGAGGTCGACCCCTCCAACAAGAACACAAACTCCAAGATCTGGCAGAACCGCGCCCTCTGCAACTCGCGGTTAAAGAAGTGGAAGGCTGCGATTGAGGACTGCGGCAAAGCGCTCGAGCTCGACCCCAGCTACACCAAGGCGCGGAAGACGCGAGCAAAGGCCTTGGGCGAGTCGGGCAACTGGGACGAGGCTATCAGGGAGTTGAGGGCCATTCACGACGCCAACCCGTCCGAGCCCGGCATCGCAAAGGAGATCCGCGACGCCGAGCTGGAGCTCAAGAAGAGCAAGCGCAAGGACTACTACAAGATCCTTGGCCTCGAGAAGGACTGCACCGAGCAGGAGATCAAGAAGGCGTACCGGAAGCTTGCCATTGTGCACCACCCCGACAAGAATCCTGGAGATGAAGAAGCGGCGGACAGGTTCAAGGAGATCCAAGAAGCACACGAGACGCTGAGCGATTCACAGAAACGAGCACGCTACGACTCGGGCGAGGATCTGATCGACCCATCTGAGATGTTTGGCGGAGGCGGCGGCGGCGGCGGTTTCGGTGGCGCCGGGGGCATCGATCCAGAAATTCGTAAGTCTCAACTAACTACACACGTCAAGCTCGTTCTAACTCCCACAGTAATGCAAATGTTCGGCGGCGGCATGGGCGGAGGAGGCATGGGCGGAGGAGGCATGGGCGGCGGGCGCGGCGGCGGTGGAGGCTTCCACTTCAGCACCGGGGGCGGCAGTCCTTTTGGCGGTATGGGCGGTATGCCTGGTGGGCAACGACGAGGCCAAGGACCGCCTGGTGGCTTTCCTTTCTAGGAGAGGGGATGTGAAGGGAGGTCGAAAGCTCCGAGCAATTCTGGGCGGAAGTAAAACGCACGCACGCATCACTATTCACTTCGTGTCGATATCAGCACAGCACGCCGCTTTTCTCAGGTCTAAGTTGGCGTTGGGTATATGGGGCTGCGCGAGCAATGAAGAATTGAGTTTGCGAGCGGAAGATTTAGATTCGTCGAGGAGACTTGGTTTATACCTTGTTGCATTGGCTTGCTTTGCATTGCTGGGCGTCGATTATTACTATTGGGATCTTCTTGTAGAGCTACAAACGCATGCGGAAAAGTAGTGGAGGAATGATGATCAGTATCTCCAATCCCTACACACTTGGAACGTTTTCTCTTTATTTCAACAAGGTTAATTATCTTTCTGCTGAGCGGACGTTTATGCCTAAGCCTAGATTGTAAGGATCGTTTAGCGGGAGTTGTTCCTGGCGGTTTGGTCATCTTTGTGTATCCGATGTGTTTGCATTGTTTCTTTCTTGAGTATAGTAGTTTAAACGAGCGGTGCTGTGTGGAGATACGGAGATATCCCTCGTTGGACCGCCGGTCAAGATGCCGTGCGCATCTGGGCTGTGGGCTGTGTTGAAGCCCAGCCTTGTGAGTTGCGCCCTTGGTTTGCTTGGGTTTTATGTGGGGGGTTTGGAGGGCAGTGCGCTGGAGCTGGGCTTAGCTCGTTGTTTTTGCCTGCCCAGTGGTGTTCTCCAGCCTGGTCTGATGTCATGACGTGAGCTTGCGTGCTATTCTTTACTCTTTACGCTGCGGTCTTCATCTTGACGTTTTATCGCTATACATTTTGCACACTTCGGCCGTATAATACGCGGAATGGCCTCTGAAGAACTTGCTGCAATGGAGGAGTTGATACCGCTGCATCACTGCTGGCGCACGGAAAAAACTTACACAAGGCTCGATTGCAATCTTTCGACTTCCGCGACATTTAAGACTTGTCCAATCTTTTCATTAGAGCCCGTCGATGATAAATCACCAGATAGTGCATACTTGACCCAAGATCTAGGGCTTCTGAGTGAACTGGGCAGTAGGCAAGACTGCAATGCATACAAAACTCTGTACAGCTACAGCGAGCGATTATATACACAAATGAGCTGAGTAAGCAAGCAATGAAGGGTCACGTGGGTAGAGCATTCACGGTGTACTCAGTGTACGAAGGTGCTAGGCTGACACATTTCTTCGCCTTCCCTGGGCTCCTTCTGGACTCGGAAACAAACATAGGCTAACAAAACGCTATGGCAGGATATGAGAACTGGTGAAAAATTGCACTGGAATATATGCACTGGAATATATCACTGAATCTTGCTGGAGATAGCATCAATGCTGCAAATATACTTCACCCTTTGTGGATCGACATCAATCGCATCACACAATGGTACGACACATGCGTAACGGAGCATAAACAATGTCAGTTGATGCGTATCGAAATATCCCCGCCAATCAAGCTCCTAGTCGTAGACGTTGTCTGAATGCGCATAGCAGAATTACGAGCTAGCCAAGTGTATCCTGCACTGAGCTATGTCTGGGGGTGCACAGCCAATTTCCAACTTGAACCAGCAAACAGGCATGAGCTACTACAGCCACACTCACTGACGCGAAACTGGGATTTCATTCCCCAGACTATCAGAGATGCTATGTTTCTGACAGCCAAGCTGAGCCTGCGCTATCTTTGGGTTGACTCTATGTGCATTGTTCAGGACGACGACGAAAACAAGACGAAACACATCGCCCAAATGGGATCCATATATGAACATGCGACATTCACCATTGTTGCAGCAGACGGCACGGATGCAAATCATGGTCTGAGAGGTCTTGGAGATTCGCCTTGCAAAGCACCACCTCGGAAGGTCCTCTCCCTCTCCTCCTCGGCAAAGTTCATCTTTGAAGATGACTGGACTTTTCCTAAGCCTGTGAAAACATACAATAAAAGAGGTTGGACGTTTCAGGAGTACTACCTTTCTCAGCGCCTACTTGGTTTCGTGGATAACAAAGTCCTTTGGAGATGTCGGCAATGCGAACATCCCGAACTGATGAATGCAGAACGACCAGTAGATCATTTGTCTCCCGGCGACTTCAGGGAGAAGTCGACCTGGCCAAACTTCTCGCTGTACATGAATCTAGTTCAAGATTACAACTCATGATCACTGCGTTTCGATGCCGACATAATACCTGCGTTTTCTGGAATTCTACAAACTATAAATCGTCAATTTCCTGGAGGCTTTATACAAGGGCTACCCGAGTTCTATTTTGATGCTGCTTTGCTATGGCAGCCTAAGTGCCCACTCCAACGTCGGAACTACGTGTGCCAACAAAACGAGCCTGCGCAGGCGGTCGAGAAGAGTACGTGGACTGTATGCCTTTACCTCAGAATATTACAGACTCTGGGTGGTACCGGTCCACATGCGTGTACAAATACAACGAAAAGCATGAAGAAATATAATTTACGATCTATGAGCTATGCTATTGGTGTGATTATATCCCTGGCGCTTTTCGGTACCCCGTACCTCTACGAGACGGCCCAAACACCCTACAGGGTCCCGATATCTCGTACCTCCAATTCAGATCCCATCGCACATATCTCTTTGTGAGAAACAGGCCTGTGCATTACACTGCCTTGAGATCTGATGCGTGCGTGACAGTCAGCATCGTAGATGGGAGCGGCATGCTTGCAGGTGCACTTTGCCTAAACACGACCAAAAAGCCGCAATTGTCCACCGGAGTATTTGAGCTAATCGCAATATCTCAAGGCACTTCAGACCTCAAAACATACGCTTCAGCCTGTTGGCTCGAAGAAACCGGAGATCTCGAGCATCTTGCGCAGCTCGCAGCTTTCCGGGGCCACAACGTGATGTTCATCTTCCGAGGAGACATCAACGAGCGTTCCGATAAGCTCAGAAACGTGGGACAATCAGTTAATAGCACAGACGGGGCAGCAGAAAGAGAAGTTGGAGACACCGACAAAAACACAACAGGTGCCATTTATCACTCAAAGAAGCTGGCATTACAGAAGTTGCTAGGCCACTACGACTTCTACAACGTGCTTTGGGTGGAGTGGAAAGATGGCATCGCATACCGCAAGGCTCTAGGAAGGGTGTATAAAGAAGCCTGGGAAGCGCAGACCTTTGAGGAGATAGACGTGATACTAGGATAGCGAATACCAATCAGCATCGCTATGCAACAAAAGCAAACATCGGAAAGAATGCGATACCATCCGTGAGAATGATAAGAGTACGATGTACAGTTTGTTCTTCGCTGTTGGTAAGATGAGGTGTATCAATCGAAACAGATCATATTGGGTTGGGAAATAGGTTACAACTGGATGTAGAGGCTTATGGGATGTGCGGGAAGTACTGCGACCATTGCGGGACGTCGAAAGCGGAGTCGGGGAGGTGGAAGACGTCGAGGAAGGATTCGACGATGATGAAGGTCCTGCAGACAGTGTAGGGAATCAATACCAGCGCCCCTAATATAATCGTCCCGACAGCCAAGTAATCCAATATCATCCCTACCACGCGATGGTATCTACTCGATCCCTCGCGCCGCAGCTGTAGCCTGTGTTGTCGATCTTCCTCCACCTCCGCGAATTCGCAAAGCAGGCGACCAAACATGAACAGGACGCCAAACCCAGTGATGAAAATTCCAGAAACTTTCCAAAAGCATTGCTCAACTGGCGTTCGAAACTCGTGGTTCCAAGCCACCAGATGGATACCTCCATAGAAGAAGCTAGTCGCAACGAGGCCGTTGTTCAGTGTATTTCCCAATAGTACCCGCGACACTGTCAATTCGAAGTATGAGAATGTACTTGTTCCAGGAGCGCGTGAGAGGCGTTTCAGGGATGGAGTATTTCTGATGCGGCCCCGATAGACCAGATCCTGTTTCAAATACGAAGCGTTTCCATTACCACTCCGCCGCAGTACTCAGTTGCCACGGGTGCTAATTCCATACTTATGTGCAGCCATGGTAGCTGCGTCAAGAATGCGCAATTCCTCCTCGAGCAGCGCTATATCGCCAGGCCATGTACCGACACGAAGATGCAAATTCCCATCTTCGCATGCAGTGCCGAAAAACTCGGCAAACGGGAAACAATGGAGACCTGCCAGAAAGGCACCAAGGACGTGTATTTCAACGCCCGGAATCGAACTTCCTTCGTCGACGTCTAAAGGCTTACTGAACCAGAAACAAAAGTACAGCGTAAGTGCGCAAAGAGCATGTGCTGCAGTGTTAATCTCCAATAGCGAGGCTGCCAGGCCTTGCGTATACCGAGTTATAACTTGGACGCAAAACTAGAGAGCTTGTGAGCATGCCACGTCTTTGATGAATACGTTTGCCTTGCTCTTGTCTTGGATCTCCGATTCGGGGATGGTCGCGAGCAGTTCAGGAGCGTACTGTGCGATGAATTTGATGCCAGCCATGCCTATCGTCGCTCTTGTCATTCCCTTGGGAAGATAGCTCTGTCTTCCCTTCGTGTCAATCACAAATCCGCCCATGGCAGCGTACAGAGAGTGTGCATCTGTCCATGGATAGATGGTTTTGATAGGTCCTTCGTTGTTTGGAACTGGTCTCAGTGGTCTGCAACAAATAACCCGGGCACATTTCGCAAGTGTTCGATAGCTTCTTTGCAATATGCTAGGGCGTGGTTTATTCTTCAAGTTCTCTCGCATAAGGCGTCCAAGTTCCATGGCATCGGTATACTGGTAGTAAGCCGTCAACAAGACCTTGAGTTGGCCCGTCAGCAGCGAAACACTCATTATTGGGCATGTCCCATACCAGTTCTGGGGCCAGCAAAGATATCATAACCCAGCCAAGCTTCCTCCAGACTTGTGCCGTCAATTTACCATATTCTGGTATGTTCAAATGCACAGCCGTCCATACACAAAGTACCATGGTCAACAGGCAGGAGGATAGGATCGAGAACGTCCCACGGACTTGAGGCTCTGGTCTCCAAGTGTGGAATTGGGTGCCATTTGCGTGCGAGGCGTTCATTCTGTGCTTCGAAATAGAAGTATTGGTTGGGACGATCGTGGTGGGATAATCAGGATGAATCCCATATTCTCAGCCTCGTGTCGATATCTGTACAGCCCCGCAGCTGACACTCACCGGCGGTGGGAAGTCCAATCAGATGACTCAATACTCTCAGTGCAGGAGGTGGATTGGAGGACCTCTGCAGCTGCGGGCGGATGCCGTCGTCCCCATAGTTCTTCCTGCAGCGCTTCGCGAGCCTTTCACTGTCAGGTTGATAGCTCAATCGTCATACGAGGAGGGACCTAGTGTTCGGTATCTCAATGTCGCGTCCTGCGTGCTTGTTTCCGACTTGTAGTCAGCAACCATTGCTCCTGATCGTACGCAGCAAGTATGATCTCGCGCACTATTTCGATCCTCATTGGCTGACATCGCCACTCTTGTGTCTTGGCGGTACGGTGTTGAGCGGTGTTGAAGAACAGCCTGCTCCGTAACACGTCGCAGCATTGACGTCATGCGCGTCAAGAGCTGTGAAGTCTTGAAATGATGATTTATTTTCCTATTGCAAAATTAAAAATTCTCCATAACGTGTATTTTTGAGTGCGGTTGTTGAACTTTCCCTAGAGAAGGAAGACGAAGTCCGAGGGTGTGCGGTGCACGAGGCTAGCACTGTTTCTAGCCGCCACTTCCGAATTCACAAACACAACCACCTACAATTAATCAACCATCTCCAGGACGGAGCAGCGAATGTCGCCTTCACAGCCACCCGCGATCCTCAGATCGACGGTGCTAAACACAGGTCAGGCCTCCGATGGTGTCGGCGATGGTGGCTTCATTGCACCCCTCCTTCGTGGCTGCTTCTCAAACCCGATGGCTTGGGGCATATTCTCATCATTGGCTAGCCTCGCAGCGAAACCTATGGAAACTGCCCATCAGCTAACATAGCCTCGACCACCAAATCCTTCTTTCATCTTCCTCTTCTTAACCTTGTGCACTCAAAAGGTTCCTTCCGTCTCAACAGCCATATGACGTCCAGCAGAGGGAGACATAAAGAGCGTTGAATCATTAAACCCTTGAATTTGTCATGGCGATCAGTTCCTACGACGACACAGAGCGACGCGCTCAGCTCGATGCTACACCACCACCAATGAACCATCATTCCGCATCTTTCTTAGACCATTCATCCATCGATACCAACTACGAGCAATCGCGGAAAGATGACCATGAATGGCATCGCGACGCCCGAAGCATATCGACACCAAGTTTGAGTGTATATGCTAAAAGTTCAAACACTGAGCAGTGTGAACTCCTTGGAAAGACGAGGCACAGCCAGGGACGGCCCATCGCACCGGAAAAACGCATTACATCGTATCTGTGGTTCGTTTTGATAGCATCTACTTTACTGCTCATGGCCAGCTTTGGTACAATCATCTTTCTTTGGTATGGAGAGCAGACGCCTACCTGGAACAAGATAGCTCGATCTGGCTGGGCTCCGAGAGCGATCACCTTGACCTCTCTCTTTTTCCGGATTGCCGTTGGTCTACAGGCTGGAATTGCAACATCAATGCTTGCAGCTCTCATTATTGTAAGTGTGTGGACGCGATCCCACTACTTCTGACCACTAACCAATCTATATGGGAACGCTCTGGTGTGCGTTTAGTTTATGCACCTGAGATATCCATGACGAGATTTGCGAATGGAGGACCACACATCCTGCTTTGGACGTATGCGTGTCAACCAAGTAATGTTGGGATTGCAATTCTACTCGGCATCTTGAGCATAACTACACTGGGGGCGCAGTTCACCTCAACATTCCTCCTGTCGGACGTGTATTTGCGGCCGTTACCAGACGCTGTCAACATGACTCAGATTCTGCTGGGCTTTAGCGACATAAGACTCTTGCGCATGAAGCTACAACCAGAAAATATCGAGCAACTAGCACCCACCTTCCAAACGTATGCGGAATCAACCACTCTCTATACAGGTTTCCAGGCGCATCTCGATGGATACAGGGGATTTTTTCCGCGCTCTCCTGTCCCTACGCTCCTCACTCCTATCATACGACGGCGTGGCCACAACGTATGATGCCCGTGTAGTGTGTGTACCGCCGGTTTTCAGATCTGTTAAGCCTTGCAATGGCCCAAAAGGCCTGCTATCTAATCTCTGCGGAGTGATTCAACAGCAAATTCCCGTCCGCGGTCTCGCTGTGCAACTCTTACCCATACCTTTCAACTGCACCTTATCGACGGCAACACCACCAGATGACGCCTGGTCTCTCTGTATTCTTGATAAAAAGGCAGGTGGGTTGCTGTCTCAATTAGATCATACTGACAATTCCTCCCTGCCGGTAAGCTGGCATGACCACGGAAATGATCGAATTCCCGATGGGCAAAGCGGAAGTTGGTCTTGGAACCTCGGTCACGCGTACCTGCTCTTAAATCTAAGCTCTTACTCCACTCATGGTAATGTACGATGGAATGCCAACGCGATGGAGATTGACGGCCCGTGGATTTTAACCTCGGGCTATTCTACGTTCCGATCAACAATCTGCTATGATGCAATGTGAGGCCAATCAACCATCCTATAGAAATATACTGACAGAAGGATCCAGACTTACTCTATCCACAAACACTTATACGTATATGCAAGACCATACCGTATCATTCCGAGGTTGGCGAGCTGGGGTGGTTGAGCCCGCGGCGACGTGGAACTCCACTGCAAATTTATTCAACACGGCAGATGTCCGTTACCAGCTCCTTGCACGGGCGCAAAACCTAGTTGGGGCGGACATATATACTCTACGACTCGATAGCGAGCATCTCCTTGCTGGAGTCCGCAACAAAGCCAAAGGCTTGAACCCCCGACTGGCCATTCCTTCGTGGCTGTTCGAAAAGATATTCGCGCAAAGCCCGGGATTTAGCAGGGCTTTCTGCATATCTTGCGACAATGCAATTAATCCCGTTCATGTTCAAGTCTTCAACGATATCCTCGATGAAACAGGGTCACCGGCACTAGCTCTCCAGGCACACATAAGTCTACTGGTGCGTACGGCCTATTATACTTGGCTTCCATTTTTCAATGTTCCAGGAGAGGCTTCAGCAATACATACCAAGCAACGCCTAGTGCCAGTGGTTGGCTGGGGATTTTGGACAGTTCTAGCACTCGCCTCCACTCACTTCGTCCTCTGCATCATCATCACCGTTCTGTTCGTTGGTCACACGAACCACAGTCTTCTGGGCAATGCGTGGGCGGCATTCGCGCAAGTGGCAAGCACCGAGGAAGCTCACTTGCTGATGCGAGATGGCACGCTGAGACCTGACAAAAATGTGTCGCGGATGCTCAAGGAAACGGGGGCTGACAAGGCGTGGTACAAGGTGGGAGGCAATCTACAAAGCGATGGCGTGAGATTGACCGGCTTCTTTAAAGGAGCTAGCGACTACCAAGCGGGGGGGTGCTTATTCCTATAAAATGGTCACAAGAGTTAACAAAGCTGGGGAAGAAGAGAGGATCAAGGAGCAGGGCTTACAAGATCCAGACGAGTCATGACTCTAGCAATGACAATCCGCAGGAAACGTATACCCATGGATCGATACCGCTTTTCTGGCGCATCGGCACACGAGCCACAAAAGCATAACTACCAATAGAGATGTTGCCTCAACCCTTCGCTATCGACTCTAAGCGACAATGTCGCAAGACCACATCAATATTCTATCGAGGCCTGCGTTGACCATGCCTCTTTGTGTACCCTACCAGAAGCCTTGCCGTAGGCTATTCTCTCTTGCCACCCCACCTACAGCACATTATAGAACTCGTAGACCTCGATCGAGCTTCACGGCACGGTTCCGGTCGACAACACAATCCTTCAAAATATCCACCAATCATGAATCATGTGAAGCGAGTACTTACAGTAGATATGAGTCTATCGACATCAAAGAAGCATTATACAACGAGTCTAAACTCCTCAAACCATCGTCATCACTTCGCATCCCTATTCCCCCTTGCCCACTCCCTCAAAATATTCTTCTTAATCTTCCCCGTACTCGTCTTGGGTAACTCAGGCACAACCTCCACCTCGCGCGGCACCATGAACTTGCTAATATGGCTGTGCTCCTTGGCCCACTGAATGACCTCCTGGCCTAGCGTCTCGCTATTCGTGCCGTCCTTGGTGGTGACGAATGCTTTCGGGCGCTCGCCCCAGTGCGAGTCGGCGACGGCGCAGACGCCGACTTCGAGGACCTCTGGGTGTGTGCTGAGCATGGCTTCGAGGGCGACGGAGGAGATATTCTCGCCGCCTGGTAGGTGTTAGTATGGGCATGAGATGGGCGTATGGAGGAGGGAAAGAATGAGAGGAGACATACCACTGATGATGATGTCCTTTGCGCGATCCAAAATCTTGATCGCTCCATCTGGAAACCACACTGCCAAATCCCCACTGTGATTCACACCGCCCTCCCACAGTTTCTTCGTCGCTTCTGCATCCTTGTAATACCCCTTTGCGCAGATATTGCCCTGGAAGACAATCTCACCAATCTCCTTTCCATTGCGCTCTACGTCAATCAACACGCCCTCTTCTTGCTCCGTCTTGATGACCCGAACTGGTAGACCTACGATGAAGCCGTGCCCTTGCCTTGCCATGCGGTCGTATTTCTCTTTCTCGGGGATGACATCCCACTCGGGCATATGGTAGCCCTTGGTGATGGGACCGTATGTTTCCGTGAGACCATAGACGTGCACAGGCTGCAAGTTTAGGTTTGTCATTTGCTCGAACAGCCAGGCACTGGGAGGGCTTGCAGCTACCGTTACTCTCACAGGGTGCGGTAGCCTCTCGGCCTCTTTTGCAGCGCAAAGCAACGTGTTCACGGTCGGCGCGGCGTTGAAGTGCGTTACGCCTTCTTCTTTGAGGAGGCGCCAGATCTCGGGGTAATCAATCTTCCTCAGGCAGTAATGCGTGCCACGGACTGCGGTTACGGACCACGGGAACGTCCAGCCCATAGCATGAAACATGGGGAGCGTCCAGAGGTATTTTGCGCGGCCGGTGTGGTAATTCAGACCAGACTCGATAACATTGCCCATCGCAGCAAGGTAGGCGCCGCGATGGGTGTACTCGACGCCCTTTGGTCGTGCGGTGGTTCCCGAAGTGTACGCAAGACACAGGACGTCTTCTTCGTTGCCAGCCTGAGCTTCAAGTTCTGCCCAACCTTGATTGCCTTTCTCGATATCGTACTTCAGTCCTTCCAAAACTGCATCATCGAACGGGCCTGAGAGTTCGCCTTCAGTGGCGTCCGTGTCGTTGTCTACTAGTATTGGTACATTAGGTCTTTCCTTCTTGAAGTCATCCAAGAGTCCCACAAACTCCAAATCTGCAATGATCATGTCAACTTCCGCATGCTGGAAGATGTAGCTTATGTCGTCCGGTTTCAGCCGATAATTGATCGCAACATTGATACTTCCTGCAGCAGCGATGCCAAAAATGCTCTCAAGAAATGCCGGCGTGTTTGTGGCTAATATACCAACTCTTTTGTAACCATGTTTCTTTAGATAATAAGCCAACCCTCGTGCGCGATCCGATGTTTCCAGATACGATCGTTGCAAGATCTTCCCGTTTGCAGTCTTGTGGTATATCGCTGTCGCTTCTGGCTCGATCAATGCTGCACGTGGAAGGAAGAATGTCGGGCTCAACGTGTGGAAGTTGTGTCTGTGGTGGTATTCGTGACTGTCCCCGGGTTGGATCGGCGCAGGGCCAGGGATAGGATTCGCTGTGGTGAAGTGCGAAGCGAGCTGCTTCAGACGGTCTCTTGCGCCCACCATCTTGAGTCGTAGCCTGATGAGGATGTAGAAGACGCTGTTTCAAGGGTTGTTGAGATATTCTGTAGACACGGAAGCTTTTCAGGCTAAGGATAAGCTGTCGCCGCCGAGGTGCGGAGAAGGTTCGGTGTATATTAGCTGGGATGTGGTTGTAATTGACTGTTTAAGGCTACATTGAGCAAGAAAGAGGATGATTGATAGTATAAATATGCCGATTGAGTAACTTGCGATGAGATGCTCGCGCTGACGGGGGATGAGATGTAAAGGGAACCATGGGGAAATCTGGGGTAGGGATCTCACGCGACGCGGCAGACGTCACAACCGAGGCTAACCACTCATTGGCCAGCGCGGTCTGAGCCGTGTCCGCTACTCCGCGATATGGCCTGATAAGGATAAAGAGTTGCTGACAACGGAAATAGAACCCAAAACGCAGCATGGTCAAAGACTACAGGGAAAGAGAGATTCATTATAACGCCATGACAATGCTTGCGACAGCCCTGGGAGTTTCATATCTTATTTCTTCTAGCCGGAAGAGTACCTGAAGACACAGCAGACCGACCGAAGAGAGAACCATGAACACGTAAGCACCCTGGTATTGATGTGCTCTTTTAGCCTGGACACCTTTCGGAATGGCCGAAGTATAGTAAAGGTAGAAAAGATCCCATGAGCCCAATGCATTCCACGCCGCACCACGTCACCGACATCGACACTGTTCATTAACTGCCGACGTCTAGTAGCCGAGCGAGGTGAGGTGCTCCTGGGTCTTGCTGTCGACGGAGGCAGTCTTCTTTGCCTCGCCCAGCTGCCTCCTCGCCGCCTTCTTGCGCTCGTAGTATGCGGCACCCTTGACCTTGCGACGCTCCTCAAGACTGCCATGGAGGTTAGTATGTGTCCGTGACCGCAGGTTTGGGGTACGTACCGGGCAACGACATCCTGGTACTTCCAGCCAAACTCGTGTCCGAGACGGCCAACAGTGCAGTACTTGCGTCCGGGCTTCAACCTCAGGACTCGCAGAGCCTGGGGGACAACGACGCGCTTCTTCTTGTCATATGGGGGAGGGACGCCCTCGAAGGTCTTTAGGCGCTCTAGGGCGGCGGCACCGCGGGCGGTCTTGTGGGGAATCATGCCGCGGACGGTTCGCCAGAACATCTTGGAGGGAGCGCGGAAGTGGAAGGGTCCTGGCCAAGTTAGCAGTGTTCCAGTTCGGTGCGCGATATTGTTAAATGGGAGTACGTACCACCGCGGGTGGGGTTGAAACGGGTCTGCTTGCGCATGAAAGCAGAGTACTTCACTGTGCGACATGTCAATATATGATTCTCGGTCGTAAAAGTGCACCAGAGCGCGCGCCAAGAGCAGACACATATGCAGCCCGTAGCCATGACCTCACTGCCACCAATCCACTCGTGTGCCTGCTCTCACGTGTTTCCCTCGGGACGGGTGGGTGGACGTACACTTTGCACGGAAGAACTCGCCGGAGATGTTCAGGGCCTCGCAGCGCACAACGACAATTTTCTGGCCGTTGAGCAGCTGCTTGGCGACGGTGCTGGCGAGGCGACCGAGCAGGTGCCCCTTGCCGTCGATGACCTGATTCACAAGTCAGCCAGAAGCTCCCATACGATTTTGCGGTGGTGCGGAAAATTGGCATTGGCGTCATCGACCGCGGCTGCCAATCCCGGGGAGTGTATCTCGTGTGCTCGGAAGGTACGTACGATGACCGGCTCGAAGGTGGACATTTTGACGACGGGTGTTGTGCTGGAGGTTAGTGGTGTCGGTTGAAGACGACTATCGTGGGAGCTGGATTTGTGTGTGAGCACGGACGTGTGTCGGCTATTTCTTGGTTAGCCCATTCCCACTCTGGGACTAGTGCGACACAGTCTGAAGCGGTCACGATCAACATGAGCTCGACAACACATGTGCAGCCCTGGAGATGTTGCAATTACTCGTGTCCCAGCACAACTACTGAGTTGCATAGACATGTAAGTACTTTAATATTCAGTTTCCGGACAACGTCGTAAGAAAAGATGACTCAAACATCATAACGCAAAGAGCGTAGTGCTCTCCAGGCTATACAAACGACGGTAGAAGTGACAAAATTGATCATATAGCTAACAAGTTCAAATACCGTCGGGTGGTTGCACGACTAAGAAGGAAGAGAAGGAGAAGTGGTTTGGCGATATTAACGAGGAGCTGTTTGGCACTGCAGCGCTTGCAAACCCATCAACCAGGAGATGAAGGTACACTTTGATCATTCCAAAGCCTTCTCACCGCCCGGTTTGGTTCAACTACAGTCGTTCATGGACTACAACGTTTGTGGTACACCAAGCCATGAAAGACGTTACACATTGCCTCAGCTCTGAATACGAAAGTTCCCAAGGTCTGAATGCATACTGTTCGCAAGTCCAGAGTCAGCGCAAATCTGCACGCAGACATTTAGAGGCATGGTTCGGCAAGAGTACCCGCGAATGTGTTCCTGGAGACTGAAATGTTTCGTACCTAGACAACTCGGGGTAAGGTGTGTTTGACTACTTGTGTAACCGCGTCGTATGTTTTGTTCCCACCTGATGCTCTTTGGGTACATGGCATCACCCAATGCCCTTGAGCTAGAGTATTTCCCAGACGCGATCAGACACTATTAGTCACTTGTCATACGTTGAATCAAGGGCAAGAGCGACAAGTCAAGCCAGTCAGCTTTGTGAAACGAGAAGAAGTCCTTCGGCGGTCAACCACACCGGCTTCTGGTTGTACTTTGCCTTAGCTTCGCAAGAACGATGGTCTATAAAGGAAGCTTCAACCTCTCTTTCTAGTGCATATCGCAATCCACTTTTCAATAACGAACCAGCCTTACCAATCCTAAGCACAAACTTCACATCAAAGCAAGCAAAATGTACTTCAACGCTCACCTCACGTACACTCTAGCCCTTCTCACCCTCCCACTCGCTTTTGCAGCACCCACCTCCCCCCACAGCACCCTCGAACCCATTTTCGAAGGTCCCTTCCCAATCGACTACAACATCACCACATCCCAGCACCCAGTCGACCCCAACGGCAGCGATGAAATCATGCGTTCCATGGCAACGTGCTCTAACAGCGCCAACATCAACACCCCTGACATTGAACGCCTAGCAGACTATTTGCAGAGCCTCGCCGGGAAAAGGTACTGTCCTGCATTGGGGTGGTTCTCCACGTCTATGGGCAGTGCTAAAGTGTGCGTGTACAACAACTACTTGTACCACAACACGCATGTGAGTAACTGGGAGGCGGGCTGGGGCGCGAGGTCGGTCAAGGATCAGTGCTGCTATACGCCGTACTGTGGTGGAGGTATGTGTTCCCTAAGATGCTTCCGTAAGATTGCTGTGTGCGTGCTGACGGATGAGGTAGGAGTGCAACAAGGTCATGGCGACACGGGACTTGCGGTCAATATTGTGACCATGGGGGTTGGCGAGAAGTGCTGAATGGATGGGAGGTGGTATGGGCAGATTGAGTTCTTGGAGCAAAGCTTGGTGGGGGGCTCCTGCGAGCCGTTGCCGTGGCGTTGGCTTATGATCTGCTTGCTTAGGTAGTTCTACGCTCACGAAAGTAGAGACTGAATGAACACGTGGATTGACTGGTACAATAGTACTTAGGTACCCACTCTTGTGTAGCATTTTTCTGTGGCTGTGAGATTCACCGGAAACCAAATCTCATGCGCTTCCAAACCGTTGTATTTCTTTCTCGCACGCTTCCTATTGGTTTTGAGCTTTCGTGGAATTGTGGACTCTCAACGCTCTCTCGAAGCCACATCTCGCCGTGTCTACTCCAACACCTCGCCACGAGTTATGTAATACCATAGCTTACTGCAAAAGGAGCACGACATTTATAAGCCAAGAATATGTATTCAGTGTGTGGATATTGCTCCTTGGCGTGCACTCTGGAATCTTTACCAAACGTGGCTGCCTTGATACCGGAAGGCCCGGCCACTTCTCACTCGTTCGGCATCTCCATCCGCCAGTGAATGTTCCCACGCAACACCCACCCACCCACATTTCTCTGCCGGTCATGCGCCACATGAGGTCGAGATTGCTCAGCCAGTTCGCAGATATCCCGAGGTCTGTCTTAGCTGCTCCGCAAGTCGAGCCACACCTGGGCACAATGGCACTAACAGTGCGTATTTTAACGTCTCCGCGGTAATGCAAGTCGTGATGGACCCTGCATTACATCAGTCTTGAGAGGGGTTTCTGAGAACACGATCGACATGTTGGTCGTTGAAGATCTTCGCGCTTGAAGATCGAGCCCGAGGGTTCATCCGCAAATTACCTAACAAGGTACAAGCTAGCTGTTTACGAGCCCTCGCAAGTTAAAAAATACAGTGTCCCAGAGGAAAGACTTCCTCAGGACCGCCCCTAAATCAGGTATGAAGGTTGTGAGTGTGACGCCACATTTCGGCAGGTCTTTCCTGCCAGAACTGCAGTCAAGCCGCAATTTTTCCGCAGGGCCGTCACCGGGGGCCTTGGCGGTGTGGCTAGTGATATTTGAGGCGGCTAAAACTGCACGAAGGAGTAATGGCGTCAGCTTGGGCAGCGAATGACTCACGCTCGCACGAACGAGGACGAACAAAATCGGTTGTCTGACGGATGCAAGCTACAGGCTAAGTTGTTGACGTACAATTACTAACCACAAGGCGCAATCATCCGGATGCGAGCCTTCTGCGGCTCGCTAGTCTTTGTGGCTCAACTACATGTGCGCCAAGGGTGACATCGTCCTGTCCCGCATCTGTGGAACAACCGAAGATGAATGGAACAAGCTCCAATATTTAGAGCAAGACATGCGACGGACCCCGGGTGCGAGCATCCGTCGACTACTAGTCGCTTCCAAGGGTGCAGGTGTCGCTTCGCCATGCCAGCATATGGAGAAGCACCAACAACCGTGGAAATCTCTGAAGACGGGCACGGATATATGAGCCCTACTCATGGGTTGCATACAATCTGTGCAGCCCACATTTCCGGCTTTACTGATTGCGGTGTCTGGAGGAAACTTAGGCGGACATGCGGACCCACTGCGCAATTCGAAGATAGGCAGTGGGATTATTTCCATTTCGGCGGAGGAACGATGATGTTGCCTAGGTCAGGTGGTCCAGATTTCTCTCTTGTCGCAGGCTGGGCAGTTCCACCCCCATCGCACGGTAACTGCAGCGAAGCAGTACCAAGGCATGGCGGCGCTCTCAATGAGGTTGTGTGCGACGTTTGGACTTGGAAAGGCGACCAACCGCAAGAGGACAAGACCCACCAGCCCCAAGGTTCAGCCACGCTGTCACATTTACAGCGACTTTATCCGACGCTATGGGTTTCGCATGCAGTGCGTTCAAGTGTGCACACATTCGGGGTTCGCAATGAACACGCTCCGAGCGACCTGCATTCTGAGGACAATGCAAATGCTTGGGTCCATGACGGTGTTTTTACTAGCCCATGATACGACGAGGACGCCTTAACCGAACGTCAGATGGTGATCACTACCACGATGAGTGGCTTTAGAGCGCACGAGGAAGCACGCGAACAAAACAAGCTGCGATCACACAGAAGATCAGGCCATTTAGCGCCTTGAGTGGAGCAACAGCTTGTAATGCTCCGCTTCGCGCCGGTAAGCCCCAAGAACCCAAGGCTCTTCACACACGCCTTGGAGTGGCGTGGGTGGCGCCGGACTGGGACCCCTCACCGCGTCTCGTCGAATGGGCATCTGCGTCGCCAACAATACCATGACGCCACAGGCTGCCAATAAGCGAATGGCTGTGCTCCTCTACTTGGCGGCTGTGGTGGTGCAGCTCCCGCTGTCTTGTACTAGACGAATTTGGTGCTCTTAATGAATGTCGGCGAGGGGAAGAAAAGAGGTGGGTTGTGATGGGCCTCTACCGTCTTCATCGTATCCCATACGACCATTTCAATGGACGCCTGATCAGCAGCTCGCCATTACGTTTCGATCGATATGCACATCGACAGAACTTTCTGCAGCCCTTGGCTGCCTTCTTGGAGCGAACGAGCGGACAACTCGCCGGAATTAACGCTAATGGGCTCCGATGGTCAAGGGCGGGACGATGCCATGCAATAGCGCTAAGATTCTCCTTAGAATCCTATTCCTTGACCCACCGCTCCGCTGCTGACTGACCTTGTTGCGACTATCCCGCCCATTTATTCTTAGGCGCAGCATCCCCCAGCCACAGTCATGTCCCCCAACTGTCGCCATGGCTTCTCCAGTACTTACCGCAACTGACAGCCTTCCAACAGACTCCGGCTATTCCGGTCAGTACGAGACATCGCAACACGAGGATAGTCCCGAGTATGGCGACGACAACTCCCCAACCAACGATCTCGCCGACGACCAGGCGCCGAGGCCACAGCCACTCCAAAAGAGGCGTCGAGTAACACGCGCCTGTGACGAGTGTAGGAGAAAGAAAATCAAATGCGACGGAAAGCAACCCTGTACCCATTGCACCGTTTACAGCTATGGTAAGTTCTATAGTCCTTCAAATCTAGTGGGCGCATACTGACCGCAGGTGTAGATTGGTGAATACAGCCACAACCCACGACTCATGCGCATGACAACTAACTACAGTTAGTACCTACGATCAACCCTCAAACCGTAGACGCAATGCTACTCCTCAATATATCGAAGCTTTAGAAAGTCAACTGAAGCGCGCCAAAGCACTCCTGCATGTCGTCTTCCCCACCGTGGATTTAAACGACCCTAGCATCGATTCTCACCTCCAAAGCGGCTTGCTACCGCAACTCCCTGTTGCGAATACGCGCCCATCTTCAATTGTAACTGACCCGCAATTTGCGGATGGTCATGGCGAGCAACCACACGTCGCCGACGTGGACGATTCCCGCCTTGAAGCTATGGTGAAGGCCACCGGCCATTTGGATCTGGATGAAGAAGGCAACTGGGACTATCATGGCCACTCGTCGGGTGTCAGCTTTATGAGCGGCTTGAGGCAATTTGGTGAAATGTTTCAAGTGCCAGCAGACTCATCACCGTCGTTGAAACACCGTTCCATGTCCCAAGCACCCTCTTCTCCAAACTCGACACTGTCCTTTGCCGACTCTTCCACTACTACACCGACTCCTGCGGACCTACCAAGCAAGGACGAGGCTCGTAGGCTTTGTGATGCTGCCATCGTCGATGCTAGTGCCATGCTCAGAGTTGTGCACACACCTTCCTTCTACAAGCAATTTGATCGCATGTACGAGCTCTCACCAGAGCAGTACGGAACGGCAGAAAACAGCTTTCTTCCACTGCTCTTTGCTGTACTCGGCCTCGGCAAGCTTTACTCAAAGAACGACCAAGATCTCGATAAAGCCAGCTACGATACAGTGGTTGACGAAGGGTAGGTTGATCACTGGCAAGACAGTCTAAGCTAATCTTTTGTAGTTACACGTACTTCAGAGCTGCACGCCAGCTCATCGATGTTACCGACTGCAGAGACTTGCCGGCTTTGCAAACGATAATCTTCATGATTCAATTCTTGCAATCAGCTGCGAAGCTGAGCGCCTGCTATGCTTACATCGGGGTGGCTCTACGATCAGCTCTTCGGATGGGGCTGCACCGCTCCTTCAACGCGAACTTCAATCCTATTGAAGCTGAGACACGTAAGCGGATATTCTGGGTGATACGGAGAATGGATACATACGTCGGAGCGATGCTCGGTTTGCCTCGCTTTCTAGAGGACGAGGACATCGACCAGGAGTGGCCGGCGGAGGTGGACGACGAAAACATCACAGAAAATGGAATCTTGCCCATGCCACCCGGCAGCATATCCGTCATGGCTGCTTTCAACGCCCATACACGGATCGTGCGGGTACTGAGCAAGATCTGCAAGTACGTTTATCCGATCAAGGGTACACAACCAGGTGGGAAGGACGCAGTCAGATACACAGTGGGATACTCAAAGATACGAGAGCTTGAGCAAGACTTGGCACAATGGCTAGACGAGTTGCCAATGGCACTTAGACCAGGCGAGGAGGCACCCCCCTTGCTTACACGGTTAGTCTGTCTCTAGGGGAGTAGGGGACAGTTACTAACGAACCTTCAGGGTACAACAGATGCTACGGATGGCCTTTGGGCACGCCCAGTTATTGCTGTACCGTCCCTTCCTACATTACGTTTCCCAAGCGAACAAAGAGAAGCCAGTGGACCAAAGAGCGTACGCCTGTGCATCTGCGTGTGTTAGCGTGTCGCGGAACATTATCCACATCTCCACGGAAATGCGGAAGAAAGGTTTATTGGCGGGAGGACATTGGTTCTCCATGTACACAACATTCTTCGCCATCGTTTCGACTCTGTACTTTGTGTGCGAAAATCCCACAAGCCCTACCAGCTTTGAGCTTCTTCGAGATGCTGTGGAGGGCAAGGAAGTGTTGGCTTTCTTCGCGAAGCGAAGCATGGCAGCTGACAAGTGCAGCGCTGCTCTCAAGGTGAATAGTTATCATTACTGTGCCATACTGCGCTGACTTTGATCCACAGAGCATGTTTGAGCGGCTACCAGAGTCCATCAAGCATGGCGGCGAGATCATCGAATCGAAGAAGCGTCGCCAAGCTAGTTCACCGCACTCACTCGCCTCACGCCCAAATCTCATCAAGTCGGACGAGTTCATGGCACTACGCCGCGCCAGCACCTTTCCTGAAAGCATCCCGGACGTCAAACGCACCGCGCTCTCCCACTCGCTTCCAATATCGCAGTCCCATTTTGCGAACCTCGGGATAGATCCAGCTTTTAACTCTCCAGCATCGTCGAACTCAGACTTCTTTGATGCTGTTCCAGGGTTGACACCGACTTCGTCCACAGCAAGTCTTCCCAACTTCGGCCTTGGACCAGCACACACTCCGCAGCAGAGACCATCCTACCCTGCGACACCACTAGGAGCCAACTTCGCAGACCCGTCCGGATTAAATGTTCCAGACATCTCAACCATCATGTTCCCATCTACTGACCCCCTAGCCTATCCCAATCCACCAATGACCACATTCGAGAGCAGACATCCCCATATGTTTGAGCGCAATTCTGCATCTCCCGCAGTCGGTATGCCTCCGCAGATGTCTGGCATCGACATCAAGTCGCACCCCGCGCCATTCGCACCTCCTGGCTTTACCTCGGCACCACCGAGACGTCAAGATCACGACGCACAGCTTTTCGGTCAGATGCCGATGTATATGATGCAGGATGGGCAACGTGGCTACCTTCCTCACAGTGGCAGCCCCAACGTACACTTGCCTAGTAACAACCTGCAGTTCGACGACCTCATGAGCCAAGATGAGTGGGCAACCACTTTCCTGGATCAGAACATGGTCTTGAACAACGGCCAGCCACCGTTCGGGGCACGCCCGCAGTTTGGAGCACAAGGTCAGGGCGGCTGGCGCTGAGCGGACAAGTTTCCCGGTCAGGCCCTTGGCATAATCGTGATGTCGCGCCAATCAAAGGGTGTGGCTACGACTAGTGGCGAAGATCGTGGGAATCTTGTTATTTCCGGTGATGGTTGAGAGGTGACGTGGCGTTGGCCGGAAATGGAACACGGAAGCGAGACGTACGCGGCCCCGATACCGACAACACGAATCGATATCCTTAGCGGCACGCTCGGTGAGCAACGACGGGAAAATGACCTGAACGATGAGGATACGACGGTTCGTACAAGGGTTGTGGCTGAACCCAGATTTCTCGCTGGATATCTCCATTGGGGACCTTCGTGGGATTTGAACGGGATCAACAGCAAGGATAATACGACTTGACGACGAGATGCAACTGTCATTCATCCCTCCGCGCGATACGATGCCGTAACGACTAATCTGGAAAGCTCTGCGAGCGCTCACAAAAATCTTGACGACCCACAAAGACAGCCCGATTTTCAGCACCAGTTAACGACTACTAGCGCACTTTTTATGAGATTGTTTTCTTCATTACATTCAACGATGAACGAGCGCATGGGTTTCATGGAGTAGACAAAATCTCCTAGCTGTTTTTGGTTGTATACCCAGGTGTATGCGACAGTGTTGAATTATCATTTAGGACCGGCGCTATATTATCAGTGATCGAGCTGAGCGAGCATAGTTAGACAGGTTTACATTGATAGACGAAAGAATTCTCACCACGATTTGAAAAGTTTTCGCTGTCCCGTGAGTATATCTCAGTCTACCACCGCGCGCTGCTCCAGAACACGACACAACACTCCTGCCCACAATTCTGGTTGTAAACTACAACCACAAGTAAAGCACCACGATGGCAACACATGTGTCCACAGCTGGCCAGAGAAGAGCAGAGAAAGCGGTGCCTGGCGATGTAGGACAAAACCGGCTAGCGCCATTAGCCACGTGTGTGGCTCACCCAGCTTTTTCGACACAACGTCATTGTCGATCGGTTCGCGAAGCTGCCCACCTTGCAACTTCATCTATCCTTCTCCCACACCACACCACACCACCCTGTCCCTTGTCTAAGCATACAGACAATCTCTTATTCACTCTCCCCCGCTCTCTCCAATTGTTTCCCACTTTCGTGAGCCGTCAGCGCGGTTCCCAACTACAAACCTCAACGCCAGTACCGCAACACATCCACCCCTCCCAATGTCAACCCGTCGCAAACCCGACCCGGCGTTCAACGGTGCCGTCCCCCTCACGTCGACCATGCCCGGCAGCACCATCCGCCCGCCCCTCTCCTCGGCACGGCGGTCGCCCTTCCTCCCCACGCGCCTCGAAGCCCTACTCCTCGCCATCTACCCCTCGACCCTCCTCCTCGGCAGCATCTTCAGCACGCTCTCGCCCGCCTCACGCAGCGCGCCTTACTCCGCCGTCTCGCAGTCGCACCCGCCCGAGTTCGCGCCCAGCTACTTCGCCCAAAAGCGCAACGTCTTCAACGTATACTTTGTCAAGGTCGGGTGGTTCTGGACGTCGCTCGCATTCGCCGTCTTTCTGGTATTCCACCCCGGCTTCGGCGCGGGTGTGAGTAAGAGGCGCGTGAATGCGGTCCTGCGCTACGTGGCTGTCACATCGTACTGGGTCTTTGTCACGCAGTGGTTCTTTGGACCCCCGCTTATTGATACCATGTTCCGCTTCACGGGCGGGCAGTGCGAGAAGCTGCGCGATCCGGAGCAGAGGGACGATATGAGCGATACGCGGGAGTTCATCACGGCTGCGACGTGCAAGGCTGTGGGAGGGACGTGGAAGGGCGGACACGATATCTCGGGACACGTGTTTTTGCTTATTCTTGGGTCGAGTCTTCTGTGGCTTGAGTTTCTACCGGCGCTGACGAGGGTCGAGGGGCTGAGGGACGGTCGTCTGATTACGCTGAATGACGGCAAGACGGCGAGCGTAGCGGTGGAAAAGGAGCGCATCAAGATGGAGGACGATGCGACGGCAAGGGGCGTTAAGTTTGCGCTTGGCGTTGCGGGCTTGATGTGGTGGATGTTGCTCATGACGGCGGCCTACTTCCACACATGGTTCGAGAAGTTCACGGGTCTCGCGGTCGCCTTTACGGGTCTGTGGTTGGTGTACTTCATGCCGAGAGGCGTGCCGCAGGTCAGGGCGTTGTTGGGTATGCCGGGCGTATGAGCGAGGAAGAAAAAGAAGCGGTTTGGTGGCTGCGACGCCTTTTAGGTCACCGTGTGCATCAAAGCATTGCGACGATAGAGAGCATATAAAGGCGCAGTCTTCTTTAATCGCATGTAACATCACTCTCCAGTACCCATTACCCAGCTTTCTTGTCACGTTCGCGCATCATTCGACTCAACCAATCGGCCAACCACCCACACACTGCCATCAAACGCGCATCGAGTCCAAGCTCCCAGTACGACGTATATAATCCTCCTCTCCTCGATTTCTTCTTTTTTCCATCACACACCGCATCTTCTACTTCTCAAAAGCAAGTCACGAGGTTCCATGAGTGCGCCGCTCTCTTCCTGTCGAAAACGCGCCAGCCACCATTCATGTTTGGTCCCTTCGCTCCAAAACCACATTCTCGCACTTGAATGACGTCCTTTTACCTCTAAAACGCATGGCGAAAGGATCGATGTCTCCTGTTCTGGCGGAAAATGGATGAGCCCACGATTTGATGTTCGGCGGTGGCAACGAAAAGAAGTATCAAAGACTGCATGGGACTAACTGAGCGGAATATACACGTTACGTTCCCGTCGGCTCTGGTGGCTGTCGACTTCTTTTCAGAAACGGAGATGTGAAAATTGCATGTCGTGTCCTTTTGCGCTGTGTTGAATACCAAACTTCAACGATCTATGTCTCGAAAGTCACCCAGGCTGCGGATTTGAGGAGTCCGTCTCTCTGCTATCCTAAATCAAGAAAGCGATACTCCTATGGTGTCTTCGTTCGCGACGTCGAAACCTGGACTCAGGTAACGAATGTTGCGCGCCCTCCTTCTCAGTGCAGATTATATCTAGGTATCGACTTTATCTGTCCTTCTACTGCTCTCCATCGCTTTCCTGCCCCATGTCCGATGTTAGAAACTCCTACTATGGCCATTTATGGCGTGGATTCGTGCCTCCAGAATAACCAGAAATGACAACCCATGCCACGCATGGACCTTCATCTCCAATGCAGCGGCCGTGTGTCTTTCGGTTTTGCAAAAACACTTAGATCACATCGAAATAAAACGTGCGTTACCTTGTGGTATGACTAGAACGAGGACTGTTATCCTATTACGTGTTCTCAATTCGTTGTGTGCCTCCTTGATGGCGTACGCTGGCGTCTTGTGGGTGTATAAATATCTCTCGAGGCTTCTGCTTCGTTCTTTCTTTCAAGAGCCGCTGCTGTGCATCTTGCACCAAAAGTGCAGACGAAGGGACATATATGAGCGCTGGCTTCGCGCCTTCTTTCCGGCTTAAAACAGGCTTACAGATAAATGATGTTTGTTTTTCTGTCCCACTGCGTAGAAGATGACATCGATAGATTGTATTTTGAGAGCCAATCAATGCCTTGGCATCATCGAATATGTTGCGTTCTCCCCAGAAGAGTTGGGGGGTTGACCCGTGTCTCTTTTCGACCCTTCGCTGCTCCATTGCATCAAAAAAAGAATATGCGCAAAATCATGTTTGGCGCGCTGTGGCACTGTCTTTCTAAAGTCTATCTAAATGGCTTCATGTTCCTATTTCCGTCTGCCACCGATTGTATCAGACACCCGGATACTACATGTCCTCTCCTGTCCACCGAATTAAAGACCAGAGAAAACAATGTGCGTCCCCAATTTATAGGACATTAAAAACAGCATGATGTGTCCTGTTCCTAGCATCCTTGGGACTTGGAAACCAGACTTGCTATCAATCCGATCAATCAGATGAGAGGCTTCAGATTGATCTATCTGGAGCTATCGTGAGATCTAATCTGTTTGATCTGAATGAAATTGAGTTATCTGAGTTCAAATTGACCTAGCTCTGCCAGTATTTTGTCAATCTCGTCGTTAGTAAGCGCTCGCACAGGCCCATTGTATAAGGTTGCTACCGCTGGTTTTATCCCAATAGCCTTCCAACTCTTTATACTCTGCAACGCTGCAAGTAACTCAGGCTTCATATGTAGTCTCCGAGTGCCTAACAGGTCACCAAGCTTGCTGAATGTACGCTCACAGTCCGCTGCAGCGGCTGGAATTGTTATAATGTTGATAGCAAGCTTCGAGAGTTGTGGGTATTGCGACGCCTGCAACTGCCAGTAGCGGATGGGATCTATTGCAAGCTGATGGTCCTCTAGGAGCATGGGCTGCCGTTTCCAGGCCTCGTACTCGTCCTCTTTTAGGTCGTGCTCCACCTGTTGTACAGCTAGCTCTATTGACGACTGCAGAAAAGCTGATTGAGATGCTGACAACCCAGCGCGCGGGCGTTTTGTTGGCGGCGAAGGAGTACCAGCTGCAATACCCGCTACGTCCTTGCGGTCTTGCCACATCCGTAAGAAGGCTCGGTGGTTGTTGACCAGCCAGCGGTCACGGTAATGAGGCCCGTCTCGTACGCTGTTATAGGTATCAGGTACCTTCTAAAGAGCCTTAAGGTGGTGTTCATAGTGCAGATAGAGGACCGTAGCAGCGTAATAGACAGGCGCGTTGTCAAACTTTGCGTAGTACGCACATAGCTTTGCGTGCGCGAGGTTGACGTTAGCAACAAGGTGATCTTCAGGAGCGTCTGGGTTGTTGTAATCAACCTCCCTAAGGCGATCTTTGAGCGCTTCAAGCTAGTCAAGTAGCCACTCAAAAGTAATCAACACCTCCCATATTGCGCCATGATGGCCGTGCTTGCCTCTACCTTCAAGCAATCGCGTTGCTTCAGCAAAGGGCTCAAGGAGCTTAATATACTCACTTATTGTTGCCCAGTCTCACCCGCTAAGACCTCTTTCTTGTATGAACAACTGCGGTGGGATAGCTGCAACCGCTAGATCGCGAGTTCGCCACCGCCTTGTTGTTGTAGTTGACGCGCTGTACTCTCACAGCTTTTGTTCAATATAGCTATCCAGAGGACCGTGGAGCTCGGTTGCGCGCACAAAGGTATCAAAATAACTGTTCCAGCGGGTCTTCACAGGTTTGACAAGCTGACGGATTGTAGGCTCAATACCTAGCGCTGCTGCCTCGTTGCGTTGAAGCTGTTCGAGTAGTTGACGGGTCTGCGGCGTACAAATAGAGGCGATTACGTCGAAGAGGACACCTATCAGGCCGTACTGTCGCCACTCGGTCATGAAAGTCTCCTCAGCCTGTTGTTGTTAGCAAAATGATAAGGCCGAAGCTACGATAGGAGAAGGTCGATATCTAGCACAAAGAGTGGAGCTAGCGGAGCGTTGAGAAGCATCGAGGAGCTTCAAGAAGCAAATACAGGAGATAACTAACTTACGTCTATATTGCTAGCAGCGTTCTCGTAAGCGTCGCGGTCCTTGCCCTATATCACTACTTGCGCGCTAAGATTGAGTATATGACAGCAACAGCGTAACCGCCGATAGGTAGCTTCAAAGCCGTACTCGTCCGCTAAAGCTGCTACTGCCGTGTCGTTGTTGTACGCGTTATTGAGCACAAAGTAGCCTACTTTCTCAGCGTCTACCCCAAACGATTGCATCGTTGCTGACACAACCAACGCTATATTATCGCCACTATGCGCGCCGTGAAGCTCAGGCAAACCAAGCAAGTAGTCTACTAGCTTGCCAGAGCTGTTCACGTGGTGAACGCAGATTCCAGTCAGCGCTAGCTTCCCGCCAGTAGACGTCCAGTTGTCAAAAGATATGTGTATAAGCGACTGAGCTTCGCTGAGGTAAGCAGCAACAGCAGGGACGTAGGAGTGGTATTCGGCGATAATAGCGTCGCAGAGACTCTGGTGGTTTCTCCAAAGTACAGCTTCAGCTAACGGGTTTGCAGCTTCAATAAGCTCTCGAAACTGTGGTGTCTCTATTACTCGTAAGCTCTAGTTATCAGCTGCAACCCAGTCTTTCAGCGCTGTAAGAAACCTGCGGGTTGAAAAGCCTGCTGCCAGCGAGTTGGCAACGTCCTGCAACACCTGTACGCCTGACTGCCTCATCATCATAACCTGTGAACGCGCAATTGCGCTAGGTATATTGCCCTCTTTACTGTGTATTCGTATAGCTCCGTTAGGCCTAACAGAATGCCCTCGAATTGCCTTTGCAAGGTGATTGCTTGCGTTACCAGTACTCGCAGCATCGAAATAGGTATCTGGCATCCGCAGGTGGTGGCACAATTGACAGAGCCAGTAATTCTTCTATATCTTCCTGTGCCATACAGGCCATCCGTGGTTATATATCCAGCTTGGTTTTTTCCCGCGCGCATTGTGCTCTAGCTAACGGCGCTCTAGGAATGGTACGCGCGTCCAATCAAGTTCCCTCGTATTCAGCTTCATCTACAAGCGGTTGAGGAGCTAGCGGGTTATAATCGCTGCAATCAGCGTTACTGTAGGTATCCCCGACGGTAGGCGCGATAGAGGACGGCGGCGACGGCAAGGCGTGTTGATTGCGCTCAACAATGCGTTGTATAGAGAAGTTTGACTGCTGAGGAGGCATTGAAACATTAGAGAATAGTGCTGCTATAGGCGTTGCTAATTATTTACTGTACAGTCGCGTTGTTAGGGATCAAAACAACACGGTACCGGAGAAACTATAATCCGGAGCACTAACAATACCCAGAAACTGCAATTATTAGCTATATGTACAGCCTTACGCCTAAACTCATATTACTCAGATAATTCAATCAGATGAGAGGACCATATTTGATCTGTCTGATAAGACGAGGTGACAAAATCTGATTGATCTGATTTGATTACTCATCAATCAGATCAATCAGATTGGATTGATCCATCCGATTGATAGCAAGTCTGTTGGAAACACACCCAGAATGGACCCATGAGACGATCGTGGCGCTGCTGGGAGGACGTATAAAGTCTTTCGTCCTCGTAGGTTTACTTCTTCTTACAAACCTCTCAAACCCAGTGGTTTTCACGAATATAAAGACGACATTCGCGATGTCGTCTTCTTTGCTCCGAGTCTTTCAAAAGCGACAGTCACCAGCTCAATGCGCCTGGCTTCGTCTGCGCTTGCAAGTCGTGTACTTTCGCAGGGATTGGCTGCTACGGAATTTGCGACAATGATGGATAATGTTCTTCTCTTGTCTCGAAAAGGTGCATCAGCTATGCCATGTCTGCCGGCTGCTTGTGTTAAGGAGCTATTATTTGCAATAAAAAAGAAACACAAGAAAACATGTGCTTGCTCCGCTTCTTTCTCTTCTATAGCAAAAAGCTCAATCACTCAACAGCTATGATGACCGCAAGAATCCCTAGAGAGAACGCATGGGGATTCGAGGACGTCCAGCCTCCTTGAGAAACAAGAAAGGAAATGCTCCATGAGTGTGCCTCCCGTATAATCAGAACATCGAGGCTGGCTCTATATGTTGTAGTCCTCCGTCGCCGTGCTCTCTCAATGAATCTGCCTCATCAACCGTATATGATTGAGAGATCTCGCGAGACGACGTATATAAACTTCGCTCATCCACCCTTTGCTATTCTCCATACACGAACATATTCTGTCTGCTCAAACACACAGGGCATGGATGTATGTCCTCGGCCCCTGTTTTTCTTCACGAAGAAATGATGAGAGAGTGGTATGTATGGCTGACTCGCTGCTCTCGGAAAACCTGTGTCCTCACATTGATGTTTTGTCGACGTACGGCGCTTCTGAGTGTGGATGTGGTGGCTGTCATGCGTGTCTCGAAGGCCTTCAAGATGGAATACATGTTGACGAACAAAAGCTCTATGCTCTTGAAGCTGTGCGTTGCCAGAGATCATTACTAAGATCAACAATGGCTCGAAAGCTGGTGCGGCCGTGTCGTACATATATACATTTTATTCTGTTCTCTCGAGTTATATTCATCGCAAGATCTGATAGGGACGATTAAAAGATAGGAACAATGGCTCCTATGGCTCTGTCGGATCTGCGTATCTCCAAAATATTTAGAGACTAGTGTAATGTTTGCGAAAAAAAATAGACACCTGATACATGGCTTTCAGCGCCCGTTGGAAGTTTGTTACGCGCCCTACTTCGACATTAAACCGTAGACTGAACCGGACATGCGCCCCTCTCGGCCGATCCATTCCCGAAACGTCTATCATGATTGCATATGTTGTGACTCCAGCCAGATAATCAACTGCGCAGTGAAAGCCAAAGATATGGCTCTAAAGAGAAGAATAATTCGCGTTATGGAGCCGAGCCCTGGGTTGGTCCGCCGAAGGTGATTGAGAAATAGAGCTCTTTTTGTCGAAGTTTCAGACGTCGCTGCTGCTGCTGCTTGGAAAACGGGCCCTGCTGCTGAATGTCCTAACCGATTTTGAGAGGAAGCGAAGGAGAAAAGAACGACGGGTGATACAGACCAAACATGCCTATGCAGAAACGTGGCGCATTGAGATGTATGTGGCTATCTGCAGCTATCACCCACTATACTTTCGCCAACCAGATCAGTTTGCTCTGATAGTCTCCTCGCGGCCACGCGATATTCAAGCCACCGTTCATATAGGTCGCCCCACTGTATGTCGAGTTATCCAGGTCGTTGCTATACCTTGCCCTCGGATCCAGACCTGCCAACCTCAGTGGTGGCGGCGCGGGCTTCACCACATATTGCTGCTGAAATGCGAATACTACCGCCTGGCTTCCATCATGGCTCACGAACTGCACACCAGGCCAGTTACTCTTATCGGGGTGCGCCAGACGGAAGAAGGAACCGGTGATGACGACTGGATTGACGCGCTCCGCTTGCGCCATGATTGACGGTACGGCGGATGCTTCTTCGGGGGAAAGCTCCGACGGGTTGAGTTCAAGACCAAAGGAGCCGCACATCAGGGCGACATGACCACGGTATTCAATGCTAATGTTGCGGTTTGTGAGGCCGTTGGGTGTGGCGGAGATGTGGCAGCCCATGGCCGAAGGCGGATAGACGAGCGATGTGCCCATCTGGATCGTGAGGCGGTTAGCGGCATCCGTGTTATCACTTGTCCAATGCTGCGGCCAATAATGCAGCAATCCAGGATCGAAGCGACCACCGCCAGATGCACAGCCTTCCCATAACACATTTGGATAGCGTGTGGTGAGGTTGTCGATGACGCGATACAGGCCGAGGATGTAGTCGTAGTCGTCGGACGGGTGTGAAAGTTCGTGCATCCCGCGGTTGTTATCCCATTTCACATACTGGATGTTTGCCGAGTCGAGGATGCGAGACACGAAGCCAATGATGAAGTCTTGCACTTCTGGTAGGCCAACGTTTAGAACCAGTTGGTTCCGTGTGAGCGTTCTTTGATGTTTTCCGGCTCGCAACACCCAGTCTGGATGCTCACGGTATAGCGTCGAGTTGGGGTTGACCATTTCTGGCTCAACCCAGATACCAAACTGCAGCGGCTTTGACGCGTTGAGGACAGTAAAGTTGTTGACTGCTTGGACATATGGTGCAAGGCCATTGGGAAACTTTGCAGGGTTTGGTGTCCAGTCTCCGAGGCCGAGAGAGTCGTTGTTGCGTGGGTATTCCACACCAAACCAGCCATCATCATTTACGAACAGCTCAATGCCGAGTTCTTCCGCCTCACCCGCTAGATTGACAAGTGACGTTTCGTTGATGTCGAACCCAAGACCTTCCCATGAGTTGAGAAGAATTGGACGAGTTTCTTTGGTGAACTTGGACCGAGACAGGTGGCTGCGGTACAGGTCGTGGAATGAACGTGACAGGCCGCCAACGCCCTCGGATGAGTAGACAGCAACAGCTTCTGGGGCTTGGAAAGTTTCACCAGGTTCCACTCGGATGCTGGTATGCAGCGAGTTTAGGCCAAGCAAAACACGTACGTAGCCATTCGAAAATTTCTCCGCAGTCGCCTCAAAGCTGCCAGTCCACACCAGATTGAAGCCCCACGCCTCTCCAGAGCTCTCGGTCGTAGATGGTGAGACAAGCGCAAAGAAGGGATTGTGTTGGTGCGAAGCGTAGCCAGCTTTGCTTCCAAACCTGTAATACTCAGCATTGATACCTCTGATCACTTGTGCGCACTCACGAGGTCTCGCCGTAGTCAATCTTTCTCCTCACTGTCTGGAACTCATGCGACCAGTCGCCGTGTGGCTCGATCATTTCCAGATCCACGTGAGGAAAGTCAGTGCTGAAGCTGTGCGCTTGTTCAATCACAATTGCACCGGAGCCGTTGGTTGAGCCGTGGTTGGTGATGCTGAAGCTTCGCGCAATGGCGTTATACTTCGGAAACACAGAGTAAGACAAAGCGGCCGAGACATCCGAAACATTGTCGTAAAGCTGAACAATCAGAGTTGTGACGTCGCCATCGCCCCCATAAGTAGCTGGAAGGCCTGGTATCGACGGTTTTCCTTGCGTGATATCGTGCGATCGGTAGCGAAAGGCAGACACCGTGTCGCCGTCCGCATGCTCGATATGAATCGCAGGCAAGCGGAAGTCGCTGCGTCCTACATCGGGAAACTCACGGCGGAAATTTGACAGTTCGTCGTTCCAACCCCAAGGCAAAATATTTGCGGGTGGTGTGAAGTCGGTGGTAGGCCCTCCAAAGTGGTCCGAAACCAGATCTCCAGAGTCGGTGTCAACATGGAACAAGTAGGACATGCCCTCAGCCGTCAACGTGAAATTTGTCCCCGTCGCAGCAATTGCAGCAGTTGCTGAGCTTATCAATATACATACTCCATCCGCGAACATTGTTAAGACGTACAGTTCTGCGCAAAAGTCGCACCTGCCCACAGCATCACCACACAAGCTCCCTTCATCATGGCCATCTTTGATTACCGGTTTGCAGGACATTTTGAACACGGGCCCAGGTACCTCCATTATAAGTAACCAGCATTGCTGTGTGCGAAGCCCATGGGTTCCAAGGTTGCAGTTCCGCCGACCACAAAATGAGGGGAAAGTGGAGAATAGCTGGGGTCAAGAACAAACCAAAGTCAGGGTTCGAGGAGCGGAAGATTCCGTGATTGGGTGCAGGGCGGATGGAATGCTGAGTTCAGGTTAGTGGAACAATCCGTCGCGGAGTTTAGCCGGGGGAAGGTCCGGAAAACGAGATCGTCACTGCGAGACGCTCTTCAACAACGTCCTTGCATTGTCAACAACGTTCGGCCCGCTGTTGCTGATGTCACTACAAGGATGTTCCGAACGCACAACTCGCAATGGTGCTGTGCTCATTGGGCCGGAAAGACGCGCCGCCCTCCGAACCTTGTGACATGGTTCACCGAACGCGCCGTTAGCTGCACCAGCAAAGTGCACTGAGCTAGGCACATGCCACGGGAAGCTAGGTGCTGGGAACGATTGTGTCACGTCTGATCATATCAAGTTGTGAGAAAGTGTGATGGTAGACTCCAGATATCCTCTCGGCCTTGCTGACCACTTCACTCTCCTTAGTGAAATGAGAGCACTGTTCCATTGTTACAGCCAGATTCACATAGACCGTCAAAGGATGGGTGCGAACCATCAATTTGCCATGCATGCACCTGCAAAACGTTTTTCGAGAACTCAGGCTGACGCAATATTAGGCAACGCACTCTTTGGTGAGCCAACTGCAGCAAACAAAACCCTGCTTTCTTTCCATCGTCAACAGTTGTTGAAGTCCGCTCCCGAAGCCTTCCCAAGAAACAAGTCGTCGATTATAATGACCACCTTTCCACCGTACGAGGTTTGAGTCACGGTCAAAACAAGTTGTTCCAGCCCTGGACCAACCTTCTGATCGGCAATCACTCCAGTTACCTGAACCCAGTCACCTACTTCCGTGAGCGTAAGCTCGCCACAGTCCAGACCTGAATTCCCCAAATTCAGTTTGAAGCCCTTTACTGGGTTTGGAACGCCGCTCTCCGTTTGAATAAGCTTGACCCATGCTGAGCATCTTACTTCGGTGGCTTCAGGGATGGTAAACCACTGGTACAATGCGAAAGGTGGATTGCCTGCCCGCTGGTTGCTGAAGCTGAAGTAGGTTGAGTCCCCGTGACCAGCGCCTTGGGCTACTCCTGGCACTGGGTCCGAGTTCGAACGGAAGGACCAGGGCGCGACTTCGCCGGACTGGAAAGAGCCGTTTTCCAGAGCATTTTTACGTGTGCACGTAGATGAAGGCGATGGCGAGGGAGACAAGCTGAATAAGGAGGGAGAAGTACTACTTGAGGACGAGAACGTCGACGTGAAGCTCGAAGAAAGTCGTGAAGATGACGACGACATTACACTAGGAGGCGAGCTGGATGAGCTGGATCGAGAAGAAAGGCTTGGAGTGGTTGACGCAGTGTAGGTAGAAGAAACGCTACGAGACGATGCAGTCGAAGATGAGGAGCGCAAAATGCTTGAAGTAAAGCTCGAAGCGACCGAAGAACTGGACAACTTGGACTGTGACTCTTGAGAACTGGATATGGAGCTCGACTTACTGGTCAACGAGATCCTGGACGTGGAAACGACGGACGCACCGGAACTCGTCGTGCGTGAGGATGAAGTCGATAACTTGACTATGGAAGATGACAATGCGTTACACGAACCAAATCCTGGTTGGCATCCGCTACCGCAGTAGTCTTGAGTACTTCCACACTTCTATGGTCAGCACATACCGTATAGTGAAGCTGTTTGACGACTTACGTAGCTCCACTGGCTGCAGCAATTGCCATACTTCGAACCCTGGCAAGACATACCGCCCGGTGCGGCATTATAGAGGTATCCACATCGGGCGTTGGTGGTGAGTCTCGCGCTTGATGATGGCGTAGCAACGGGGCTTTGAGTCAAAGTTGAAGCAGCAGAGGAGGAGGATGCCGTTTTCGCGCTGAACAGCGATGTTGTCAAGGTCGACGATGTACGCTTTGTGCTGGGACTCGATGCTACTGCCTCTTGGTAGGTGTCGCCGGGCTCCTGCGGCAGTGAGTACTTACTTTTGCACGAGCCCCAGCCAAACTGACAGCCCTCGCCGCAGTACGCATCGGTTGAGCCACAAAAGCTATACTACAAAACCCAGGATGCGGAATCAGGAAACGATTCATGTTTGAAATGTGTCGATACACACCTGAGAACAGCAGTTTCCCCATCTGGATCCTTGGCAGGTCAAGCCAAAATCTGGTCCACAACGCACTGATGTGCCCACGCGGTGGCCGAGTCCAGGAGAGAAGAAGACGAAGAGTGCGACCAAACAAAAGAATGAGCACATGATAGCTGCTTTCAAGGTGTTCCTCGTCTCTCCTAAACAAGAAATGAGTGTGGTATACAATAAATGTAAGAATGAGTGACAACTTCAGCCTCGATATAAATGAAGGTATCGGAGCTGACCAGACTCATCAAGGAGGATCGTAGTCCTCCTATACATATCTCAACATTTCGACCCACTAGGGGTCCCGCAGACCTGCAGCCAGCCACTGCCTCGGTATCGCCTATGGAACATTTCCAAGAACCGAAAAAGAGAAAGCCGCAAAAGGGACGATGCCGAGGAAGGAGAAGCTGAAGCCACAAGTGCCGCCTTGCTTCAGCAAAGCTGGGGCTAGTGGGAAAATCGGTTTAGCGTCGCGAGTAATGTCGCGATGTGGCTTGGGCCGGAGTGCCTTCCAGGGGAAATCGCATGGGACTGAAGGACGAACGTTAACACAACAACATCACGATCACGTCACGGACAAAAGGACAGCAGGAGTGGAGGATATTATGCAATTCTCTTAATGTCAGTCGTGACTATTTCCAACATCTATGGACTCTGGTCTTGCTAAAACCCACAAGTCACACCCTCCTGTTTATGAACCTAGTGCCGTGGCCAGCTTCACCTTGCCACACTACGGCTCATCGTGTACGTGGTACAACTTTTAAGTCTAGAGCCCACCTCGGTTCCGATGCGCTATGGCCGCGACCTCATCTTGGTTGACCGCGTCAGTCAAACGCTGATACTTCTTGTGGGAAGCTAGGAGTTTCCCGTACGCGACTTCCTCGTATGTCATCAAGTAGCTGATGCGATTCGCTAGCGCTACCAGTATCGCGTCCTTGTTCTGGCGGGTGTTGTCAACGACTTGGCCGATTTCAACGGCATCTGGAATACGATCTCCCATGTCGGCGGCGTAGCACGCATCGAAGTGGGCAGTGTAGCACTCCATGCCTAGAATGTACATCGTGAGCCGCAACTTGAGGGCCTCGAGCACGTCCCCTGGAATGGCGGGCTCAGGGAACTCGGCCTGCAGGCAGACGTCCTTCAGCCACTGGGCGATCTTGTGGACGGCGTTCAGCGAGGCGTCCACGTGGGTGAACTTGGCCGTGACTGAAGTTGGCTTCTGGACGAAGTAGTCACGGATGACTGGAGAAGCAACCAGGAGGGCGAGCTTGGTGACGTAGACGTCTGGTTTGGGCCATTGCCAACTTGAAGGTTGACAGTCAGAGTGGAAGTGAGCTCCTTCCGCGCCGACGCGGACCACGCTCGCAGCTTGTCGCCTCCCTTGTAGTTCTTCATATCTCCCATGATCTTGTTGACTTGACCTTTCGGAGAGAGAGCTGCAATATACCCACGAGGTTGAGCGTGATGACGGTTTCGCTTGTTGTTGTAGTTAGACATATTTTCCCGATCGGTAGATGTGTAAGCGTGGATGAGATATGTGGATGTATGGGGATCTTTGAGCTGTGATAATAGCAGCTGGGGGTCGATATATGGCGCGAGTTGACAAGTATGGAAGTGTAGGCTCGAAGGGTTGGTGGAGGCTGTCGATGATGATGAGAGGGAGGAGTCTTACCCTATTTATAGGATGGAGGTATCTCGTTAAGCGACAGTGAATGGGGTGACGCTCGATCGGAGCTGAGGAGGGAATATACTCACCCTTCTCGGTGAGGCCTCATATAATCGAGCTCCAAAGGCCAGAAGCCTAGTCTGTCTGGCTATTAGTCCCGGCAACGATTCGGCGAAAGAGACGGTCTAGGTTACATTGAGCGCTTCCAACCAGGAGGCAACATTTGAGACGGATGAAACTTATAAAAAGACATGCCCCCGCAAGATGAGTAATTGTTGCGTAGGACTGTCCGACTGAGAACGACTTCCAATCTCCAGTGTTCTAGATCTACGATAGCTTGAGAATAGTCCTTCCCATTGCTCTTCTTACGCTCGGAGTGCTCGGACGCAAACATTTGTTCTCGCGAGATACACATCGGTTTCGCAACTCTCCAAGAGATCTATTGCTTTCGTCGCTGTCGCAAAACTCGCTGGCCACAGAATGATCATTGATCATGGCTTCTTTTATTCCATTGCCGCTTTACGCGGGCAGAGTAGTCACTTTACCGCTCGCTCCAGCATGGTCAGTAACTTCGATGTGCAGATATACGCGTCTAAAGGGGAATACTGCTGGCGAACCGGGAAGGGAGTTGAGGCTTATACGACTTACAGCGCAGCATCATGGCGGTGCTTGTTAGCATATGATATTCTTAAGGGCGTGAAGATTAGTAGCACTAGGAGGAGCTCTCATAAATCGATTTAGCGACGTGATATGTCGTTTAGTCTTCATGTCGATGACCCTCTCTGAGAAATTCGTCCGGTACGTATGGTTCATCGAATCTTTTGACGCGAGAAAGGCGATGCGCTCTTGTATCCAGATTCTCTAACGAAATACGTGCTCATATCACCTCCTGATCTACCGTTTGACTAAATCAACATCTCCCTCTCGTTACTAAACCAGTCCTACCCCCACTCTCTTCACCCACCGAGCGTTTGCTATCGAAACATGGTCGTGCGTCAAGGTCATGTGTGTTGCAAGTCCGGTTCATGCATTATGAGTGATTAAAGTTCCGTCAATGACACGGGCAGATGCGGCCTTCCATGCGACTCGGAGTATGACCATGTGTAGCAGCCCTTTTACAGCAAACGGAGCATGGCAGATGTTACAAGAATGACGGCCCAGGATGAGAGCACTGAGACATATGACGAGAACTTCTCTGTGAATGACGGATTCAGCCCGATCTTTCCTCATCGCTTTGTGCGATTGTTGAGCCGCATGACTCCCTACAGCCATACTGCGGCCTAGCGAACGCATTTGCGCCCCACCTAATTGCCACTCTGGGTGAAGGAGACCTCCCGATCCCCTCCATATATAAGAAACTCCCACTTCAGTATCCCTATTTCTTCATCTACACTCGACCGCTCAACACCACCAGCAATTAAGTCATCAACCGCCTGCCACAGCACTCAAGACACTTCAATCTCCGCTCTCCACCAAACAATATCTTCTCAGCCTCATCATGAACTCTATCAACAGTTCGCGCGGCTATAACGTCACTCTACCCTCCCGCCTCCAGGTCGACAACATCGTGCAGATGATGAAGATTCTTCCGGACGGTCACGATATCCGTAGATGGCCGGAGAAGAATCGCAAGGAACTCGCAGTCAGCGAAGTGGTTAACTTGGTCAACGAAAATGATGGCATCATCGCTTCCGCACCTAAATTGGCTCTTGTCGTTGCGTCTCCGGATTTCCGCGAATTCTTCATGAAGACCCCTGACGCAAATCTAGTCAAGGTCCATCCTTCCGTTGACGAGGCTTCTGTTCGCGCTCTCACCGCGTGGCTCACATCTATCGTCAACTCCGCCGGCAAATTCGGTGTCAGTCTTCCAGATCCCAACGACGAGCTCATCAAGATCCGCCATGCTGCGCACGCACTTGGTATGGAACTCTTCGTCCGCCACTTCTGCAAGTCGTATAAGGACGACCTCCGCAACCGCCGCCCATCTTTAGAAGAGTGCGAGCTCCTCGAGCGCTGCGCCGTTGGCCCTGTCGACGACATGATCACCGGCATGGGCGAGCGTCTAGCTTACCTCCGACGTCGCGGCGACTTCAGCGCCACCTTCATCACCACACTCGCAGTGTTCCTCCAGGCTCACCCAGTGACCGCCCGGGCCGTCTACGACGCCGACGAACGCGCCGCACGCACTCGCCATGCCTAGCATCTAGGGCACTTCGAACGCGACTCGCAAAAGTCTTCAAGGCAGTTTGGCAGGTATTTCACCGTGGCATTGGGTCTCCTGGGGGGATACATGGGTTTTTGAATTTTGAAGCTGGCATGTAATGGAGTCGAGAGCGCATCAGGATCAGATTTTGGGTGTTTAGAAATGACGGCATGCGGCACGAGGGGTGTCTCTAGCCTTGGAACGACAGCAACATTAATTTTAATATTTCATTTCTTATACTGTAATGATCACTAATCAACATGATCTCTCGATGCATCAGATGAGTAGTAGCCATTTCCTGAACTATATAGGATGGATGAGAGGGTAAGTCGGAGGTGATGTGGTGGCGAGGGAAGGGCGTCGCGAGAAGGTCCACGGGTCCATGGGCAAGCCCCACCGTCTTCTCACACTTGAGATTTGCACCAAGCTGACCTTCTTTACAATTGCGACGACTTTACCTCTTGGTCATTTGTTCCTAGATATGTGATCGTCATAACCACGTGCACCATTCTACAATACTCGATCAACCCCCCAATACCAAACTCTCGCGCTCCCGCGATCGCCGGGCCATGCATACCTAGGTACCTAGGTACGCGAGTAGGAAAGCAACGCGCGTAAGCTCTTGTCAGATAACAGGGTTCTGATAATAATAATGGGTTGCATCAACTTCATCTGCGACAACAAAATACTCCGAGACGCAATTACCATGATCCAACCTCCTATCGCCCAGTTTTCACACCCTTTGGTCTACAATACCCATTCTTGAGTATCTCAACTCTTCGTCAAACCGCTCCTTTTCCAGGTATCAACTGTGTTGTGGTGTGCTCGCTTAGACGGTCCTCCGAGACCTGGACACGCAACTCCGTTGTCTTGATCACCGGTTGTAGGGGTATGTCTGTTCGGCCGTACTTCTCCGCGCGCGCAAGAACCGAGTTGCTGGACGTCAAATCACACACATGGACGTCTGCATTTCCCTGTGCTCCGTGTCGCCCGATGATGCCTCCTTCTCTGCCTTCAGGTACGGGCTGTGCGCGTGGCTGTCCGTGCGCTCCTATGCCACGCTCCGTGAATGCAATGAGCCGCTGGAGAATGTCAAACTCGAATTTGAGCTTGACGCTGTACGCAAGAATCCTCCAGCTCGCCTGCTGTTGGACGCGGCTAGAATATTGGAAGAGGAGAATGGTGATGTCGAGTACGACAGCCAGAGCGTTGACAGCCATGAGGTAATTGAGAAGCTTTCTCGGCTTTGGACCGCGGAAGGTAGACGATGATCAAACGAGCTTAGAGGCACGGTGGAAATACAGCCCGCTGATAAGAAACCCCTGACCGACGAACCAGGTGAGTTGGACCTTCATGTACGTTTTATACGCACTATCCCAAGCTGCATGTTGGTGCTCGTGTAGCTCCTGCAATCTGGCCACCAAGTGCTGTTGCACGCCAGCAGGGTTATCCCTACGCTCTCTCACTCTACACATATATATAGCTTCCCTCGTTCATAGCTATACAATCCACTCAGTCCTTCATTCTCCTTCCATATCACATACGTGAGAAGTGCTGTATGTATGCAGGGACCTGGAAGCAGACACATGCGGCTAGAATGAGCCGCAAGAGCCAATGATCTTTTTTGCCGGGTGAAATGAGGCGCAGCCTCGACCACATCACAAGGCTGTGGCTCGTTACCATCAGCACTTCGCCACAGAATAGTAGTGTGATGTTGAGAATCAACACGTTCAACACCTTGTAAGCCGCCAAGCAGTAACCGGTTACGAATATTATGATTCCGATCGAGGCCGCGAGCATGCAGTAAAAGTATACCCCGTTGTATCGCCGGAAGCGTATGAAGATCCTGGCAAAGATCTTTGATGGCGTTGTCTTGAAACACGAATTAGTCAGCACAAGCTCTCATACACCGGGGTGACAGAAAAAATGGCTCAACTTTTGCTGAGGTAGGTACTGTAATCAGCCCTGCAAACACTGAACATCAATACCACAATTTGCAAACTTGTAGTTTTAAAACTGCTATAACTCACTTAAACCTTGACCGAGTTTTACAAAAAACGATTCAAATTGCTTGCAAGAACACCTCTGATCGCCCTGTTAAGTCTCACGCTGATTTGTTAAGACAGACACGCTTCTTTGACGCGTTTGATGTGCGCAACTAGCACGGCTTGGTGCCTGTTATAGACCTCTGTAATCAAGTTAATATACCGCGCTGCACTGCGTACAGATGGCTAGCTGAGAGGCACACACGTAGAGAACAAGTACTACGCCGTTGTGACTGGAGAACTGCAAAAGCTCAGCTTCGCGGCACTCCTAGCAGTGGCCGTCCGCACAAATACTTGATGCTGCACTTGCAAAGCTCATCAACCCAGACCAAGCGTCACGACGCTAACGACTATCAGCTTAGCAGAACCAAGCTGGTATACACGCTCACAAGCGTACACTGCAGCGCTCGTTGAAGATACGTTTCTCTGCTAGCATGTTCAAAGCTGCAACTTAGAAAGAGATCACAGTGCTGCAGCAAACGCAGCGCATACTGTATACAACTAACAAGCGTTACCGCAGCGTTGAGGGCTATTGGGATAGCTTTATATTCACTGACGAGGCTCACTGCGCGCTAGATGACTTCCCGGATGAGTGGATATTGCGCGTACTTATTCGATAGCTAGCGTAACTCGCTAGATAACATCGTTGAACACCGCAATCGCGGCCCTAACAGCGTCCACTTTGCAGCTTGGATTAACTATTACACTAAGGCAGAGGAACTGACGTTTTACAACGACGAGTACGACAACGTAGAGCTAATTAAGCTACCTTCTTGCCTACGCCAGCGCCTAGCAACTAAAACTAAAGCGCAGTATGAGGAGCGATTAGCGTGATAGGAAGCAGAAAAAGCGCGCCAGCTAGCAGTTATAAAGCCAGGCAACTCTATGCGCGCAAGCTACTATACTGATAAGATCCTCCTAGTATACACTGCTGCGTACTATTAACTTCAAGCACGCTCAAACGAGTTACACGGCTAGCTCCACCGTAACAATCGCTACAACTGGTACCTTATTGAGGATAACGATCCTAGCTACGGTAATCGTAATCCGCGCTCGCTGCTAGCACTATATCGTTGCCATAAAGGAGTTGAGCGTCTCATGCACCTAGCCAATTCACCTGATCTCAACCCAATAGAAGGCATCTGGAACATTGTTAAGGAGCGCGTACGCTGCAAGCTTCACAACATCAACACTATAGATGAGTTTAAGGCAGTACTGCAGCGGGAGTGGAAAGCAGTTACTTAGGATCAAATACAAGCTTGTATCAATAAGATGCCGTACTGCATTGGGCAGGTGTTTACGCACCCTGATAAGCGCTGCAAAACAAGCCTCTGGTGATTTTCAACACCACAAAAAGCTAGTGTTAGGCCCGTCTATACACAATTAAAAAGCCTCATTAATTTCAGCTTAATTGAACATGTGGTTGTGTAGTTGCGATGCGCATTTTGGTGATGTTTACACTGTGAAGCGCATCAGTGGGTCATCAGCCGACGTCGCTTACCTTAGCAAACGTTGAGCCATTTTTTTCGCCACCCCGGTGCTAGCATATTACCAGCCAAGCCCTTTTCCTTGACATGGATCGTCCCGACGTACATTACATGTTCCAGTCATGCTCTAAACGTAACGTCGAGCAACAAAATTAAGATATAGTTTATCTTTGTAATCTCATTAGTAAGGACCTTAGAAAAGGTGATGATGCAAAAACTGTAAAAACATACAACAGCGGGTATTCGCCAGTGGTCACCCACCTGACTACTAATCCGCCGGTGTCCTGCTTAAATATTGCTGAGCGGACGGGAAGCATTGCTTTCAGGACCCTATGGTCGTATGTAAAAAAATGGTTGTTTTTTTCCACTATGTACAGAATGCATTAGGTTCCAGACACCCAGCGAGCTAGATATCACGGCTCAAAGGCCTATGGTCACAGCCCTCACGTATCCAGTATATCGAGAGAGCCGTGGCAATCAAGCCATTAACATTGATAGCGCTCACCATAAGCTAGCTAGCAGGCATGAATGACCTTGTTCAGACAACCACATTTCTGCCCGTCACATCGCTTCTGATTGTGGTCCTTTTCTTTCTTTTCCTTCCACAACAGTGGATTTGACCCGAAAACAGGTGGCTCATATCGGATGATCTCAAGAACCTGATGGTACACTTGGCAAGACGATAAGGTATAATCCGGCTTCAATATGTGGAACGCGGAACCAAAGTGAACCAAGCCGAGCACTCCGTAGACCTTGTCCCGTGGATCGGTGGCTGCAGAGCCAAGAGCAAATTTGATTGCTTCGGCAATGCTGAGGCCACGTTTCTGGGCCCGAAATCTTCTCCTCAGGTCAAAGACGCGGTGCATCTGGGTTCCACCTTGCCTGATGTCACTTGGAAATTCCGCATCAAACTCGTCTCAATCACGGCAGATATCCCCGCATTGCAATACCACTCTGCTCCCGAGAACAAATTTTCGGATGATCCATACCCGAGTCCAGTATAGTTGTGAAACGATGTCCCCATAGACCTCAGGTCTCTCTTATCGTCTTGATCGAGACCTTCTGTCGCGGTACCAAGCCATAATAGTACATAATCTGCAACCATGTAGATGTTTCGCATCAGAGAGACTTTATGTCCACATTCATGGACGTCCTGTTGGTTTATACACAGGGCATCAACCCAGAAGATCAGTTCGAGATCGTCGCTTCGGATATGCATCAACGCCACGTGCAGATTTGACGTAATGCTGACTCGGATTCCGTTGACAAATATGTGTTTTGGATTGTCCAAGCTCCCTCACCTGTAAGAGAGTGCTGTGAACTTTGGTATCGCGTAGTCGAAGTCATGCACTGTTAGAATGCAGGATATTTCGTTGTGTTTATTGCCTGCCGGTTGTAGCGTGAACAATCGGATAGAATGAGCGCCTTCAAGGGCCCCACATTGCATCTCGTTGAGAGTGGTTGGCTTGAGCAATGTTTCCAGCTCGCTGGTATTGCTTCCCCTTCGTTGATTTCGACGACTCACTGTGTAGACGCTGAAATCAGCATGCAATGCCCGTAACCAAGATGAACTTTCCTCTAGCAGCTCAAGCTAGATATGTAACAGGGATATCATATCATCTCCGGATCTCTGAACGATTAAATAAACGTACCGTATGCCTGAAATACGGTGTGTTTCGGACCTGGACGCCTGGGCACTGCGACCATGGCGATATGGTGGGTTTTCGAAGTGCATTTGAACTAACTAGTGCTGACGAATTTACAAGACAAGTGCAAAATAAGCCTGGAGGCATAGCGGGGTATCGGGTGGGAGTCGACGCTACCTAAGTAGCCATACAGCCCAGCTGTCCTTCTGGCAACTCTGTGCCTGAATTTAGTTACTGCAAAGATACCTACAAGACTATCAAATTCGACACGTTGACAAGGTGCGCGAAAGCAACACATAAGTACCGTAGAAATGCGTCAACACGGCGAGATGCTCACGGGCTGATTCCATCGTGCGCAGACGCTCGGAACCCATCACTTCCTAGGTACCATGTTTAAGTCATCGTTCTGCAAGCATCTTTGCTGGAATATTTAGGCGATAGGTTGCCTCTGAAGCTAGTGAGGCAATCACCAGGCCTGAGGCTGAAGTTCGCTAGCGTGGTGCGGGCCAACGTAGCTACCCTGTTCTGCCGCATTCCCATCTCGTCTCATGTTTTCCCACAAGCGAATTGTCGTCTATCCCACCATCTCTAGTCATTTTCCCCAACAATCTGCTCGTACAATATCATGAGTGACTCTATCGAGATCTTTACTGCTAGCGGAAGCAGCGATGTGCCAGGCGTAGCGACGACGGCAATCGAAAGCGATGTGGGAATCAACCCGCAGCAGCGGATGCACTTATCTACCATACTCCAAGGTCTACGATATGTGGGATCTGCGTTGAGCTTAAGCGACGCTGAGGTCCATGCGGTTGTTCTGGGGGTTATTGCGAACTATCCGGATGCTGCGAAGGAGTTGTCACTGGAGGAGTGGCTGCAGGCAACTGCATTCGCAGAAATCGATGACCGCCAACGGCACATAGTGAATACTGCGATAGCTCTGGCACATTTGCGAGAATCAGGGCGACGCGGCGTCAGCGTCTCTGCTGCTGATCTAGAAAGAGTATGGCTTACACTCAAGAGCGCTCTACAGTGTCCGTCACTGAGCTGGACGATGACACGAAGTGCACAAGGTCTACTTGCAATACCAATGTGGAGTCTGATCAAAGATGGGTGCATCGATGAGCTTATTCGCGTCCACATCTGGCTTCCGGACGGAGTGAGGGCGGACCCGGACATGGCCATCCATCTGCATCAGCCATTTGGGCAGAGTTGGATTCTAGCTGGCAAAGGCACTGATCACATCTTCGATGTGACGCCCGCTAGTGAAGTTGACGCAACTCATGCCGAGTACAACGTCGGCTGGAAGGGAAAAGACGACAACAAAAGCGACCAAGCTTACAAAGTTCACAGCAAGTCGTCTACTGCAAGCAATACTGGCAAGCTAGTCCGTGTTGTTCCATTGCAGAAAGAAACTCACTCAAGGAACATGAGCTATTGCGTTCCTGCAGGTACTTTCCACAGTTCAGAAGTAGAGCCCGATGCTCTACATGCGACCATATTCTTTTTCGACTCAAGTCGCGGTTACGTTCCTGACGCCGCAGTCATTGGTCCAATCTCCAGAGAACTGTTTACACACGTGCGAAAATCTACCGATATCAGCCTATTCGATGCCGTGAACCTTGTTGCGAGTCTTCGAAGCTGGGAGATCCTTAAAGACGTCGGCCTACAACACGCAATGTTGGGAGACTGGGAAGAGGCACTTCGATCATATCGCACCGCTCTACATGTTTGCAAGAGCCAACCCTGGATAGACTCGCCTCGTTACTCACATTTTACACTCGGTAAAGTTGGACACATGTACCGAATGTTGGGGCTTTACACTCAAGCATGTGAGTGTTTGGAAGAAGCTGTGATCGATACGCCAATGTCTCGTACCCGCCTGGGTTGTCTTGGGGAGCTAGCGGTGGTATATCGGCATATGAATCGTTTGCAGGACTCGAAATGGGCAAGTCAAGAGCAGTATAATGGCGCCAAAGAGTTTGACCTGGAGGACGATGTGTGCCGTGCGGTAGGAACGCTGGGCATGGTCAACTGCCAACTTTATCTCTTGACAACAGAGCGGGAATTGTTGGAGAGCGCGATTAGTCAACTCGAAGAGTGTGTCAGTCGGGCACAGCAACTGAAGGATGTTACCCGAGAAGCCATCGGCCATGGGCGTTTATCTGTTTGTTACATCGCGAAACTGGATTACGAAAACGCCGTTGCCTCGGGGCAGAGGAGCTATGATCTCATGCAGTTGCAACGCGATGCATCCAAGATCAGCTTCGCTGGTGCATTTTTTGGTCGAACACTGCTGCTTGCAGGTCGCGATGAAGAAGCACTAGCCCTGTTCAACCCATCCAGTGGCTGTCCACCTGTCATTGCTCTATGTAGGGAAATATCGGACGAGCATCGGCAATATATCATTGAGATAATCGCTGCTGGCGCAGACTTGAAGCTTCGGGATGACCACGGCTACACAGCGCTCGAGTGCGCTATGTATAACGGAGATCACGCGACTGCAAAGATCATTGAGGAAGGCTTGCGAGCTCAGATACTCCGAGAAGGCGGCGACGTTGACCAGCAAATCAAGCAGTTCCAGTATGAAGCGACTCTTCGGAAAGGTTATAGGGACATCTTTCAGGACAAACTTAGGCCAGTCCTTCTGCAAGCCAACCCCGACTCGAGCTCTGCGCTGCAAAGTCTTCGCAAGAAATACGCAGCAGCTCTAACAGACGACCTTGAAAAGCAACGCACCTTTGATCGACTAAAATATGTTACCTACTCCAACTTCCTGCGATCCAATCGGTTGCCTAAGTCGAACCATGGGTATACGCAGTATTTAGCTCATGGCAGTCCCGGCCCTTCAGATCCCTTTATCTTGTTCTTCTCTTATAGATGGATTGCGAAAGACGTTGGAGTACAACTCGATGGAGACTCGCCCGATGATTTCGAACGTACGCAATACAGGCGTATGCTCAGAGCGATCGAGCTTTTTCTCAATCATCATCCCGTCGTAGACCGAGAACAGCTGTGCATTTGGATCGTAAGTGAACCCAGACCCTCCAAATTCCTGAATAGTTGCTAATCAAAAAGTTTCAGGATTTTGCTTGCGTTGATCAAGATCATCAACAGCCGGGCGTCGCCTCCCTTCCGATGAATCTTGCGCAATGTAATGCCATGATAAGCCTCGTGGACGACAAGTACTACAAGAGATCCTGGTGTTGTGTCGAAGTTCTCATGATTCAAACACTTCAAAAGGCTTATGGCATACACGTGTGGTATGAGCATGTCATCGATTTCGCACGCGGAGAGGAACACTTACGCCCTGGTCCTTGTGACTTGGAGGTGAACATGGCCGAGAAGCAAGTCACATTTGAACAAGACCGCCCGAAGCTGTTGTTCTTGGAACGACAGACACGATTGTTGGGGTAAGCACTGTCTCAACGTTCCTTAACGCCCAATGACTTGTCACGATTTTCGTTTACGAGGTTCCGGGGGGCTCCCAGTAATCGTTTTTTCCAGGCACAATTCTTCCATGATCGTGATTGTCTTTCTCTTCTCCAACGCGTTTCCCTTGAGTCAGAATGATCTCTTGTCGAAATTCCAGATAATCCATGTCATTCTCAACAAATTCAGTCGCACTCAGGCAGTCGACATGCTCCCAAGCTTCTAACATCACCTTTGCCTCCATGGGCATTCTCAGCCTCATTTCCGACTTGAACCACGCAGGACTGAACATGAAGCCAAGCATAATGCGTGGGGTAGCCGTGTGGTTGGGCATCCCTGCATGCCACATCCGCAAATCTCTGAGACACACTGAGCCCTTGGAAATAGCGAGCTGGGCGGGAGGGCTCATTCGAGCTCTTTGAGAGAACACTGACTTCTTGATCCAGCCAAAATGCGCATATGTGTGGTCTTTCTTCGTGTAACCACGATGGGTGCCAGGCCAAATTTCTGTGCTCCCGTTGCGATTGTCGACATCTTCGAGAAAGATACAAACCTCAAGAAACACCGGAAAGTCAAGGTGCTCACAGTAATAGTCACTGTGTACTGCTTGACGGCCTTGCCCCCCAGGCAGGGCAAGGTTCGATGTAACGAACGAGAGTTGCGGCTTGGGCCCGATGATATGTTCGATGATATTGACTACTAGCCGATTTGCCCATACACGTTCGTGTAGGTACTCAGCGGCCAGGGGTGGTGTCTGAGACACGTTACGGTGCGCGGTCCCGTGGTTGTAATGAACGTGTGGCGAGGCGAGATTTCGTGGCAGATCCTGCATCATGCGCTCACGAATATGGTCCAATGATGCATGTTCCACCACATCTTTCAACACCACAATCCCGTCTTTGTGGAACTGGATGAGAGCAAGCTGCAGTGTGGCCAAAGATAAAACTTCAGAGGTGCGCTCGCGATTGGTCATGCAAACGGGCGCTAATCTCCTGTAACTTCGGGTCAACGACTCCTCATTCGATGTATGTTTCCATCGCTTTGAATCTATTCTGGGTACGAAGGGACGACGAGCTCTTATACCAGACACCGCCACAAGAGCATGGCTCTCAGTCCATTGCAAGCGCCGCATGCGGAGGACAAGGGTAGAAGAATGTGCGGGGAAAACAGGTGGTACGCGCAACCAACTATCGCTTTCAGTGGCATTGCGTCTGAGCGATGCTTTGAGTCTCTTGGACGAGGTATTCCTCACGTACACAATACACTGCGGGGTACTTGCAGATTGGAAATGACCCGACGATCTTGATTGGATGATTGATTGGGGCGGCAAAGATCCTGCACCGCTGGCCGCGTCCGAAGAATCACACCATAAATGCACCACAAGGGTTTGGTCGGACAATGATGACACTCATGGACTCGACGAGCATATCTGTCTCCTCGCACCCGCAATATAGCATTAGTGTTGGTGACACTGTTCTTTCGCTTGGTTCCGACAACCTGCTGGATCTTTGCTGGACGGATGGCTTGGACACACCGTGCTCAATCTGCAAACGGCATTTCGATAATGCGGTTGCACCTCCTGTGCGAACCTTGCAACTTCTTGAAGCTTCCCCGAAGGCCACACCTGCCGGGCTACAACTCCCGTCGATCAAGATCACAAACTCTCACCTCAGATGCTTGAAATTAAGCAACATCAAATTCTTCCCAGTGTCGCACGCATGGCACAAACCCGTAGCTCGTGCGTACGCGACCCGTGAATCCAGCATTGAAGCAACGCGCATGGTCTTCGAGCTGCCGGTCCGCATTCTCGTCGCAGCATCTCAGCGTTTCGGCTCGGATGTGCAGATCTGGCACGACTATATTAGTATCCCGCAGTGGCAGGATAGCTTTCGAGGAACGACAATCCTTCCACAGATATTTCAAATCTTCAAATATGGCGGCACGTCGTTAATTCACCTCGACGACGAACCCACTTTCGACATCCATGAGCTCCCGAGTTCGCAAGACCTTAGTATTCGAGGACCGGCCATGCAATGCCTTTTCAGCGCACGATGGTTTCGTCGAATGTGGATCATTGTCGAGTTCACCATGTGCCAAGATAGCTATCTCATGAACAGCCGTTTCGAGATCATGCCTGGCAGATTCTCTTCTCTCATGGAAGAAATCACGAGAATATCACAAACTCTTCCTGCGCCGCTAGAGTGGATGGCCTCGATACCAATGTTTAGCAAGGATCGGTCCACACACAACTGTCTCGGGCACGTGTACGATCTTCTTGCCAACCAGGGATGTCGCTCGTTCCGCGATTACTTTATCGCTGCGTGTGCGATGCTGGAGCAAGATCATGACCACCGCGCGCTGGCGGAACTTCCAAAAGATGCCCAGGACGCTTGCCTTTGGGTTTCCAAGAGGGCGTTGGAGCGTGGCGACTACAGTCCGCTCTTACTGAGACCTCCAAACGAGCCTCAGCATGGAAGAGTGCGATGGTTGAAAGGATACATGCGGATTGATGAGAAAATGTGGGGAATCGGTGTCCAGACCAATGCGGCGTACATTCCCCCGACAATCCTACCTGACGACAGCGTGCAATTGGAAGTGCGTTTTCTCGGAGCATTAGGGGATTTCAGCCCTAACTTTGATGGAGAGTCTAGACTGCTAGTCCAGTGCATGCTGTGCAAATCAAGGATTCATTGTGGAGCATCCATGTGGCGTGAGCCAAAGGGTGCAGCGAACCTTTATCTCGTCCCAGGACTGACATACCTGAATGCCCGGTGTGAACATATTGGAATCGTTGTCGAGGACGCTCAGGTCATTGGGAGAGCCTTGCTAGGTGCGCCACCGTGCAACTGCAGCGAAGTAGCACATATTCGTCTCGAATGATACCGTCTTTTTGAAGGAGCAGCAGATCCCTTTTGAGATTAAGGGTGCGTTAAGAGTATCTGCTTTTTTCTACGATGAAGAGAAATGCAAGAAGCTGCGAGAACTCGTGGTAGAGATGGCCTCGCCAAAACTCCTGGCAAGGACGCCTCATCGTTTTGTGGCATTGTGGTAAGTACGACTGGTACTCAGACCTGTATCGCATCGACTAGCTTCTTATGCAATTATTTCTGACTGGAATGAGATACGTTTAAGACTAGACAACAAATGATGGTTTGCTCGGTTGATCTCGGGATGCGTCAAGTGGCGCAGCGCACAGCCCTGACGTCATCATGTTAGCGTCAAACAAAACACCACGAATGCATCGGCTTGTCGGATAGACAGTCAACGCGAGGGCGGAGCATTCTTACCGGCACCGATGCGGCTGTTCAAGATCCCGTGCGGGGTATATGGAGGTGGAGTCGCTTGTCAAATGCTAACATTAGGTAGGTGGAGGTGGAGACCTCAGGCGCCAGGATCCCTTGGTTCCACCACACCTGGGCAGAACTGTACGATTTCCTGGAGTGTATTAACCCGCCTCGATGTGCCGTCGGTCGAAGTATAACGGCACGCTTTGGGAGTTAAATACGATAATCCAACCGCACATCCTAGGGTGTACAACATAATTCTTGCTTTCGCATGCTCGAGGCGCGCTCTACCGTGCGATGAGTCGATGTGACAATATTGGCCCGGGCAACGCCAAACAGCTCGTCTAGCCCGCCTATACTTCGTCTACTTCTATGATCATCAAAACCGAGTAACTGCCAGTGCCTCGTGGGTTGACTTTAAAAGACTGTAATTCATCTCGTTCATGCTCATTCTCAAGCACAATCGGTCATTCCACCATGCAGCTCATACGTACTGTCACATTTTCGCTATTCGTTGCTTTCGCAATCTCGTCTTCGCCACGATCCCATCCATTCAGAAGAGCCCTGAACTCAAGGCAAGCCTCGACGAACGATGCTCTGACAGTGGATCTGGGATATGGAGTATATCTCGGCTCCACAAATGCGACCACGGGCATCGACACGTGGAGGGGGTTATTACCAACCGTCAATACCATTTGCAGAAAAAACTGACATGATCTCAGGATTAGATTTGCAGCTGCTCCGATAGGACAACTGCGCTGGCAGCGACCCAAGCCGCCCAACACGAATCGCAGCACCATAACCCAGGCCGATCGATATGGGCCCATGTGCAATCAAGTCGGTTTTGGCGGAGGTCCGAATTTTGGTGGCAGCGGAAGTACTGCTGATATTTCCGAGGACTGCCTTTTCCTCAACATTCAAGGTCCGAGTAATGCAACGAACTTGCCAGTACTCGTTTGGATTCACGGAGGCGGATATGGAGCTGGTAACGGTCGACAGGACTTCACCGATTTACTTAGGACCAACGGCAACAATTTCCTCGTGGTTTCGACACAATACAGACTCGGCCCATTCGGCTTCTTAGCATCTGATGAGGTAGCTAGGAAAGGTGTTGCTAACGCAGGGTTGCTAGATCAATTTTTCGCTCTCCAATGGGTTCAAGTATGTCGCAATCTGACAAAACTTCGAAGTTATGCCAGCTGAAAACATGCGCGAACTGACACTGCTCAGACTTACATCAACCAATTCGGCCGGGATCCATCTTCCGTCACGATCTCTGGAGAAAGCGTCGGCGGAGGATCTGTGATGTTACAAGACATGGGTATGGCAGCGGATTGCATGCTCACACTGGTTATCGATCATCATTTGCAGCGTATGGTGGTTCTCTTGGAGAATCTCTTTTCCGTGGCACCATTGCAGCATCGCCATATCTGCCCAAGCAATACGCTTACAATGACTGGGTACCGACGCAAGTATACTATGCATTTGCTGACCGTGCCGGTTGTCCTCTGAGTGTATACAATCATGCAAACGCCACAATATTTGCTTGTTTGGTATCAAAAGACACAGCGGCTTTGCAGAACGCTTCCGCGGAAGTGTCCGCGACCGGTACTTACGGGACTTGAGCCTTCTTACCTGTGACTGATGGCGTCTTTGTCGCGGACGAACCAAGCCAACAGCTGCAGAAGAAACGGGTGAATGGACGTAACCTGCTGGTGGGGAACAATGGAGTAAGCAGACTTTCAGCGACTATTATAAAACCCGATAAAGTCAACTTACTGACGACTTCCGTAGATGAGGGTCCTTTGTTTACCACTCAAGATATTACCTCTGAATCAAAATTCTTCGAGTGGCTTCGTGATATCCTGCCAGACTTTGGAAATGACGATATTGATAAGATATTGCTATATTACCCAAGCGGCAACGGCAAAAACAACTCAACGGGTGTTAATTTTGCAACTTCAGGGTACTCCGGTCCAAGCGCGCTGAATCAAAGTTCACTCGCCACTGGACAGCAGCAGCGCGCAAATGTACTTTGACTGCCGCTATCAACTGCTTCGCAGCGCTAACTAATCGTCAGAACCTTTACGCTGGTTTGTCCATCTTATTGGATGGCAGAAGCCTACTCCAGTCAGGGCCGCACATCGTATAGATACCAGTTCAGTGCGTTACCAGGTACTCATGGCTCGGATCTCCAAGCCTACTTTGGACCACTCGGCGGCTCTTCGGATCTCGGTATTGATTACCAACGAGCATTCATGAGTAAGTTGGGAAATCATATGCGTCCTGCTCTGCCGACGTTGACTGTGCCTAGAAATATGGGGCAACTTTGTCACGCAGCAGAATCCCTCTATCTCAAATGAGATCGCAGCTGGGGTACCGTTCAATCAAACAGCCCAGCCTAACCCAGCATCTACCTGGCCTGCCTTTTCTGCGACATCGCCATATCAATTGGATCTGAACCAAACAGGCGGTACCGCGGCCGTTGGAGGGATAGATGTGGTATCACCTGTTAAGACGACTCACTTTACAGGTCCAGGTCTCCGGAACAACCTCACAATCGCAAATGCCTATACGTGGGAGGCTGGTCGTGGTATGCGGTGCGACTTCTGGAGGATTGTGGCTGCGATCATCCCCGCTTGATCGATCGCGCGTGGGTGGCATCCCGGAAACCGGATAACGGAGCTGTCTCGAAACAGTCGCTTCACAGTCTTCTTCGTCTTCTTCTTCGCTTTTCTTGAGGTGCGTGAAGCCTCGAAATATGAAACAGTTGATCCCCTGACACGGTAACAGCACGATAGATGCAACGCGTTGCGCTATCACTTATTCAACCTAGTACATGATGAATTTGGTTTCACTCTTCGCTGTACCCATCCCTACTTTCGTATCAAGGCTTTCTTCCCGAACAGTTTTTCTTTCCACAGATCACACCCTAGTCTTCTCCCCACAACTCAACTCAACGGTAGAACACCATAAGACGAAATGGGTCTAGCCGACATGCCACCCGAGATCTTCCAACACATCGTCCATGACGTTGTATCCGTAGCTGGTCCAGGGGACGCATGGAAAATTTGCAAGGTCTGCCGAATCTTTGCCGCTGAGATCGCCGACGATATATTTGCCAAAAGCGATCAGGATACCTTCCGGAGCAGAAAAGATATTGAGTTACTTCATCGTGGCCTTGACATCTTTCTTCTCAATCGCTTGGACTTTCCGCACGATGTCAATCCTACAATATTTGCGAAACTCACGGCCATGGTCGATTACTTGCTTCAAGAGCTTGGATTACAAGGGAAAGCCGCCGTATCGGACTGGACGGAAGTATTCTGTCATGGTCTTATCAACATATTTAGGCCACTCGATATTGTTCACGCACTATAGTGTCATCAGGCTTCAATTTGCTATGAGGGATGTGGAGTTCTGCAAACGAGTATCTTCGACGTTTATGATAACTTGTTTGCCATTGTTGCATGCAAGGAATACGCCAAAGTCGAGAAACTTCTCCAAGAAAGCTTGGGAAGTCCTGTCCCAAGTTCAGCCGTATCTTTGTATGACCCCTTGGCCTTCTCAGTAGGAATAGGTAAGTTCAACGGAACACTTCACTTTCCTGTGGATGAGGAGCTGCTAGAAGTTGTGCTGAAGTTCCTTACCTCTCTGGATCTTGGCAACAAGTCAAACAAACTCCTGTGTCGATCAGTTGCAACAGGCTCGCAAGCACGATTTTCAATCGCCGCGGCAGTCAGGCATGTGGTTATGTACGGAGATAGCAAAACCCTCCGTAAGCTGCTCGACTTTTATGTAGCTGCTGGGGTACAGCCAAGCCGAAGCCAGTTCAACGAATGGTTCGAAATCACGGCACATCGCCGCCAGGACGAAATAGCCCAGCTGCTCATTGACTTTGCGCCAAGCGGCAAATCGATGATCAACTTGCGAAACTTGCTAGAAGCTTGTCAGGGCAGCGAGGCAACTATTCAAGCCACGCTCGACGAGCTCGCGTTGTCCGACATAAACGATGGAACCATAATTATTATGAAACCGCTGTTCGTCGCTGTTCGATCTGGCAATGTGGCAGCGGTCGAGATCATGCTCGACAGAGGTGCAGACATCAACGGTGCCGCTCCTAGCAATGTTCCAGGCCTCAACAAGGACCATCTGATGCCACTCGACGTGCTTTGTATCGCACGAAATACAACGTAAACGTAGTTCGGTGCCTCCTGGAGAATGGTGCAGAGGTTCCGCATGTGTCGGAGTGTCCGACATGTAAGGCTGGTTTTGCGCTTCTACGCCACTGGGAGATGACTCAGAATCGAGCCCAAATTCCGATGTGGGTGGAGGCCCGACGACTTCGTAATTTGGTTATGTTGGAGGATCTGGAGTATTAGACGGATCATGGCCTCGGCACGGAAAACCTCGGTCGGCAAATGAACGGCCTATATGAAAATGAGCCGTAGGTGACAATAAGCTAGCTAGTAGCAATACTATATAGATGATGTCTCGTGATTCACAAAATACCTAGGTACGTCATGAATGAACAACGTCAACGCCAGGGTACACGGCGCCTCTGTGTGAACATAACGTGATACCTTGAAAACTTTCTCTGCACCTTCCTTCCCGTTAACGATCCTCTGCCAGGCACGGGCGTGTTTGCCACACATCCACTAGCAGCTCGTTCGTCTACCCCAATCCGCAGCGACATTCAACCGCACAATCGACTAAAGAAAAGCAACAGGCGCTCTTACCCTGGAACGTATCATCCCTCACTGCCATTTGTCAACTTGATTGCACACCTCCGACAACGCGCATCAACACCCGTATCCGCCCGCTATTGACCGTCCACGACGCTTCCCTCTCTACAACATCTCGATACCAGTAGCCAAGCGTCCTCTCTCCGATGGAGCTACTCGATCTACCCCCTGAGCTATTCCAGCACATCATACATGGTGTTATTGAGGGGTCGCCCTGCCTCCGAGAGGCATGGAAGCTTCGCCGCGTGTGCCGCACGTTCGCCGCTGAGATCAGTTACGACATACTCACCAAGCGCCCTATCTCCGACTTCCAGTCGAAAGCCTCTGATCGATGTTTCTTAGAGAACTGCATACATCGCTATCTGGTCGCGCGCCTTCAGTCCCCGCACGGTATCAATGCAACCTTCCTCGCGAAACTTCAGAGCATCGTCGACTGGACAGTGGCTGAAACGGGCCCTCAGACCCAGCGCCAGCGGGACGATATCACAGAGCAAGTCTGTGCTGGGTTAAAGCAGTGCGTTGGTGGCCGTCAGCTTGCCCACTCATTGGTTTGTGAAGCTGGTTGCCGGACTCCCATGTTGGCATGGTCGGAACTTGAGATCGATACGCACGACAAAGCACGGCAGCGCTTGCGATTGCTTCGTACAGCCTCGTTGGAAGGGTCCTTCCTGATCTGAGCAGCAACGATCGTGAAACGACCTGGTGTCAATTTCTGCCACTCACCCTCGCCCTCAGTCGCAAGGACAAGGCTCTGATGAACGAAATTTTGCGATACATCGAGCACGCGCTAGCTGGCGTTGAGCGCAGCAAGAAACTCGCGATTCAAGGCTATCTCTTCGACGTATCGGATGCCATTGAGGAGTCGATATACTACGGATACCCTGAGGGCCTTCAGGACTTGTTGGACTTCCATGAGAACCATCTGCCTGGTCCTGGGAAATTCAAGTTTGAAGTCTGGGTGCGCAACGCTTTGATGAAACACCACCAAGTCCTGCCTCATGCGGGTGACTACTTCATCCCACTCCTCAATTTCAGACCCGGCGGAACATCAATGATCACCCGGCAGATAGTAGCGTTGGTCTGTGATTTCGGAACCCCGTCCAATATCCAGCATGCACAGGCCTATCTCGGTAAGGATATCAACGAAGGCACCATCCTCGCCCTTCCCATCTTCGTCGCTGTGCGTTCAGAACATGTAGCGGCAGTGAACACCATCTTGGATGCTGGCGCAGATGTGAACATCACTGCTCAGTCGAATATTCTGTCACTGAAGAAGGAAAACCTCACTCCACTGGATGTTGCCATCTACAAGCACAGTATACCAGTCATTGAGGCATTGCTAAATCGCGGAGCAACACCCATGCCGGACTTTGCTGACTGGCCAACGCACGCCCGCACTTACAACTTCCTTCGAGGCCATGTCATGAAAATCTCCAAGAAGCGAGTGCCGACTTTGAAGCAGTTCAAGTGGATGGATCGTGCGGAACGGCAGGCTTTCTTGTTCTAGATGACGACCACCAGCGGGACAGAGCCTGATGATCTATGGATTGGTGATTGAGTGCATAAAGCCGTCTATGTAGGGATCCAAGACACTCCATGAGCGAAGCTTCAGGTTGTAGTAAGCGGCACCAATATACCTGAATGGCTGGGGAATTGGAGCTCAAAGTAGAACGTGTATATAGACAGAGAGAATAATTTGCAGGCAAATTTCATCTTATGTCTCCATCATGATGTTCTCCCTTTTGTTACTATACAAACGGTCAGTGTTACTAAGTAGATACGATACGCGCAGGCGTCTGCTAGTGAATGTACATCACGGTAACGCACAAGTATCGGCTGGAAATGATACTTACCTAGGGGATCCAAGCAGACTTAAAAGTAACGAGCATCCGCAGCATAGATCAGCACCAATATGTGCATTCTACAGCAATCACTTATTCTCCGTCAACAAGAAACATACGAACTCGAAACAAAGGAGTATGCGACACATGTAGCACTGTTATGGTGTCCAAAAGAGCTCGCGAGCAAGGAGAGAGTGGTGAGAGCAAACAAACGACCCCGGTCAGCGCAGGGTAGTATCAATTGGCTTTGCCCGAGGCTGCGCAGATGCTGGATTATTACGACGATGTGATGAGTGTCCAGGTGTCTGGCATCAGCATTCTTTCCTCACTGCAGCTGGTAAGTGTTTGGCATGCTTGGAATAATATTTTGCCCCAAACGCGATCTCAGCGGTGGTGTGTGTGTTGATACTAGGTAGTGATTGAAGTTGGTGGGTTGGGCGTGAGGTGGTGACCACCGAGGTTCGATGGTCGCAAAGTGGATCGTGTCTTGCGTCATCGGAATCGAAGCAGCGCCTGGAGCACCAGCAGTGTGATGCGCCCACCTCATTCTCATCACGTAGATCATAACAGCAATTACTAGACTGTTTTCGCGGTTCGCGTCGCGTTCATCCTTCCATCGCTCGGCCAAAATGAGAAACTCTCGGTGGGTGCTGCTCCGAAACCAGATTGCGGAGAAATTAAACGGCCTCGGCGAACCCTCCAAAACCGCAGATCGACCACCTTCCAAGCCGGATCACCTACTTGGATCCCTGCAGTACACTAGAAGCTACTACTAGGAAGTGCACTGCCCCTTCTACACATGGCAACGTCTCGTCAAGTGCGAACTAGCTGACGGATGTTCTGCCGCAATCGACATGGCTTTCCGGAAATTGCATCACGACATGCGGGGTGTCATTTACTACGAGCCCAAAGCCGGGTATACGGATCCAATATGCAGGTACAAATGATTTGGACCTCCAGGGTGGACAGCAGTGTTGATCGATCATCACCTTCCACGCTCTTTTCGTCCTTTCGTCATCATGTTGAAGGCCGTCATAGGCCTCGCTGCTCTTGTAGCAACAGCCCAGGGCAGCACCGCCAAAGTCAAATGGCTTGAAGGAACACCAGATTATCTAGCCGGAGTAACATTCGGGGTTCCATGGCCTCGCGGACAGCATCTGGCAAATGCGACAACGTTCACGGCTTCCGGTGACGCGCAGCTCCAGTCTTGGGTTACAGCCTACTGGCCCGATGGTTCACTCAAGTGGACAGGACACGCCCTTGCAGCAACCGACTCCCCGTCGGATGAGTATATCATCACTGCTTCAGGCCCTGGGAACTCAACGACATCGCGCCGAAGACGGCAAAGCAGCAGCATCCAGGTCCAAGATGACGCGGACGAGGTTGTTGTCAGCACTGGCAAGGTTACTGCAACCTTTCCCAAGTCCGGCAGCACCTTGGTGTCATCTATCCGGGCTGGTAACAAAACAGTTGGCGCAAACGGCCGCTTGATTTTGAGATCACAAACTGGAACGCCCGACGATGATGAAGATGGAAAGCCTGTCGACATCGAGTACTTGTCATTCACCAGCAAGGTGTCAAACGTGACGGTCTCAGAAGACAATATCGCTCGCACGTTAGTCACTGTCCAGGGCGCTCACTCAATCAATGGAGACGGTTCACACGTCGATTGGCTTCCGTTCACGGTGCGCTTCTACCTGTACGCCAATTCTGAAGCCATTCGCATCATCCACACGATCGTTTACGATGGAAATATGACCAAAGACTTCATTTCTGGCATCGGTCTCCGCTTTGACGTACCGCTCGCCGGAGAAGAGCTGTACAACCGCCACGTCCGCATTGCTGGAGTTGATGGAGGCCTGCTTCGCGAGGCGGTGAAGGGCATCACAGGCCTTCGTCGCGACCCAGGTGCTGCCGTAAGATCAGCTCAGTTCAATGGTACCGCCACTCCAGATAAAGGCACCTGGGATTCGAGGGTGACAACTCGCCTCCAGTGGATTCCCAATTGGAATGACTACCGACTGACGCAACTCTCACCTGATGGTTTCAACTTGAAAAAGAGAACCAAGGCAGGCCAAAGCTGGGTCAAGATTCCAGGCGGTACGCGCTCTGGTGGTCTCGCTTATCTTGGTGGTTCTACGGTTGGAGGCCTTGCTGTTGGCTTACGCGATTTCTGGAAGAAGTACCCTACGAGCTTGGATATCACCAATGCTGGAACGGATACCGGATCAATTACCATGTGGTTGTACAGTCCTCAAGCTGGGCCTATGGACATCCGCCCCTATCATGACGGGCTCGGTCAAGATACGTACGCGAAACAGCTGGACGCTCTTGAAATCACCTACGAGGACTATGAAGATGGCTACAATACCCCGTATGGTGTAGGAAGAACCAACGAGCTATTCTTGTACGCCTTTAGCAGCACCCCAACTCCAGAGAGGCTCTCGACGCTCACCAACAACACCAACAACCCGCCTGTACTGGTACCGGAGCCTGAGTATATTCGCGACACCAGGGCCATTGGATCCTACTGGAACGTTCCGGGCGCCGTTAGCTCTGCGCAGGCCGAGAAGATCGAATCCAACATGGACTTTTTGATCAAGTTCTACGAGGGCCAAGTCGAGCAGCGTCGTTGGTATGGCTTTTGGGACCATGGCGACATGATTCACACCTACGACGACGACCGCCATCAGTGGAGGTACGATATCGGAGGTTATGCCTGGGATAACTCAGAGCTTTCGCCCGATCTGTTTTTCTGGGACTTCTTTCTCCGCACGGGTCGTGCTGACGCATACCGCCTTGCTCATGATCAAGTCCGCCACGGTGGAGAGGTTGACTCGTACCATCTCGGCAACTTTACTGGTCTTGGTACGCGACATGGAGTGCAGCATTGGGGTGATTCAGCGAAGCAAGCACGCATTGCCACTCCCGTCTACAGGAAAGCGTTTTTCTACATTAGCGGTGGAGACGAACGTACCGGAGATCTCGTAAATGAGGTTCTTGACGTTGATCAGTCGTTCCTTCGCGTAGATGCACGACGAAAGGTTCGCGCTGCCAACATCGCGTACACTCCGGACCCAAAGGCCCTTTATCTCAACTTCGGCACCGACTGGGCCGGCATCGCGCAAGCCTACTTGATCGAATGGGAGCGCCAGGGACCTCGCGCACAGGAAGCGCGCAGCAAGCTCGAAGAGGCAATCAAGACGTTCCCCAAGTTGAAGAACGGTTTCGTCACGGGCGAAGCGCTTTACAACTCCTTGACCGGCGCTTGGGCTCCTCCGCCCACAGATACGAGCAACAATGGCAACGTCACCGTTTCGCATCTCTCTGGTGTATTTGGAGTATTGGAAACCATTGACCAGCTCGCGGATCACTTTGGCACCTCTCAGCAGAACCTCACGAAGCCCTTCATGGACGCTTTCCTTGATTACTGTTACTTCTACGGTGCATCAAAAGCGGAGCAAGCTGCACGCTATGGCAAGGACTTTGGTAACCTCAACCTCAAGCAAGGACACTCCCGCTACACTGCCTATGTTGCCAATCGACGAAACAACGCGACACTCGTGGCCCGCGTCTGGGCGGAGTATCTGGGTGATGGCAGTAAAGATGGTCTGGCGCCGACTGCGCCGTGGAAGACTGAGAGAATTGCCGGAAGCGAGGTCCTGATACCTATTGACGAGGCGAAGTGGGTCAGTACAAATGCTATGGCCCTGTATGGCGTTGCGGGTATTGAGAACTTGGCGCTTGTTGGTGCGCCAGACGTGTCGACCATTAGAGGGAACAGCACACGCAAGGTGTAAAGATAGGTGGATGATCAATAGAGCCTTACTCACCGCGAAATACTATTTCCTAATGTCCCTCTGATTTCGAGAAGTTCGTGTGCCGAAGACCTGGCTATGTAAAATTATCACGGTGTGAGGTCTAACTATAGCCGCAACATGTACTAGTTACGCCGCAATGCCTCATTAGGCAGCGAGAAGCTCTAGCATGTACCAGACGACTCTCATCGGTGCGATTTACGCCATCTATCCATTGAGGTATGTGAATCTCGTGCGACGCGCATTCGAATAGTGGTTGCTGCTACCTAAGCTAGTGAGAGTGAAGGCCACGACTCACTAACAACGTGCCGACCCACCTCATGCAAGTACATTTCGTATTTCTTCTTACTTCGAAACAATTCCTCCAGACCTCCTCGCAATCACAAGACCTCTCGCACAAAAGATACCTCAGCCCACAACCCACCACACCAAATCATCACGATGGTCGGCCCACGCAATCCCGCACCTACCAAGCGCGCAAACATGGCTGTCCAGCAAAAGCGTACGGCTAATACACCCGAACAATGGTTTAAGCTTCCTCTCCAACCAGTCACTGACGCCATCCCCAACCCCACAAGCATCGAGCGCGTCGAATACCACCTCCACTTCGGCAAAGAAGCGCGCGGCTGGCGCAACCTCCACAAATTCTCTCGTGGGCGGCCTTCGCTCCCCAATCTACGCACTGTCCGCGTCGTCATCGACGGCAGCGCACTCGACAAGCTCACCGTCGCGCAGTGTCAGGACTTCCGCTTAACCGCCGAGCTCATCGGGTCCGTGGATTTCCACGTCGAGCGCGTGGAGGTTGTGTACTTGCCGCATCGGAGGACTGGGGAGATGGAGAAGCATGATGAGCCGGATGATGGCACGTTTACGCGCGATGAGGTGCAGGATACTGTTGTGAGGGGCGTGGGGATGATTGCGGGGTTTGGGCGAGGGAGGGTGGTTTGTGAGGCTGAGAATGAGGTGTGGCCTGGAAGGAAGGTGGAGGTGGAGAGCGAGGAGCCGATGAGGTTGGTGTATAGGTGCGGGCGATGGGATTAGGAGTGTGGTTGTGGCGGTTTGAAGCCATTGACGCATGCGGGGACATACGATAGATGGAAAAAGAAAGGCTAACCGAAAACGCCGCTTCAGATGAAAGAGAGGAAAGAAATGTGATCTTGATGTTCTTACTTTGAATACGGATCTTACTATTACTCTGCATAGCGCTATCCAACGTTTGAAACCCCACGAACATACCTCCATGCGCCATGCTCTCAGTGGCAGCGACACGTCACATCACTAGCAGAGTGGCTTGGTGTCGAGCTCTGTCAAAAGCGCGCAACCTGAGGTCACACTGTGGGAATAACCTCATTGATCCCAAGAGACCGGATATCGTATATTAATCGCAGCGGGCTCAATCAGCTCTCGCGGCACCCCCTCTTCCTGTCGTTCATCTCGGAAGTCGTCCGCGGTAAGGTATAGCGGCCTCGTGATGTGTCCGCAGAACGATCTAGGCCTAAGACAGTGCAAACGACATGTCAGTGCTTGTTCAAATGAAGTTCGCTCAACCACTTAGATGGGGATCTGCATTAAGCGTTGCATTTCCTGGCTAGGCAAACCGTTAGTCATCGCCAGCTGTATTTGCGCCGAGTGCTCCTGGTCACCAATCCATTCTTGATCCATCGCGGAACTGTCTAGCATCAGATAGAAGCGAGGAGAGCTTGGAACATGCCATATATCTTCCTGCCAATGACCAGTAGAAATCTTGCTGCGTAAATCTGCTGCCCGCTCGAGCCAAGCTGAGTAAAGCCTAGGTGTATTCTCGTTGAGAGCGCGAACAACTTCACCGATGGTGATGCCTTTGTCGTTGTGAAGACGTACTAGGAGCTCTTTGTTGGAAGATTCGTAAATCTCCTTCCCAGGCGAGAGGTATCGCAATTGTGGTAAATTCCAACACTCGTACATGGTGGTTGCGAGAATGACATTGAGCCCAAGTAGTCCAGGAGATCCTGAGTAATATATTCTGGGCACAAGGCAGCCTGGTCTGATACGCGAGGTTGTAGCGCAATGTCAATTCTTCCTTGCTTGGCCTTGAACCGCGTACCAAAGAGGGCACTAAAGTATGGATTGACGGCGAATTGACTAAAATCAAGCCAGTATAGGTGTGGATGGCGTGATTCCAATTTACCCTGGTAGGTCTCATCCAACGCTATGATCCACATTTCCCGAAAAAGCTCATGCTGTAGCGTGTCCCATTGGTCTAAAGCGATCGAGAGTGCAGGTGGTAAATTCGAAGATTGTGTGTACCGAGCTGGGAAGTAGAGACTCTTCTTCCACAGACCTGCTCCTGACAACTCATTGTGCTGGGTGGCTGCGTGCTCAACATGCAGAGTTATCGCATTAAAGTGTCGAGCAAACGCACCTGTTTCCTATTGATTTGGTTGGTTCCAAGCTGCTGTAGAATCGTCCACCAAAAAACCATACTCCACAGGCATTTCCGAGTGCATCTCAAACGGACATTTGATGACGAGTTTTGCTGACCGTCTCCAGCGTCGGGAATCACCCCAGGCTGTAATCTGCGCCTCGGGAACGGAGAAACGGAGGATATTGTCCAGTAGCTCGGGAATATACAGAGCCCGATGTTCTGTAGGGTGTGTGACCGTACGAGCGACCCCATGAGAGGCAACGCTCGATAGATTCGCAGATGATAATCGGTAGCGAGATATGCGCTCGTCGACATAACTCAAAACCTCTACTCGCCATTTCTCGAGTACATGTTGCTCTTCTCTCGGATGCGAAGGCTCAACCTTGGCACGTAGGTTGTGCTTCTCGTACTGACCAATTTCGCGGCGTAACCAGGCCCGCTTTGATTCTGTCTTCGGATGGTGTTCAGGGAAGTGAGCTGTGATACAGCCAATCAGCAGTGCTTCGATGCAGCAAGGTAGATTTGAGACAGCGTAGTGGCTTATACTAGAATATGTTGAATTGCTTGACTCTCTAAAATCAACATACATTGAGACAAAATTACAAAGTATGCGCACTGCGCCGTTGCGATGATGCATGACGGCCTTGGGAGAACTTTGGATCTGTACGCTTACCGGCGGCAAGGATCCGCACTCTCTCCTCAATGCTTAAGTTTAGGTCAGCCTGTCCGTTGGTGGTATTTGCCATGTCTGCGGGGTGAGACGGGGCAGGAAAGAGATCGATATTGGTGACGCAGCTGGTTAGGACGATGCATTTGCGAAGTGGACAGAACGCGGCCTCAGCAGCCAGGCGTTAGGGAGATAGCTCAATATTCAGCAGAATGGTGAAAGAGCTGAAGAGCATCAACGTGTTCCCTCATAGCGACCGGGACGGATCTAATACGTTCCGTGGAACGTTCGAATCGGGGTGCCAGGCAGCAAAGTCCGCACAGGCCACGTCAAGTCACCAGCGACAGGCAACGAGCCACAACCGCCACAACCGCCAGTCAGAACGCATGTTCTGTACCCACGGAGATTTTAGCTTGAACTACCAACCGCCTGCACGTAATAACCTTAGTGCAATATAAGTGTAACGTTAGTTAGGTTAGAGTTAATTAAGGTAAGAGTTATTTGAGGTAAGGGTTAACTTAAGATAAGGGTTAATGTAAGGGGCCAGGCTGAAGACAGCAGGAAGGCTAGGTTGAACAGAGATGAATTCGATGGAGACTATCCAGAGCCAGAGAACAGGCTGTCTAAATGGGCAGACTGCTGGTTTCTGGAAGTTTCTACATACATTGGCATATGTCATCATTTGTAATCTTTTGCAATGGCTGGAACATTCCAGGGCATTTTATGATGCTCCATGATGTTCCATGCTCTTCAGTGATGTTCCATGTCGTTCCATTGAACCGAAGTGACTCCACTGAGGATAGTAGAGGTCTAACCTCTTACGGTTAAGGAGTATATAAAAGAGAAAATATATATAAATGTATACTAAAGTTGCACTTGTGTTGCACTAAGGTTATTACGTGTAGGCGGCCGGTGGTTTAAGCTAAAGTCTCCGATGGTACAGAACAGATGTACGGACTAACCGCCATCCCGACTTCGGTTAACGCCTGGGGATTGTCGCACATACAACGGTTTGGCATAATTACAACACACACACCCTTGTCCACACACGTTCGACATGGAACGCTACAACTACCTGTCTCGTGCCCCTCACTCCTGCAGGACTGCGATCTTTCCTCGAGTCGTTCAGCTACCTAGGTAAGCTACCAAAAAGGCGCTTGCAGCTGTGGCTCAGTTGAGTATAATTTGTGCTGTGGCAGCAACAGGTCGTAAAACGTCCTTGCTATATCGATCTCTCCCACCTTGTTCGCACCTCATCGCCAACTCACAGTCTAAGCCTATTTCAGTAACACAATGATGTACTGTTCTTAGTCGAAGTTGACTCCCTTTGAAGTGTCCAGGTGTCTCGTGAACATAGTTTCACAGGGTTCCCGAAGAGACTTCAACGTTCTAGCATCTGCAAGCTGCTCAGAGTGTCTATCTTGCGCAGGATCATCAGGTAGCGTACACTATTGCTCATTCTGACCTGTCGAAATGAAGCTGAATCCCTCTGATTCAAACCATTTTTGTCTCTTGTTGATCGCTGCAGGGGTATGAAACAGCATTTTCCGCTCCTGGATGATACACGTCAGTTCACGCGAGACACGGAGTCAAACGAGAATAAGATGTGAGATAATCACGAAGGTAACAGGTGCTTAGCAAATCCCTCGCCAGATTGCGACAGTCGGAACATCGTGCGGGCCAGGACTACCTAGGTACGGCAGTTACCCGGACCGATCAGCTCATTTTCTTGATGCAAGATAAGAAGCCCTTACCACGAAGTATAGTAGCAGAGACAATTTATCATACCTTGAAGAGATGACTGCATCAATGTCGCATGGTTCAAATCCGTGCGTTTTGACTCTGGGAAGGGTCAACTCGAGTGAGGACTGTCAAAACTGCTGTGGTGAGACTTTCGATCATGCAACCGGGGGCGCATTATTTTCCAAATCGAGGCGCCAGCTGACCTCGGAAGCTCGGCATTCTGCCCACTTGCAGAAAGACTTCGCTGTTTTCAACACCTTGTCTCGTTCCCAACAGTAGCAGCCAAAAGATTGGATCCTCCGATACTATGATTGGAAGTTGTGGTATCGAGGGGCCTAGCTGAGAGTGACGGTACTTCAAACGATTCTGCAAACAACAAGCGAGGGGCAGCTGTCGAGCGATATATTATGTGGTCTTCCCTCCATGAGTCGCAACCCCAAACCTGAAGCATCAAATTTCAACGCCGTTATAAATCCCCCACATCACTACTATGACTGTGACACGTCCATTTCGCGTCATCATCGGTGGAGGTGGCATCTCCGGTTTAACTCTCGCAAACGCCCTAGAAAAGGCCGATATCGACTACGTGCTCCTCGAATCCCGAGACACCATAACGCCGCAGGTGGGAGCTTCTATTGGCTTCTATGCTAATGGAGGTCGCATACTGGACCAGCTTGGATGCTACGAGCAGCTCGAGCGCCAGACCGTCCCTCTCGGTCTCTATTACAACCGATACGCTAATGGCGATATCATCAATGTCACTGACGCGATGCCGTTGATCATGAAGAGGTACGTCGTGTCTTCCTTTAGCAACTCTTTAAATCTTGGGAGCTTTGCAAAGTTTCGTAATCTTTCACTGACATTTCGCATAGGTTCAGCTACCCAACAACGTTTCTGGAGCGAGAGAGCGTACTTCACGTCTTGCACAATGCCCTCAAGGACAAATCAAAAATTCGTTTGCGCAAACGTATATCTGAGGTCGATCACAACGCCAAAGAAGTTGTCGTCACTTGCGGAGACGGCACCTCAATCAGTGGCGACATTCTCGTCGGCTGCGATGGCGTGAACAGCAAGGTCCGTCATGAGCTGTGGAGGCTGTCATCGTTACAGGAACCTGATGCCATCGACTCAAAAGACAAAGAGATGCTGTTCGCGGAATATATATGTTTGTTCGGAATATCAGCAGAGAACACAAGCCTACGGGATGGCGAGATTCATGCCAGGTAAGACGCTCACGTATGAACCGAAACGAAGCCGATAACGTTTGCTAATCGCTTGTAGTAAGCTAGACCATTCTTTACATATATAAATTGAAGGCGATGCATTCAGTTAGCACTCATCTGCCCAGAGCCGTGCTAATCACAATATCGCTTTCCAGACCATGCCCAAGGGCTCTCCACCCTGGTAGTTAAGGGAAAGAATGCAGTGTTTTGGTTCATGTTCGAAAAGATGGACAAGGTATATCACACGCCTGACATCCCTCGATTCACGAAACATGATGCAGAGGCTTTTGCCGCAGACCATCAAGATGTACCGACGACTTCCCAGCTGAAATTTCGCGAGATATGGGACACTAGAAAGAGCTACACACTTGTCGCAACAGAGGAAGCACAGCTGAAGCGCTGGTCATGGAGTCGAATCGCTTGCGTCGGAGACTGCGTTCACAAAATGACTCCGAATATGGGCGCTGGTGGTAACACTGCGATTGAGTAAGCGTCGCACTACATGCCGGTTTCGCGGCCGCTAATCCCTGACAGGACGGCTGCAGCGCTCGCTAATGAGCTCAAGAAAATGGTAGACGAGTCTGAAAAGGGAAAACCGTCCTTCGACGTCATCAAGGCGCGTCTGGGCAACTACCAGGCAATACGTGAAAAACGGGTGACAGCTATCCTCACGGCAGCCAACGCGCTTACCCGCATACACGCACTCAAAACATGGAAGGACAAGCTGCTCGCGTTCTGGATCCTGCCATTGGCTGGCGACTCGTAAGTACATACCGACGCTTACCGGTATGTCAGACGCTCGGCACGGCAAGCGCTTACCGCCAAGGCTTCCGACCGAATTTCGCATGTAATACTGACCGCTCCTAGGTTCGTCAATTTGAACTGTGACATGATCGTAGGCGCTGTCAAGCTCGACTACCTACCTGTTCCCGATCGATCACTTCACGGAACGATGGCTTTCAACCCATCGCAAGGACTGGGTCAGGCCGAGTCGAAGCTGCTGCGCGCATTGAAAGCACTACCCTTTTTGGGCATTTCTGCTGCAGCGGTTCACTTCATGTGGGGTGTAAGTGAAGAAAGCGATAACAGGAACGTCACGCTAATAGAACTTAGATCGCACTCCCACCAATGATAGCTCGTATCGGAGAGATCATGGAGAAGGGCATTGACAGCCAAATCGGCCATCCAGCATTCGTGAAGCCCTTGCAGAGTTTCTACGGCATCGAGTTTGTGGACAGCAGGATTCGAGGATTGGCGGCATGCTTTGCCTCGTTCCAGTTCGTGGATGTTGTCTGCAATTGGCAAACGTTTAGCTTTCTCACTGACGCCGGCGTCGTCTACGCGATTCTCTTGATTGAAGGTGCGAGGCGTGCCAACGTCATGACACTGGCCTACGCGTAAGTTTTTTGCTTCTATCACTTGATGATATTGCTAACGCTCGACAGCCCGCTTTTGCTCGGCTACAACATGCAGTTCTTTGGGATTGGCGTTCTCATGGCTGTCTACTGCTTTGTTCACTACATCCAGTCCCCAATCGAGAACTTCAACGCCAAGGACATGCGACTCACCGACATGGGCTACACCGCGTCTGTTCTACCAGTTCTCATCTTAGCACACTACATCCCAAATCTTGGCTCCTTCCTTCCATTTATTGACCCCCAAACGCGACACGCGTGGAACTGGATCTGGCAGCCGTTTCCGGTCTACATCAGCATCCTGCAGTTCGTCCTGAAGAAGACGGTCATGCCTGACACGGTGCAGAAGGATCGCCTCGAGAACCCGAACCGCGATTTGCCAACTATTCACTACACCATTATCAGCTTGTGCGCGCTTTCCGCGGCGACTTGGTGGTACACTCTCTTCGCAGCACCCTACTCTTTGGCCACGCTCTTCATGCCGAACCTAGCGCCTAATCAGACTGGCGATGAATACGTTCGCATGTTCTTGCAATTTGACGAGATCTTCTCCATGGGCGCATGCTTGTTGTGGCTACTGTACTTGTATGGCGATATGAAGAAGGCCGGTATGATGGACAATAGCTGGATCGACATCATATTGAAGGGCATCTCTTCGATGGCCATTTGGGGTCCTGGAGCGACGGTGGGCCTGGGATGGCTGTACAGGGAGAGGCTGCTAGCTTCAAGGTGGCACAAGGATGCGCTCGTGCCTGGCAAGGCAAATTGAGCGCTCACAATGTTCATTGGTGAGAGCGAGACATCCGCGACGAACCTCGTAGAGTAGGGATGACCGCAGTTGGCGAATGCCGGGGAATTGGAATGCCAGACATCGGCAAATGGCCCTCATGACAGCAGGCAAATTGGAAGTAGGTGCAAGGTAGCGATTGAATGTTTCGATTCGGCGGCAAACGTACTCCACACATGATGAGAAGCTGCTCTCAAATCGGTAGTATTCATGCGCGATGCTGCACAAGTTCATACCTTCGCTCAGGTCAATAGAATTTACCATTCACATCAAGCATCCACACTCTAAAACGCAGCATTTAGCAAACAGCACATCACACAAATCATCAGAAAGTTCTTTATCGTCGTACAGATTATATTACATATCTCGCCCTTTCAAAACACCAATGGTCAAAAGCCATCCACACCGTCATCCGCGCTCAAATAAATGATTTCGCGGCATAATCGATGCTTCAGCCCCTACCACATCGCAGCCCCTTCACACATGAGAGGCCGCCAAATGAACCTATTTGCTACCCTGGCCGCCCTGACAGAGACACCGCCGCGGCGGCCACCGCCAAGGTCGTAGGTACCCTCGGTATCAGACATGTTGGTTGTTGGTGGGTTGGTGAGAGTGTGGTAGTGGGATATGGTGGTGGTGGTTGAGTTGTGGTTGGAAGTGGGTGTTGGGTGGTGCGAGATGATGAGAGATGTTGGAGTGGGGGGGGAGGGTATTTATGTGGGGTGGGAGTGAGAGCTATGTAAATGTACGTGGGCAAGTTGTAGATTCACTTCGCCGGGTGCTGTGACTTCACAGTGCGAGATCGAAGTTTGCAGAGTGTTGAGTTGAGGAGTATGTGATGCGACATTGTGCATGCGAAATGCCGAATGAAAAGATGGCGCTCTCATCTTAATGCTTGTTTGTTTTGCAAAACTTGATTTTCCTACTTGAACCACCAAACCAGACAGGATACGTCCTTAACTGAAATTCATGCCGGACTTTTGTGTTAAATCCTGAAAATAGTTAGCCTACGAGTTCCAAAACTTTCGCTCCAGGCTGCGTTCATATCAGGCGAGCCACCGTGGAAGGGCATTTGTATCAAGTGGATAGTTTCAAATTAAGATTTCCGTACTCGCAACGGTATCGACCTCCACATACACTAGACTTTCCTCCTTCTCATAGCGTCCTGAGCACCTCCAGCCTACAAATTTCTCTTGAACCTGCAGCTCAAAGATCACAGACTGCCACTCAATTAACACCTAAGTACAGCCAGATTCAGAGTTCCAGGAAGGAATCTTTCAAGTTGACGCTTGCGTCTTCCGCATTCCACCACCTAGCGCCACTGCATGGCCTCATTCACTTTCTGCGCAAATTGGGGGAAATGCTCCGCCACAGCACAGCATTCAGTTTCAGTGATGTACAACGACTGCGTGAGCATGTGATGCGCCGTGTACTCTGCCAGCCTCTCCAGGAGCGGATCACTGTCCGGAAGTGAGCGTATTAAATGCGCGTAGCTTTCAAACCCTATATTTAAGTCGTTTAACATGCCATCGATGAAAGCCAGCAGCCGTGCAGCAAACTCGTCCATGCCTAGTGATCGCATGACCAAATAGCAGTAGACCCAATACCACTTGTCTTCGCCCTCGATTGATGCGTCGTCTGGTATGAAGTCGTACCACGTCTTGCTCCGCAGTGCTCGGCAATACCAATCCAAGACGCACATCGCGTACCCTGGTAGAACTCTACCAAGACTCAGAGGTATACGTATGCCGTTAGGGTCTGCTTCGAACGCTTGCTTGAAGGATGGCGAGGCTGCGGCAAGCGCGTGCGCTGGGAACTCAATTGCGTATTGCCGATTACCGCTTGCCGCCTGCTCGAGGAGTTGGCGGGTACGATCGGCACTGACCATGCCTTTGGCAGCTGTACATTGGTGAATATAGTCGGCCTCCGTACCTGCATATGACGTGATGATTAGTGGCGAAGGACCACTGAGCAGTTTCTCGCGTGACCGCTGAGAGTTGTCGAGAAAGAAGGGGCTACTAGATTCGAGTATTTGTTCGTCTACCTCCATCGTGTCGTGTCCCATCGCAGGGTGATGCAAACTAGCACGCCAGTACGCGAGAGGCCGGATATTGCTGTGAGTCGTTGATAAACCGATAGTGCACTAAGGCTATCCAGCCTCTGCTCTCAGTTTGAGTGGGATGCGTAGTCGGAGTGTTTAAGATTACGAGCGTAATATCTGGCTGCGCGTGATTTGATGCAGCACGTGCAGTGACGCCCGTTGTGGGTACACCTTTCGCGGCTGCCACTGTTACCCCACAATTCTTCCAAGGTTGAGGGCGGCGAAGTGAAAGCGCACAATAGGCCTCGAAAATCGCTCTAGTGTGACAGTAGCTTGATCTTAGACACAATCTTAGTCTATGAAGTTGTCTCACCCTGCCTTATCGGGGTCCACTCACATCTCTCGCAAAATTCTCACCTCACCTCACTTGCACCTGCACCACGACCTCCACCAACATCGTCACCATAAACCAGCAACACAGTACCAACAACACCATACCTACCTGACCAACAAACAACATCACTATCCCGTCACCATGGCCAACAATCACCTTTTGAAAGCGCACCAGGGCAAAACCTGGATGAACCCCCAGAACGATGAGCACAAACAGCGGGAGCAGGAGAGCAAAGCGCGCAACCATGAGCAGCGCCACAGTCCGTACCACGCTGACGATAGTGTTTCAAAGACATCCAGCACTCGCCTTCAGTCATCAGGTGATAATGTCGCGAAGACAACCAGCGCATACCCAAGCCCACCATCGAGCAAGGGCAGTCCTCCTACTCTGAAGCGACCGATCGCGCTTGTGGCCCAGCCAGAGGAGCAGGCGGCCAAGAAGCAGCATCCAACGCCCTTTACTCCGCGGGAACGCACCCAGATCCCGGCAGCCGTGGTCCGCAACATCTTCGCTGAAACCTACGCACCTACCCTTCCCAACACAGATTTCAAGCACAGCTACGCACCCTACGACGACGACAGCGTCCTGGTTCTGCACTCGGCGGAGATCCAAAGACATAGCTCTGATGCCGCACTACTTAACAGGCCAACAGTTCAGCTGAAAGTCGAGGCGCTGATGCTGCTCGAGCGCGGCTTAAAAGCCCACGACATGGGCCGCTCCAAGGACGTCCGTAGGACTGGCCCGACGAGGATCATTGGCGACTGCGATCTGTACCTCCGCAACAACCAGATTCACGTCGCAACCGAATCTGGCCTTCTCTTAGCCGCCGACTACCTCAAGCTGGCCGGCATTCCCGAGACCGCCAAGGTGCGCTTCAACGGTGTCAAGCCAGCATGGATGAAGGCCTTTTTGGCCCAGCGAATTGTGCGCCGCATCAACTATACGACTGAAGACGAAGAGCCGGAAGAGGTTGTATGCTACCCTCCAATCCGAGATGGATTCATTGGTCTGAAGATTGGATACTGGGTCGAAGTGTTTGGCCGGCAGACGGTCGACGGCTGCGAGTATGCTTACGGACGCAACCTGAATACCAAGAAGATCGGCTGGTTCGAGTACGCTCATACTGCCGCTATTGACGCCGAGTACCCCAAGTGGGACACCCTGTACAGCCCTGAGCAGAAGGCCGACGTCATCCAGTGGCTGGCAGCAAAGAAAGCAGCAGAGGCCAAGGCAAAGTTGACACCCCCGACAACCACACCTCCCGCAGCGACGCACTCAACAACTACACTCTCAACAACCACACCTTCAACAACCACACCATCCAGTCCCGCAGTCGCCAAGAAGATTGCCAAGGAGATCGGGACTTCTGCGAAGACCGCTGTGAATGGTCTCAAGGAGCAAGCAACAGCTCCCATCGCGACGCCAGTCAAGGCGCAGAAACTCCCAGAGATCGAAGCCAGCACGGCCGCAGTCGAACATCCTGCAGAGCCCATGGCAGCACCCGCACCCGCCTCGCCACTCATCCCAGAGCAAAAGGCCTCAACTCCTCCCGTCAAGCCTAAGTCAAGCCCACCGGTGCGCTCATACTTTGACGAAGACGAGGTCGACTGGGATGATACGCCGTTGTAGAGAGGTTCACTCATGATCGCGCGGAGATATACAGCGCGATGTGACTGGCGAGTCAAGCAGAGAAAATTCCAGAATCGTAGCGGAAAAACAATTGATAGAATGCTCTTTCGCTCTCATGTGAGCGGAGCAGATGGAATTTACAAATACAATATAAAAGGTTTAAATTACTTGCATTTGCTTGTGGTGCTTCATGTAGGAGGTCGTGTTGCTGCCGTGAAACTGAGGTTCATGGCGTGGTGATACTATGGCCCAGATATCCTCGCTTGAGTGTGCGACTGTTGATTGATAAACACTGATCCTTCGGACATGTTTAGGTACTGCTAACATCGATAGGTACTATTGGTATTTACTCCTGAGCCCATGAGCTGAGCGCTTGGATAGAAGACATCCAAAAGCAACTAACTTTGGGTACCATAACAAGATCCCAATTTGCTTCTCTCAACCGCCTGTCCGAACACTCGCCCTATTCTTCAGTCCCACATTCGCGGTAGGACTTGCCGGTCGATCTATTTTCTCAGCTGAGCCCGCTATTGGTTTCGACTCAGTCGCTAGCACGTTCAAACTCTTGCGCTTCGCGTTCTTCTTCCGCTTCAAGATCCTGTTTTAAAGCATGAGTAACGTACATGTGGACTGCTCGTTCTTGTGCTGACGTACCAGAACACGAGCAACAGCACGATGAAGAGACCTCCTATCGCGCCGCCGACTGCCGTGCCAATCGTGTGCTCTGAGCATTGTTAATTTTGAGGTCGTCGATGGTAGTAATTCGAGATGTACCTGTCGGAAATCCCCCAGAAGTGGGAGCACCAGGGAGGTTGGACGGATTGGGAATTGCGGTAGGAGTCGCATTTGGGTTGCTCGTTGTTCCATTTACAAGCAATGTCTGCAGCTGCGCAAAGGTCGAAGAAGTCTCAGCCTTGCCATTGTCGAGCTATTTTCTGAGTCTTAGCCTTATGCGAGTTTAGGTATGTTGTGATCTTACCGGATGAGCGTACGTGCTGAACAAGGAGCATAGCGCAAAGACAAAAGCTATCTCCAACATCCCTTCGTTGAAGAGACGTTGAGGGACGTTGTGCTGATGTGGTTGATGTGGTGTGTTTAGAGGTGCGTCAAGTCTAGACCGTCTCAGCCCCGTCGTGGCGTATGCGCTATGCGCTTTTGGTGGGCAAAAGATAAGGAGACCAATGAAGGTAACGAGGCTTCAGCCTGACGGCACAGGCGGCATTTTCGTGTAGCATGACTTTATGAGTACCTTGAGGTTGGTCCACATCTTCTGTTTGTCCTGCATTTTACAGGCAATCGGACTCGACTCGTATCCATCATGAATTGTTCACGCCTCTCTTCTCGAACGAGTTTCCAGTCGTATATTGAAGACCTTCAGAATGTCACATCTAACAATTTCAGCCTCTTTTCCCTCCAGGACTGCAGAGCGGAGATTTGCGGGGCGCTCTGGGGCGCGGGGAATCCTGATGTCAGTGGCATAGGCATGGCCATCGGGTACCTTCTCGAAAGCTTTATCTGCCTTGCAATATTATGCGCTGCAGCCTGGTCCGAGAAATGTTCGTCGAAAAACTCAAAGCTGGTACAGATGTTGCTAGCCAACGCATCAAGGGCCTTTTACGACAACGCAGCATTCTTCGCATTTGCGATGCAGGCCGCAAGCATTGCTACGCTGACCAAGGTCGACTTTGGTATCAGTGCCAATGGCATGGGAGCGCTGACTATGCAGATCGTCTGGCTAGTATCGATATTGTCGCTGTTACCACTCCTGCCGTTGGTTCTCCGACCTCAGTTATACCACGAGAACACGCTTGTTGATTTGAGTGAGTCAATCGTGGAGATTGTACCAACGAGCGGGCATGAAGTCGGCACGAAGAGTATCTCAGAAGCACGTGCGATGGCCATTAGCGAGGCTCGACAGGATTTACGCTTCTTCTTCTTCGTAGTATGCTGGGCCATGGCGTTTGGCCCTTTCTTCTCGCGCATGGGTGGCACCTTTGGTATGTTCGTAGCCTGGTGAAGCGCTCTGTTGGCTAACAATGATGAGGTCAAAGCCGAATCGGCGATTCAAACGACTCAGTCATATCGACTACAGACTGGAAGCAAATCGAAGACGCATGTTTCTTAGGCGTAAACAAAATCAGCCGCAGTCTAGATGATTTCGTGACAGCGTGCGGAATCACGAGTTACTTGCTTGTTTCGGTCATCGCCATCGGCAAAATTGCGAATACATTGTTGGAGGGCAGCAGCTACCGTTGGCTGAAGTGGTTCTCGCGAGTTGAGACAAGCATGAGTTCCGTGTGGCATGTTCGCCTCCATCGCTTGGTGTCCGCCTTCGTATTTTTCCTTCTTGCAGTTCAGTTCTGGGCGTTCTTTCGTTTGCGACAGCTTCAAAAAGACATGGTCAGAGCGGCAGGTGGAGAATTTTCGGACGAACAGTGGACGTTTGGCCAGATCGTAGCGGTGGTTGTGTATATCCCAGTGCTCGTTGAGGTAACATTTGCGTGGAGAAAGAAGTCGCTATTCTGTACTTGAAGGATGCGCGCACCGTGTAGAGCATGCGGTATCTTAAAGAACCATCATAGATCCAGCGTTAGCTGCAGCAGCGCTAGAGATTATATCATAGAATAAGAAATTGTGGCAGCAGTGGCTCACGTCTGTCTCGAGTCATGCCTTTGATATATAACCGCGGACGGAAGCACCGAACAGGCCAGTTACTATATGGGATAAGAAGAGATTAAAAAGGAATAATTGTGTATTAGGTTTCTGTTGGTAGGCCTTGTACGATCGTACGGGTGAATAACAACAACGAGGTTCTTCTGGTGACTTGGTATTATTCATCTATGAACGTGGGTGCTACGAAGGTATACCTGAGCTCGGCCGCAAGTTGGGCCGAAGCCGGATCGAGGCGGTACGTTGGGCCTCGTTGGGCAACACAACGTGTGTGTGTGTGCCCACCCTACGTGTGTATACCGACAGTTTCAGCATTAGGAGTTTTGCAAAGTGACAAGCGAATGAAAGGCATACACTAGCGCAAAAGACCAGCGCTGTCAATATTATCGGCTCGAGATATAAGAACATCAAGGATTCTCAGGTTCGTTCTCGGGTGCTGGTAACTCCGGCGGTCCCCCGGGTGGGTGGGTTTGGTAGTGCTTGTTGTCTTTCAGACGATATGTTGCGTAGTCCGCAAAATCCACGTTCTTGACGGCAGTACGAATCGGGCTCGTTGCCCGCCTGCGATAGTACTTCAAGACTCTGCCCACGTTCAATGGGTATCCAGTATGCGCTGCAGCCGTACTGCCGTTCCGTCGAACACCTGACCAATGTCTGATGCTGTGTCCAAGCACCTCCAGTTTAGGCGGCACCGATACGGTGTCATTCGGGTAGATCTTCCGCTCCGTGGGCTTCGCGCTGCTGAATCCGAGCCAGGATCGCGCGGTACCAAGAGGCAGGTATCGTGTTTCGTCGGTCCGCTTATCGTTGACCGGTGGCTTGTCGTCCAACAGCCTGTCGTCATCCGACGCCTTGGGATTTTGACGGTCGGTTAGCGATCGCAGGGGGTATGTACCAATGAAATGGCTCAGAACCGGATCCAGGACTGCCACTCCGCGAGCATAGAAACGGCCCACGGTCATTTCTAATGTATCGAGATGGCATTGACGGAGGTCGGTCTGGTACATTTGAAGGACGAGTGCATCGATGAGTGGTCGCTGGAAGTAGGATGCGATGCCTAGGTGGAGCATAACGTTGTACAAATGGATCTTCTCGAGAAGACTGGCTGGTATGCCAATTCTGGGGAGCTTGTCCCTTGCTACCATGACCGGAGGATCTTGGCCCCCATCTTGAACGACGACTTCCATTCGTTTGAGCCAAGGAACAATGAAGTTTGTCACTTCGTTTCCCCGTACATGCGATAATTGATCGTCCCACTGACAGTGGTATGTCTTTCTGTTGGTGATATCGTCGGGACTAACCCTATGCCCATAATTTTGTAGGAAGTCCGGCCAAGCTGTCGTAGAAACGTAGACCCCGCTTGAATGCACTTTCGGATATGTAACTGGAAGATGCAATTCTTTTCCATCGGGTTCGTATGTGAAGTAGTCGTTGGCGAACGACGAGCATTTCATGAGTGTCCTCCTATCGAGGCCTCCTTTCTCCGTCGGAATTTTCTCCTCGTTTTTAACGTTGAATCCTCGAAGATCTTCGCCTATAAGTAGACAGTCTTCCCTACAGAATAGCTCAAAGTAGCTTTGCTCGTCTATCACTATGTGCACTCGCTTATTTTTCTCTTCGTGCGCATTCGGGCTTTTCTTTTTTGCAATATTGATCTGATCGTAATAACGTCTCGCGTTGTCGTTCGCGTTTTTAGCTGCTTCTTGTTCTAGATAATCCTCGTGCTGCTTCACAACGCGCCCGTTTGGATGGTATAGTACCATTCTGCCGTCAATCCAGTCGTCAGCTCTTCGCGTCTCGAAGTCTTGTGTGTAATATGCCGAGTCGTGTGTCAGTACGCGAGTTGTGTCGCGTTACTTGCGTGATGGAGTCGAGTCCCGATGAGCTAGAGAACCGCGAACTTCAGGCTCGGCCCTGGAATCGCGTCTTTGTTACAATATACCAACAAAGACGCCATGTCGGATTCGGAAGGCCCTGTCTTCGTTGGCGAGAATGGGCTGCGCCATTTCATGGTTGAGGACAAAGAAGTGTGTTACACCAGCCATGACAGTGTCCGGTTTTGGAACCTTGAAGTGTAGGCTCAGAGGTATGCTACATTGCATAAAAGTCAATTTGACAACGAACAAAAGTGCTAATGACGACGTTGTTACAATCACGATTGGATGGTGAAAGTTGGTTGAGGTGCAATGGACGAGCAAATCAACTGAGGCTTCATAGCCGGAAGAAGTTAGCACATTTCAGCACAATCACGCCACACCAAATCTACTGTGCCCATCCCAAAACGCTCAAGACCATTACCATCACCAGCCTCTCCAAAAGACACCTTCACCCACGTGAAAATTGTGACTCCTTCTCCTTGAACAGGCCAGCTCATGAAGACGTGCTCCGTGTACCACCCTGTCCCTCAGCACTACGGTTGCTCCCCGCGCTCGTGGCTCCTCGACGTCTCCACGTGGACGATATAGCGCTTATCAGCGACGAAGCTCTACTGCCCTCCCTGCGCTTAGCTAATGGCGGTGTTGAGAGACCTTTGCGCACCGAATTGACCGGACTCGGCGTGCGCACCCGCCACTCGTCGAGGGGATATGCAGGATGCGGACGATAGGATATTGAAGACTGCGAGTCGGACTTGTGTGGTAACCTCGGAAGGGGTCTGGATGTGTCATCAGGTGGACTGAGCCTGATGGAGGGTGGCATCGACAGACGGTACCTCGGGGGAGGTGCACCGCGTGGAATATAGACGGGAGGCTGCATCGCATTCACCGCGCCCGATTTGTGCTTGGCGGAACGCTTAGTCGGGCTTCGTAGCCTCAACTGCAGTTGCTGGCTGCCGGCTGAAGAGTATCTGGTGTCAGCCGCGCCGTCGCCGCCCTCGTAGAAGACCTCCTCCTCGTCGCGCGCAGCCTCACACGGTTCGATAACAGGCATGTCGTTCTCCTCCCCTTCGCATCGCTCCTCATGCTCGGAGAAGCCTAGATCTTCCAGCTGCTCCCAGGTGCGGTAGTAGTATCTGAACGTCGCGAATGGCTGGTCGACGGGGTCGATGAGCGCAAACTTGTAGAAGCGCTTCGGTTGCTCTGAGGTGGCACGGCCGCCGTTGACGAGACTGATGCTGTTAGTAAAGCAGACCCCTCCATTCGTCTTTGCGTGCCTACCGTATTCCCTTCGCGTCATGCGCATGCGCCGTCTTGCTGTACTCTTCCATCTGCCTGTCTATCCTCACCCTGCCATGCGCGCGGTGCACCTTGATCTCCATCCGCATCTTGTCCTCGAACGGGTCTTTCACGTCATCCCACTTCTTGCTCTGCTCATCCGGCGACGTGAAGCTTAGCACTCTCTTCTCCACCCGCTTCCTACCCTCTTCGTCTTCCGGTCTGTTGTACAATCCAAACATGGTCTTGCCTTGCCATTCCTGTTCCTTTCCCGTAGACCAGCTCACAATGTGCGTGCCGTTGACGTATAGCTTGAAGAGGAAGTAGTGGCCGTCCGGTACCGGCGGCGAAACCGAGTAGCTGATCCAGAAGATGCTGCCAGGCGTTGCGGGCACGTAGACGCTGCATGTTGAGGATCCTTCATCGACAACCTTCGGTACTGTGCGCACAATCCCGCGCGATGTGTAGTGTTCTTGGGGGAGCGGCTCCAGTTCGCGGATGGCTTCGACGGCGAAGGGCGAATGCAGCGCAAACGTGATGCTTCGATATTCTGGCATAGTCGAGTGAATGCTGTTCGAGGCACCGGCTTGTGGCGCCAAGTGAGAGTCGAGTCGACGTCGAGTACGCGCCTTCCCAAACAAACGCTCCACGCACGTGGCTCTGGAGCGAACCTCACTACCTGGCAGAGATGCGAACCGGCAATTGATCATCCCAAAGAGCTTCGTTTGATGCTGGCGCCTTCTCAAGCGAACGCATTATGCACGTGGCTAAAGCGATTCGCCAATCTTCCGTTTGCTTCCAAGGTTATGAACAGACTTGCGTATATCTTCAGGCTCCACAATCGGCTTTACGGCTTGCCACAAATTGGTCCTTTCACCTCCGTTCAATCGGCAATCTCTCACCATGAACAGCTGCCCAGGTGCCCAGGTGCCCATACAAGTGAGTGCGTCACGTTTCTCCATATTTCACTGCCTACGTATCGATACGCCCCCAGCTATGTAACTCTCACCTACCTGCCAACAGTCTCTTCTCATAACCACTCTCCGCACCTGCTCAACGCTCAACTCCGGGACACGACCAATCATCCATATTAAACCTACACTTTTTCCAACCTCCAAGAGCTCACTCGCAATGATTACCGTCACGGCTTCCACCTCTACGACGCGACCGAAGAAGGCTGGACGAATGTTGACGCCTTTGCAACTAGCAGAGCTGAATAGGGGCCCGAAAGCCAACGTTCTTATTGGTCCCGATGGCGACCGCTTTATTGGTCTTGAGGGCGCCTCAGTCAGCCTACTATCTCACTTCTCGCCGTTCGCAAAGCAGAAACTGGTTGGCGAGCGCGCCACCACTCTGTGTATTCCCAATGGGTTAAAACAGCCTATTGCTTGGATCTACAAGTACATGCGTGCTGGTGAGACCGATGCCGGAGACCAAGAGACGTTCGAGACGCTGGCTTTCGACAACCTTGTACTGCTCTACACACATAGCGCTTTCTTGCAGTACCAGCACCTCATGGATCGGATCGTTGGTCGTCTGAAGGGCAAATATTACGATGCCCTACCTAGCGTCGACGACCTCAAGACGTTCTCAGCGTTCGTACCACCCATTTACGACTACGCTGTCGGTGTGCTCGCGCATGAGATGGTCAATCCGTGGACTTGCAACTACTCGTCTTACACAGAGCTTGCCAAACAGGATCAAACGTTCTCCGACGCGCTGGGTGCCGCTGTTCAGAAGCTAATTCGTCGCCGCATCAAGGCCGGCACTGAGTACTATGAGCGCTCTACAAGCCACCAGGTCGTGTGGTCAAAGCAGTACTACGAAAAGCATGGCAAGTCTCAGGCTATCTCCACAGAGCACCAGAAATCGAAGCCAGGCAAGTCGAAGTCGAAGCCGAAACCGAAGCAGAACGTCAAGCTGCCCGTTGCCCCCGATAGCAAGCCACCGACTTCGTCCCCAGCGAACAAGAAGAAGCGCCTTGCTCACAAGCCGAAGGCAGGTAAGTCTGTCAAGGCATCAACTGCCACCGAGTCGCTTCAGGTACCACTATCAGGTGAAGCCAAGAAAGACCTGAAGTGCTATACCTGTGGCAAGGCTGGTCACTGTGCGCGGGATTGTGTTGCAGGCGTTCAGCAGGAGCCGACAGTTCCGGCATCCACGAAGAAGACCAAGCGCCCTGCGCCCATCTGTTACAGCTGCAACGAGGAGGGCCACCTTTCTCGCAAATGCACGGCAGAGAAGCCCGAGAAGTCAAAGCGTCCAGCACCTATCTGCTACAACTGCGACGGAGAAGGCCACCTGGCGCGTGACTGTACTGCTGAGACGAAGCGCGACATGGAGCCAAAGACCAAGCGTCCTCCCCCCACATGCTACAACTGCGACAAGGAGGGTCATTTGGCCCACGACTGCTCAGAGGCTCGAAAAGAGGAGACAGACAAGCATGCTGCTGGTGGTAAGGCTACAGCACGCGACACCACTGGTCGCAACCGCAACTTCCGCCACGCTCAGCAGGATCATGCTGCCTTTATCGACGTCGCTGGTAATGGTGAAGGTCTCCGAACGTGCGATCGCGAGGTGCGCCATGGTGAGATGACACGTACTGGACTTGTCGTCTAGGAAGCTTGTCTAACGACGGCGGTACGGACAGGCATGTAGAGACAAGAAATTATCGGCTTCAAATGGGGTCTTGGCACAGTACGGACGAAAAGGGTATCATCCAACTGGGCAACGAGAAGGTATCTAATCTCTAGCCACATTCATGAATTGCGTATTTTCATCGTCAAATATCTTTCGTACACGCTTCTGAGTTCATGTGATGCGCTGTCTTTCAAGTGTGTGTTGTAAATGTGCTTATGTGTGACAGACAGGTTTTTTATACCATCCAATACCTTTCATCGCAGAGGCAGTATGAAGGAGCTCATGACTGGTAATGCACCTGTTAGTCAACGTGCGACTATACAACAGATATCTTTATTGCAGTCTCTCATATACAGAGGCCTGTCTACCTTCAGGTCCATGTTAAGATTTCTAAACACTTTCAAAAGTGCTGCGAGGATATACAGGCGTCCTGCTAAGATCTTGGTCCATCACTAAATACGAGCTCCTTCGTGCACGGGTTGTCGAGGCATGACGCGCTGCAAGGCACAGGGCTGTGATTGGCGGCTCCAACCCCGCAAAGTCGCAGCTCCAGCTACCCCATAGCCCCAGCTCACCGTACATGAACACGGCCCCTTGCTTCTCTTATTAGTCTATCTGAGCGTCATTTGAGCGATGCACCCCTTCAGCGTCGTCCCCGTCGCAGCGCTTCTGGCAAGCGTTGCAGGCGCTTCCACGCTTACGCCGCCTGTACTGCCACTGGTAGTGCGCAATCCGTACCTCAGCACGTGGCTGCAGAACGCGCGTGAAGAGCCATGGAGCAAGTGGCCCATGTTCTGGACTGGTGCTGAAGTACGTTATATGCACCATAATGGCTCCTGGCTACCCTCGCAATGCTCACCCTCTCTAGGTCGGCCTCGGTGTTCTCGCGTCTCTACCAGATACCAACGAAGTGTTTCCGCTGCTGGGCCGGCCCCACGACTCCCTAGACCGCAAGGGCAAAGACTACACGGTCGCATACCCCTCATACAAAGGCGCCAAGTACGACGCCTCGACGACAAACCTCACATATGTCCTCCAAGCGCCCAAGAAGCACGCCAACGCCGCTGCCAAGGACGTTGAGATCATCCTCTCCTTCATCTCGCCCATCACGCCCACATCCACCCTCCGCCAGGCGATACCCGCCGCATACCTCGCTGTATACGTACAGGGGGGTCTCGACGTCAACATATACATCGATGTGAACGGACAATGGGTCAGCGGAAACAGTGAGAGCGTCATAGAATGGGGCCTTTCTGAACAGCGCGGGTCGTCCGAAGGGCTGAAGACATGGGTCGTCAATCGTCAGATCGAGCAGCTCTTTACCGAGACGGACGACCAGGCCGAGTGGGGTCAGCTGCACTTCACCGGCCCAGGAGGCGCTCATCATGAAGCCGGCACGTCAGGAAAGCTACGTCGTGGGTTTGCAAAGACGGGCACGCTACAAAATACCATGGACGATAAGTTCCGTGCCATCATGGATGATGAGCCCGTTTTCGCGTTTGCGAAGTCCTTCAAGCTATCAAAGTCCTCAAGCAGCAGCGCGCTTTTTACCATCGGATATATACAGGATCCTGTTACACAGTTTGCTTCAGCGCGCGGCCTTACCCTTATGAAGCCCTTGTGGAAGTCGTGGTTTTCTGAAGACGAAAAGTTGATTGACTTTCACTACCGAGACTTTGACACGGCGAAGGACCTGGCTGGCAACTACTCGGAGCAGCTACGGATCGACGCCTACCAATCGGGATCCAGCAACTACGTCGACATTGTAGCTCTTTCCGCACGGCAGGCAATGGGCGCAACAAGCTTTTCCGGTACCCCTGAGAGCCCACTGCTCTTTTTGAAGGAGATATCATCCAATGGGAACTCACAAACCGTTGACGTCATCTTTCCAGCCTTCCCCTTCTTCCTCTACACTCAGCCCAGGTGGCTCGCGTACCTCCTCGAACCGCTCCTCGAGCATCAATTGAGCGGCCAGTACCCAAATAAATACTCCATGCACGACCTTGGCACCCACTTCCCTAACCTTACCGGGCATGCTGATGGACGCGATGAGTACATGCCGGTTGAGGAGTGCGGGGATATGCTCACTATGGGTTTAGCACTGGTGAATTCGTTGACGTATAGCTCTGACGAGGCGAGTTCCATCTGGGCGACTTTAGGCGATGCAACAGACCACTCGAGCGAAGAAACCAACGCTTTTGCGCTGCAAACACATGCTGGCGTGAACTACCTTGATGATACCTGGGGTGGAGGTGCCAAGGGCGTCAAGCAGGCTAAAAGGTGGCTCGACGGCAGCTATGAACTTTGGAAACAGTGGACTGGATACCTCGTCGAGGATGCCCTCGAGCCACACAACCAGCGTAAGTCTCTATCACTCAAGTCGATGTATTCTCCAGCTAACACGATCAAGTATGTACTGATGACTTCGCTGGCTGGCTACCTTTGCAAACGAACCTTGCACTCAAGGGCATCGTTGGCATCAAAGCTTTCAGTGAGCTGGCTGATCTCCTGGGCCATTCTAGTGATGCCAAGCATTACCGTAATATCTCCGAGACCTACATCAAGAAGTGGGAAGAGCTCGCCATCTCACGTGACGGCTCGCATGCCAAGCTTGCATACGATTGGTATGGCAGTTGGACCACGCTATACTCACTATACGCAGACGCTGTTCTCTGCTTCCATCCATCTCTCACAAACGCATCAGCCTCCGAGACAGGAACGCACTATGCTGGTAGCAATGCTGAAGGTCAGAAGCCTTTGACTTCGCAAACGTACGGTGGCCGTACACCTGTCACATCCAACTTCATCCCCAATCACATCTACAAAATGCAATCAGACTGGTACTCTGCCGTCATGCAGAAGTACGGCCTGCCACTCGACTCACGCCACCTCTACACCAAATCGGACTGGGAGTTCGAGGCCGCAGCTGTTGCAAGCAAGAAAGTACGCTCTGAGATCCTCGATCGTGTGGCCCTGTGGCTCAACGAGACGGTTACGGATCGACCATTCACTGATTTGTACGTCACGGAAGGTGACGGTGGATTTCCGGGCCCGTGGTTCTTCGCGAGGCCCGTCGTGGGTGGCCATTTTGCGTTCTTGACGCTCGAAAGAGCGTGTGGTGGACGAGCGAAGGAGGGATTGAAGTTTTTGGATGAGGATGCTTAGAGCATGTCAGGCGGGTGGTTTAGCAGTGTAGCATTTTTGAGCGTTCAATGAGACACGTATGACAACAGGTGTTGCAATTGTGAGTGTCTATCAAGGAGTCTGTCTATCCTCACAATGTGGTATAGTAAGAGACTGTCTAATAATGTACGCGCGAGTCTATACGGCTTTTCCATGTCTGTGGGCTGGGACAAAACATTGCAAGCGATGTTAAATTTAACTTTCTGCAGCTAGAGGCACTTGATTACCGGTAACACATGCGCAGATACTACAATCATCAAGGGATTATGTGGTTATCCCCACGGCGCTGCTACAGCGACATGCATACATGCACGCCTGCAGCAAACTTGCATCTCTGCCGGTACTAGATTGCGTTCCGCCTTGCAGGAACGAGTACTAGTCCCGATGCCGTAGAGTGGCGGAAGGATGATCCACGCTTGCCCTGGCAGGCCGCTTCCAGATTAGCGAAAAGCTTAAATTGAGATCTATGATGGCATCCATCCCAGCCACGCCGATTCTGGTCTTTTGTTTCCCGAACATGTAGCGAATATCTACAGCCTTCATTACATCCACTTTGATGCAACTGCGTGTTTGTGAACCAGACAAATCGCATTTCGAGGCGCAATGCCAAAACCACGCGTAATCTACTGGTTCCGCACTGATCTCCGCCTCCACGACTCCCCAGCTCTCAAAGCCGCCCTCGATCTAAAGCCGGAATGCTTATATCCAATCTGGACATGGGACCCGCACTATGTATACCGCGTTCGAGTTGGACCAAATCGATGGCAGTACCTTCTTGACTGCCAGAGTGACCTGTCAAAGTCCATCACCAAGCTGAACCCAAAATCAAAGTTGTTTGTGGTCCGTGAAGCGCCTCAGACGCTGTTTCCGAAGCTATTCAAGGCATGGAAGATCACGCATCTTGTTTTTGAGAAAGATACGGATGCGTATGCAAGAGAAAGGGATGAGAAAGTGATGCAGATTGCAAAAGCTGCGGGTGTAGACGTTGTTGTCAAGGTTGGGAGAACATTATACGATCCTGATGAGCTGGTCAAGCATAATCACGACAAACCTACCATGAGTATAAGTCAAGTCCAAACTGCGGGCAAGAAGATTGGCGGGATTCCTAGACCAATTGCTGCACCAACAGAATTACCGGATCCCGGCCCTACTCAGCTAGACTTCCAAGCTGAAATACCAAGCCAAGAGCCTGACATCAACGCAATCCAACGCGATGGAAAGGAAGAGTCTTATACCGCATTGGCCGGACCAGATGGCGACTTTGCAGTTCCAACCATGCAAGAGCTCGGCCTCAAAGAAGCAACAACGAAGCATCGCGGCGGCGAAACAATTGCGCTCAAAATGCTCGACGAAATCATCGCAAACGAAACATACACCGCGACTTTCGAGAAGCCCAAAACAGCACCGACAGCATTCGAACCACAAGCCACTACCCTTCTCTCCCCACACATGCACTTTGGCTCTCTCAGTGTCCGAGAATTCTACTGGCGCGTCCAGGACGTCGTCGACGCATTTAAGGGCAAAGCATCTCAACCGCCCACAAGTCTCACAGGGCAGCTATTGTTTCGAGATATGTACTTCGGCGCACAAGCAGCACTGGGCTTCTCATTCGGCCAAACATACAATAACCCGCAATGCCGCTTCATTCCATGGCATCTGCCATCCGAAATCAATACATCAACTGGCCTTATCACGGGGAAGTATCAAATCGACAACGCGGAAGCCGAGCAGCATTTCCAGCGCTGGAAACACGGTCGCACAGGATTCCCCTGGATCGACGCGCTAATGCGCCAATTGAAAGCAGAAGGCTGGATGCACCACCTCGGCCGACACGCCGTTGCATGTTTCCTCACGCGCGGAGGGTGCTACATCGACTGGGAGCGCGGCGCCGAAGTCTTCGAAGAATGGCTCATCGACCACGAAGCCGCGTGTAACATTGGAAACTGGCAATGGTTGAGCTGCACCGCGTTTTTCGCGCAGTTTTATCGCGTTTACTCGCCCATTGCGTTTCCGCAGAAGTGGGATAAAGAGGGTGAGTTTGTGCGCAGGTATGTACCTGAGTTGGCGCGTTTTGATAAGAAGTATATATACGAGCCGTGGAAGGCGCCGATTGCGGATCAGAAGAGGTGGGGGTGTAGGATTGAGGGGAATGGTAGGGGAGGGAGTGGGGAAGAGGAAGGGTTGATGAGGTATCCGAAGCCGATGTTTGATTTTGCGGCAAGGAGGGAGATTTGTCTCGCTGGCATGAAGACGGCGTATCATGTTGGGCTGTATGGAAATGATCCAAAAGTACTCGATGGGACTTGGAGGAAGTTATTCGAAGATGGAGCAGAAGGTCCGACGAAGGGGAAAAAAGGGCCACCTGGGGCCATGGTTGAACATGAGGATGCTGACGGCGAGGAAGAGCATGATGTGCCCGAGCCGCTTACGCCCAAATGCGCGAAAAAGGTGGCGGCGAGTAGCGAGAAGAAGGTGGCTGGAAATGACTCGAAGAAGGAAGGAGAGAAGAGTGAGGAGGCAGGGAAGAGCAAGAACCATAAGAGAGAAGCAAGCCAGAGTACGCTCGACGGGATGGTGACGCGAGGCAAGAAAGCAAAGAAAGAAAAAGTGTTTCCCAACGACACGCATTTCGGATAAACTAAATCACTAAAAACACCCCATCAATCACGAGACTACTTCACCTCTCTCCCAACGCCTCCCGTCTCCCACAACTCCTCACATCCAAGTACGGCGCCTCCCCCAAACTACACACCCGATCCCCCGCTCGCGCCTCCCCATAATCATACGTGGCGCAGTGCCACGTGCTCCGATTATCCCATATAGCCAGGTCGTTCTCTCGCCACTTGAACCGGACCTGCGCGTCGTGGTTCTGCGTGACTAGGTTGAACAAATATGGCAGAATAAGATCAGACTCGTCTTTTGTGATGCCGTTGATGCGCTTGGTGAAGCCTTTGTTTACGTAAACGGATTTCCAGCCTGTTACAGCTGCAAATTGTAAGTGTTTGCAACATAGAAACTGGAACGGACGACTGACGATTTGTGCGTATCATCGGATGCGTGGCTGTTAGTGCTTCGCCAAAGTTCAACGCATTACCCCTGATGCCTTTGCGAATTGGATTGCCCAGCCGTTGCGCTTCTTCGAGGAAAAACTTCGCATCGTGCGTTGCGGTTAGGCCTTCCAGGAACGTCTGCATTGCGGGTGACAAGCGGTCGTAGATCTCGTAGCCGGAAGCCCAGAGCGTGTCGCCGCCTGTGGCGGGCAAGGTGTGGATCTTGAGCATTGCGTAGTCTGATGGCACGGGCTCAAAGGTAATGTCACTGTGCCAGCCGGCGGAAGCAAAGCGAGACACATCGGAGAGTTGATGTGTTAGGCCGCCGCCTTTCGCTTGCTTTTCGCTGCTTATCACAGAGATTTGGTCACCGAGCTCGGAGCCTTCTTCAGTGAGAGGGTGCACGTGGAGGTCGGATGATGAGGGCTGGGTACTGGTCAGTGTTATGGGAGTGAATATTTGAAAAGTTTTACGGACACAACCTGAAAGCTCGGTTATGCGCAGCATCAAGTCTTTCATTTGAGTTGGTGTGACGTCCTGGTTCCGCAAGAAGACGACGCCGCGCTGCGAGACTGGGAAAGTGGATCAGTTTCTACCATTGCTGGGATGATGTTCTGAGATCCTACTTGTGATTGCGAGATCACTTATCATAGTATCGCCCCATCGCAGAAGGTCGGTCACTTGGAGGCCTTCGAACTCTCTTCCGATAACTGGCGTCAAGTCTTGATGTTTGAAGCTGTCTAACGATCCGGAGTCGACCAAAGGCTTCAACAGCCTCGATCGGGCCTTGGAATGGCCGCCAATTGTGTTGGCTCCACTAGAATCGTTGCCATTCTCCGCCTGGCTGTGGTCTACTGAAGGCATACTGAAAATATAGTCCAGGAATCAATATGGTTCCAAAAAGATTCGGTTCCTAAACAAGAAGTGTCGTCTCAACTCGGCTTCGGATTCGCAAACAACTTTTAGATCGCCACCAGGAGCCGTTCCCCATCCAGAGGCTAGAGCTTCTTAAGTTCTTCCCAACACCAGGATGGCACATCGGCCAAACACGTGGTAGAGCACGTCATCGGCAGTGCTGTTCGTTCCGGGACTAGGGCGAATATGTATGCTCCACTACACACCACCCGTGAACGACAATCCCGGAAGAACGCCGGGAAACAGAACGGAGATGCACCAACGTTGCGAAATCTCTATGCTCCTCCATCGGCGCACTTGCTGCGGTGAGGAAGGTCGTGAATGGCGACGAGAAGCGCTGCAATTGCGACATCCATTATCCGCTGGTTAAGATAGAAGTTCGGAAGCGTAAATGAGATGCAGTGCATCCATCTCCTATCCCACAGTTGCATTATTCATTCGGACAATTTCTATTGCCGTTGTTATTGAGCAACGCAATCGAACGACATGGGCAACGACATCGAAGCAGCCCCGCACGCGGCGCGCATCAGTTCAGACGCCAACTCGCTCAAAGCACCTTCCAGAGTCGGCAGACAGGAACTCGCGGATATTGTCCCTCCCCACGAGAGCTATGAGGGAAAGCATCGCTTTGATCCCCACGCGAGCTGGAGCGTCGAGGAGGAACGCCGCGTTGTAAGGAAGACGGATCTGCGGTTGCTTACATGGCTGTGTCTCATGATGTTTGGGTACGTAGCTTCTCAACCTGGACCTAATTGCGGCGATCGCCACAAAAACGTACCGGTACTAACTTTGTAATAGACTTCAGCTCGATCGTGGCAACTTGTCCAATGCGCTTGCGGATAACCTGCTGAAAGATCTCAATCTTACCAGCGACGACTATAACAATGGCACAACGATCCAGTTGCTGTGTTTCCTTGCTGCGGAATTTCCAGTTCAATTGTGAGTGTTGCAATCACTCCGATGTGATATTTTGCTGACAATACTTCCTGTCTAGCCTCACCAAACGATACGGCTTCAAGTATGTTCTTCCAATGATGATGCTAGGCTGGGGAACCGCCTCCTGGGGCCAGGCATGGATGCACGACCGCACCTCGTTTTATCTCGGCCGCGCTGCCATTGGACTTTGCGAAGGCGGCTTCATTCCTGGTGTCATTCTGTTCGCGACCTACTTCTACAAGTCAAAAGAGCTGTCTCTCCGCCTCGCAGCTTTCTGGTCTACCCTCAACGTTGCCCGCGTCATTTCCGCCTTGCTTGCTGCTGGAATCCTGGAGATGCGTGGCGTTGGCGGAAAGCCGGGCTGGTTCTGGTTGTTCCTCCTCGAAGGCCTTTTGACGGTTGTCATCGCGGTTCTGTCGTTCTTGTACTTACCTGCAGCGCCTACGTCTACCAAGAACGTTCTTTGGCGCAACGGCTGGTATACGGAGCGAGAAGAAGTCATCATGGTGAACCGCATCCTCCGCGACGACCCTGCCAAAGGTCTCACAGCTCTCAAGGAGCCCGCCACCTTCAAGGACATCCGCGCAGCCTGGTCCGACTCGTCCATGTGGGGCCTGTATTTCATCGGTCTCGTTGCGTACATTCCCGCATCGCCGGTGCAAGGCTATCTGACCCTCACGCTCAAACGTCTCGGGTTTTCCACCTTCAACAGCAACATGCTGACCATCCCATCCGCCGTTCTTCAAATCGTCACTATGCTGGCCCTCGCATACTCGAGCGACTACTTTAACGAACGAACCTTCCACTGCATATTTGGCGAGTTCTGGATCATGCCGCTCCTCGTTGCTCTTTTGACTCTTCCCGATGGCGGCCGCGAATGGGGCCGCTTCTCGCTCATTACACTCATCTCCGGATACCCGTACTTCCATCCCTTAGTCTCGTCCTGGATCTCTGAGAATACATTCGACGTCAAGAAGCGCGCCATCACAGCTGCGACGTACAATGTCATTGTGCAGGTTGGGTCTTTAATCAGCTCACAGATCTATCGAAAGTACGATGGGCCGTACTACAAGCAGGGAAACTCAGTTCTAGTGTCTATCTGCGCCCTGAGTGTGGTTACATTCATTGTCCAGCGGCAGGTGCTGGTACGCTTGAATAAGAAGAAACAAGAGAAGTGGGAGCGAATGACTTCTGACGAGAAAGCGTTGTATCAGGCTGATCTTGCCGCGCGTGAGCAGGATGGAAACAAGCGGCTGGACTTTAGGTTTGCGCTTTAGGCTGGATTTGGGGTGGACGTCGAAGTTGCGCTAGGAGCATGTTGAGGATAGCATTGACGATGATACCCATCGTTGCAATGGAAGTTCAAGTTCAAAAGATCAAACTTTCTCCCCATGCGTTCACATTACCATGTCTTATATGAAATTTCCTGGAAGTCGAAAGCAATATACCATCAGCAACAACTTTTCCAAATCAGCTCCTCGCGAAGGTCTTCACCCTGTGGTATCTGCACCCAGCATGCCTGTGACTTATCGGCTGCAAACAGCCGCCTCAATACCCTGCATGGATCGACGTCTCCACCATCTCTACCATGGCCCACTTTGCTCCGAAGCTAGTGCATGTCGTGATTGTGGAGTAGATTGACGATTCCTAGAATTTTACAACGAGTCATGTTCGGCCCGCTTTAACAGCTCCACGACTTCATTGCAGGTAGAACTTGCGTGCGGAACACGCCGAGTATAGTGTAAGGTCCCCAAACCAAACACCAATTCTGCACAAAACTCGTCCTTGTTGAATATAACGCAAAAATGGCCTGGGAAGAACCTCGCAAAACTGGTATGCAATACCGCCGCCTAGGAAACTCAGGTCTGCATGTATCAGCTCTCGGCCTCGGCGGATGGCTCACGTACGTCAACCATTCACCCAACCCTCTTGCCTTCACTAAATGATACTGCAGATTTGGTGGGCACGTGGAAAATGGTGCCTCTACACACCCTCAACTGTGATGCATCCCAACTAATCTCATTCAGAGCTTACATTCTCTATCATGAAGACCGCCTACGATGCAGGCATAACCTTCTTCGATACCGCGGAGTCCTACGCCGCGGGCCAGTCTGAGATCATAATGGGCCAGGCCATCAAGAAATTCGCCTGGAAACGCAGCGACATTGTTATTTCGACGAAACTCAACTGGGGCGCTGCAAACGGCGAAGTACTGGTGAACAACCATGGCTTGTCGCGCAAACACATCGTCGAAGGTTTGCGCGCATCGCTCAGGAGACTGGACCTCGAGTACGTCGATATTGTGTACGCGCATCGTCCAGATCGTCTCACGCCCATGGAGGAAACTGTGCGCGCATTTAACCACGTCATCGAGCAAAAAGGCTGGGCGCTGTATTGGGGCACGTCTGAATGGTCTGCGGACGAAATCGCGGAAGCGTGTGGAATAGCGAAACAGCTAGGTCTTATTGCGCCCGTTGTGGAGCAGCCGCAGTACAACCTACTCGAGCGGAAGAAGGTGGAAGGTGAGTTTCAGCGTTTGTATTCGCGGTTCGGAGTCGGCTTGACTACGTTTTCACCGCTAAAGTTCGGGTTGCTGAGTGGTAAGTACAACGACAGTCCCGATGCGCCGCCGGCGGGATCGAGATTCGCACATGGACAGGATGGGTTCGTGACTGGGATGCGGAACAAGTATGGAAATGAAGAGTGGCAGGGTATGATTGACAAGGCTAGGAAACTACAGGTTAGTGTGGAAACCCCGGCTCTCAATATACTGCTTGACTGACTTTATGATAGCCGATCGCGGAGAAGCTATGCATAAGCCAGTCGCAGTTATCACTAGCGTGGTGCTTGAAGAACCCGCATGTCTCGGCGGTGATTACGGGAGCATCGAGACCAGAGCAAGTCATCGATAACTGCGGGGCTTTGAAGGTATTGGACAAGCTTACTGCGGACGTCATGGCTGAAATCGATGGGGTTGTAGGAAGTATTGGACTTGATCCTGCCCGGCAAGACTAGTTTTGCTCCGGAGAATACAATGGCCTGTTGCTCAGCTCCCAGTCGATGTATCTACACGCGAGGTATATCAGGGGTATCTCAAAATCATTCTCGTTGCTCACATAGCCGCGATTCGTCCAGCTCCCACCACGGTCCAGAAGGCCGCTTCTCTCTGTTCCTTTTCTCCCTTGGAGCCTCTTGAATCACCCAGCCCTCTCTCTTCTGCGTTTGCCTCGGTCTCAAACTCGAGGCGAACAAAAATGGGTATCTCTAGCAGGTCATCGTCCTCGTCGAGCTCATCCGCTTGATCTGCCTGGCCAAATCCCGTAATGGGACGCAGGAAACCGGGCACGACTTCGATGACCACGCTCGTCCAGTTGCGGCCACGGTCCCAAATCTTCCCAGCCTCAATCTGCCCATCTGCGGCCGAGCTACGAGTAGCAGACGGGACTGATGACGAGAGAGCGTCGTCCCACACATCAGTGTTGGCACCGACTTCGAATTGCGGACAAAGGATAGTGACTCGAGTCTGAATCTTGCCGGGCGTTGTGCTTGGCGTAGCTAGTGTAACTCGGACGTTGTCGAAGAGCGGATTGCTGAGCTGCAGCAGAAAGTGCGTTGGGATGCCAGATCTCAGGTTGCTGTAGCTGAACGATTGTTGTGAGAAGGCAGGGGTTGATGGTGCAGACGGTGTGGAGGGTGCGGCATTATTGGGCAGCGCTCGGATACTGAGACGGGGTATATGGCTGAGCGCTAGAACCTTGATTTTGTATCTGGTAGAAGTGATCTTAGACTCTGGTTTGGACAGAATGTGCCGACACGAGCGACATCGTTTCGAGCGCTTCGTGCATAGCAATGTCGCAATTGGTCGCAGTTCATCCTCGAAGTTCGCATGCGGATCGATCTGAGCCAGCTTCTGCGTCTGCGACAGGGTGCTACCCCATCCATCTCTCTTGATGCGCTCAATGGCTGCATTGTCAGAGACTGTGTCATAAACATGTAAGCCTTCCAGCTCGCTCGCAGCTTCTCGCATGGGTGAAGGCTTTCCACGCTTCTGTTTCTTGGCGCCTGCGGATGAGTACAAGTTCATGATGCGTGAATAGGCCGAGGGCGAGGAGAAGTTGAGGTCATGAGCTGAGAAGGGATTGGAGGGCGTCTGGGCCTCGATCTGAGACTTGTAGAAGGCGCCGAGGTTTGAGAAGACATCATCACGGCTCGGCAATGCGCTGTCCCTGTGCAGGTCAGAAGTGGGTGAGTCTTGTGACGGCGACAGAAGGTTCCTCGAGTCGCGCTGTCTGGCTTCGAATTCCTTCCTCCGCTCTCGCTCCTTCTCGCGCTCCTTTGGGGTGGGTACAGGCGTGCCTCCATTTGCGACTCTTGCCAATTGGCCATGTACGCCAGTGTGCTTCTCAAATTCGATGCCGGTCTCGATGGTGCTCCAGTGGCAGTACGGGCAAGCGAGGATGTATGGCCCGCCCGTTGCCGAAGGAGCGTCCGGGTTCTCGATCGAGTTTACCGTCATGGGCGAGATGCAAACTGGGCAATTGAAGCAATTCCTCGTGCACCGGTTCCCATCACTTTTAACCACGGAGCTCGGCACCTCGAACAGGCAGCTTGGGCAGTACCAGTTGAGCGTCTCTTCTATGACGCATCGCGGACACCGTATCTGCTGGCAGTCGTCACAGTATAGCAGATGTTCGAGCGGATAGAGGGCGTAGTTGGAGCGTGGGTTTCGTGGGTCAAAGGTCCGGTCTTCCTCATCGGCCTCGGCGAGGATCTGGGAGGCGCGCTTCGCCGAGGTGGACGTGTTGTTGTCGTAGCAGTCGCATGCATAATATGTGTATGGGAAGGACTGGGCCATTTCAACACCATCCGTATGTCTCGCCGGTTGCTCCTTCCTCCTCTTTGTGGCGTTGAGGTTCCGTGGTGGAGGTCGGGGTACACTGTTGGAGAGCAGCGCTGCGGGATTCAGGGTCCAAAAATTAATGCACGTCCTGACATCACCAATTGAGGGCTTCTTCTACTTCACTGAGCCATTGATGGTCGCCTATAATCCTCCTTGATACGCCCGATTCCTTTTCCCACGATGAACACCCTCTCAATTCGAGCTTTCATCCCGCCTTTGACGCGACGATGCGTGCCCCTCCAAGCGACGCGCCGCTACGCAGTGCAGGCACCTGGCGCTCCAACGCTCGAGATCTTCAGCAACCGGCACAAATGGCAGCAGAAGGAGCGAGCCGCTTCAAACACGGAAACGAGCAGGAGCGTCGACTATCTGCGCGACGAGGTGGCTTCGCGCCTGTGTGAGCGCGTATTGGTACGTCACCGTCCAACGAAGAAGGCGCGACCACTGACACAGGCAGGACATCAATCGCCACTTCCCCAAAGTCCTCGACCTCGGCGCCAATGCCTGCAACATCGGCCGCATGCTCACGCTCCCTTCCGAAGACTCGCCAGGCCAGGGCCCGCGCGCGAAGCGCATCGGCACCCTCACAGCTGCTGAATCATCCGAGACGCTGCTGTATCGCGACGCTGACCTACCTTTCAACAAGGAGATCGACATTGTGCGCGAGGTCCTACCAACGTCCGAGCTGCTTCCATACGATGCCAACACATTTGACGCCGTGCTGAGCAGCCTAAGCTTGCATTGGATTAATGATCTGCCATCGGTATTGGCGCAAGTGAACAACATATTGAAACCGGACTCCCCCTTCATGGGCGTTATGATGGGCGGCGACAGCCTATATGAGCTGCGTACCGCTTTGCAGCTCGCAGAACAGGACCGACGAGGAGGCGTCTCTACCCATACCTCCCCACTAGCCGATGTACGAGACATTGGAGGACTTTTGCAAAAGGCTGGCTTCAATCTTCTAACTGTTGACGTTGACGACATCGTCGTTGACTTTCCGGACTGCTTTTCGTTGATGAAAGACCTCCAGGCCATGGGCGAGTCCAACGCTGTCCTCGGCCGTGAGAAGGGCGCAATCCAACGAGACGTTCTTCTCGCAGCCGAGGGCATATACCGAGAGCTGCACGGTAACGAAGACGGCTCTCTTCCAGCTACTTTTCGATTAATTTATATGATTGGTTGGAAGCCTGCTCCGACGCAGGCGAAACCACTCGAAAGAGGCACCGGCATGTTCAGCATCAAAGATTATCTAGAAAAAAACGACAAGGACGCCCAAGGGAAAGAGTAGGCATTGACGAATATAGTTCGTCAATCAACAGACACATCTCTCCGTCTCTCGTCCTCAATCCCTGGTAATGCTTCGTCTACGCTAAAGCCAAATCCAAGGCCTTACCCTGGCGTAAGACAGTTGTCGAAAATAGTTATTCTCGCAAATGTATGAGCTTTCCTCCACGATTCAATCGTCTTGCGATGCTCTTCTGTAGCCTCTCAGCGAGAATATTACCATAGCTGCTTTTACAAACACCTGATTTCAACGTTGCGTCTACTGAGGGCCAATCGACGCAACAGTTCCAACTTCATTAGCAACGCAAGGATATCGAAGTCATCGATGCACAAGCTCATAGGCTACCCCAGGTCTGCAGTACCCAGACGTCAAACTTGAAACGCAACGGCAGCGTTTCATATCATAATTACTGCGCCGCAGTTGGTGGCGTGGGGGCCAGTAAGACCATCCCACCCCAACATAAGCCCTGCTCATTGCGCAAGTCCAAAGATGCACCAAAAGCAATTTATTACATAGTTCTCCATTATTGGGCCCAATTCGGACACTCTTCGATAAACTACTCCTCAATTCCTGCATCCGAGAGTCACGATGACTACAATGTCCGACACCAGTTCAAATACAATGGTCTTCACATTCTTTGATTTCCAGATGGCTGCCATCATACCGTTCATATGCGTGGTTGTACCATGCATCGCAGTGGCCATCAACTACAACTCACATCGGCACCCCGAGCCACAGGCCAAACCCGTCAAGGAGCCCGATGTAGACAAGGGGAAATTGATTGGTGGAGAGATGGCGACTGAAGCCCCAGGCGATACCGTGGTCATGTTCGTTGAGTTAGAGGCGGATGGCATGGCGCACCAGGTACACGCGGGAGCTTGTGAGTTGGATGGGACGAGTTTGCGGGGGGAAAGGACGGTGTGATTAGCGATGAGGGATCAAAAATGACGCTAGAGTTGACAATAAGAGACAACCAGAGAGACTGCTAGCAGAACCTGAGTTCATTACTACATCCTATAAATTCTATACAGTGACGCAGTCTGGAAACGCGCAATCTGCGACAGCGGCTGAAAATGGCAGCTCCACATACAGAAGACTCCGCTTTGTCGTAAAGAGTATGTGTGTACCAACCATTCAACCTTCAAATAACAAGCTCCATCAAGTGGGCTTTCAATCCCGCAGCAAACTCATCCGGTTTATCCTTCCACTCTACAGTCGACCCACGAAGCACTTCCTCCCCAACGCCCTGATCAACAAATCTAGCGAAATGCAATCGAGCCTTCCGCTCCTCACACAAATTTTGTTGCTGTGCTTCTGTCTTATTCATGAACCCCAGCGTCGCATAATAGTCCAAGTCCTTGGTCTCGGTTGAGTCGTACGTGGCAGGTGCGCTCACAATTCGACCCAGAGTATCTGCAATGTACTTGTCAAACGGGACGAGCACGTCTCTAAATCCGTACTGGCTGCCCGCCGTATCGACAACCCATGTCTCCCCTGTCAAACGCGGTCGCACATTCAACACAGTGTGCAGCACTTGGCTGGCGTCTGGGCCTGGAACGAGTCTTGTGGGAAGACGTGGCTTTCCAATGTGAATGTCTAGGACTTCGATCGTGGAGGCTGTTCCTATTAAGTAGGTAATAAGCGTCAAGTCTTTTGCACATTATTGTAGTGGGGTCATCGTACCTTTGAGCAGTTTTCGGACCAAACGGCCCAAGAGCGCCATTGCCAGTGTGCATTGATTGTTCAGTAGAGCTGCATCTCTGTGCTCGACATTGGTGGTCAGATGTGCTGGAAACCGAACAATTTGCCACCGTGTTGTTACAGCATGTAGACGCTGATGAAGACAGAGAGCGCCATCTTGTAACTCGATCCTTTCGAGGCCAATGTCGTATAAGACTTCTCTGTAATTTAGCAGCGCCGCTTTGAATATATGCGCTGCTCGCAGTAGTTTGATCCGTCGGCTGAGGGTGTGGCAGCGCACTTTGTGCTGCGGCCAGTGCTGGGTTTGACATGTGCGGCTGCAGTAGACGGTACTGATTGCATCGCCTGGGTGGTATTCTGGCGCATCTAAGCAGCCTACACATCGCATATCCGCTTTGATTCCGCAGCTTGCGCATTCTGATATCATTTCGAATTGCCCAAAGGGTCCTTGTGCCTAGGAATGTAGGAATGTAGACAAAGGCGAGGGGCTTAAGAACGGGGTTTAATTTTGATACGAGATGTTAAGAATCTCAGCTGTCGTTCCCGAGGTCGAGACTGATTGACCCTACCTAGGTAAGTTTGTTCCCCTTTGCACGACGTAACACGCCCCGTACACGGGTCGCTGTCCTGTATTCATCCAACACGTTTCTCGAAACCTCGGAAGGGAGTCGCGCACTCTGCACGTAAAGCAAGGACTATCATTCGATAAATATCCGATTGATTTCTAGGTACGTTCATCTTTCTTTCTTCCTTCCCTCGGTTCTCCAAAGAAATGCAGTTACTACCTTAATCCATCATGTATTCCTCGCCCTACATCTTTTTCCATCGTCAGAAAGGTTACTGCTGGGAAGAAGGCACCGACCCTACCTTGCAAAAGCTTCCTGCCCTTAACGACGCGCCCCACGATCGCCTCCCATCTCTTGCTATCAATGTGTCACAACCCGACGCTCTCATGACTTGGCTCGAGATAAACAACGCTGCTCTAATCTCCGATCTTACAATCTTCCTCGACGCGACTGCCGCCGCACCTAGTCCTCAGCGATGGTGCAAACTTTTTTTTCAACAAGCTACATCAAGAAGCGACGAATGTTCAGAATTTGAACGTCTACTGGGATGCTGAGGGACCAATTTACACTGGGCTGGGTTAGAGTGTAGTATTTGTTCGCGGGCTGGCACAGCTTAAAGTGGAGAGGTCGATTGATCTTGGTGGGTTTTATGCCCAGCGTTGGCCAAGATATTTGGAGGAAAAATTGGGGTTGAAGCTAGTCGATAAACAAAATGTTCCTGGGAGTGTTTGGGAAGGGTTACTACGTGATTACCAGAGAGGGACTGAGCAGCTGAACCCTTAGACTGACACCGAGGATGAAATTGAGGCATATCTTGGTTCCCCTTTGGACCCTTCTGTTCCTAATGATGACTTTACACTCTTATGGTTGTTGGACCGTTGCTGCCAACTTCGTCATCTCGATCCTCTTCGCGCCTGCTCTGTGCGGATGCCTGAAACACCGGTTTTGCGCACGGGCTTCTGCCACTCCATGCTTCTTATCATTGCACTGCATTCACAACATCACAGTCTTTGCAGCCTTACTCTTTCTTGATAATGAACAAGGTTATTACCACTTTGAGTTCGTTGTTGCTTCTGAAACATAATACATGGTATTGCCGTCTTCCTTCTGTACTTCCAGCGAGCTTAAAGACCACCTATCTGCGCCGATCTTTCAACACTATGTCGAACTCTTCTCGTACAGTTACCATCAAACCAGCCGAGGGTAGTGTCTCTAATTTCAAAGCTCTAATCGGCGATGCAGTCCGCAGAAACTCTGTCGAGAAGGCATAGCTCCAATACACCCGCAGTTGTACTATTATTGACTAATCTCTATAGCTCTATCTACGGACGTACATCAACGACTACGAAAATATGCAAGGGTACGGATGCAACGAAGAACAGAAAGACTATTCAATGGATCCCTGGCAGTCCTGCATCCCGCTCATCCCCTCCCTTCACAATCTCCGGGCCGTCTCCTTAAAGTTCACAAACAGAGTATGCAATCCAGACCGCGAGCGCCCATTCTACAACTACTGCGGCACCGAATCCGTCCCCATGCGCACACATACGCTGCGTCAATTATTCGCAGCACTGGACCACACGCACCTCAACGTTGAAACCCTGAGTATAGAAAATTTGCAAGACTACACGCCGCACGTGTACACCGAACCATCTTTCCAAAACGTGCGCGCCAAGTTGAAAGGTTTGCATCTTAATATTGCAATGGAATACAGCGAGCACGGACCCGATCAAGACAGCAACATTCCTGATAAACACACCTTCTTCAACCGCCAACTCAACGCGCACTGGCTCGCCCCCACGCAGAAACAACTCACGCATTTGACCCTGTACGGCGACAGTTTCTGGGGCGTGTATCCGCGCTGGGACCCGCGAGGGCTACATTTCCCTGCGCTCAAAAGCCTAAGCTTGGGGAACTGGAGTATAGCGCATGAGTGGCAAGTAGACTGGATCTTGTCGCACGTAGACACACTGGAGGAGTTATATCTAGATGATTGTCCGATTGTGCATGCGTTGCGGTTCGAGCAGAATCAGTATGGCGCATTGGAGTGGGCGGAGGGGGAACTTAGCGTGAAGGATTATGGCTTCGAGGCTGGGTATATGTATCCTTCTTTGCGGTGGTCTCGCGTATTGCCTTTGTTCACATCACATTTGAAGAAACTCAAGCGTTTCGGCATGGCGCATGGGCCATGGATGGTTACAGAACCAAGAGAAGGCGATGGCAACCATGCGTTTGCGCGGCGCTATGAGTTGCCCGCGAGACTGGAGGTGGGGCGGTATTGCATTCATGACTGTGGTGTGCTGCCGACGCACTGGATTGTGGAGGATGAAATGTTCACTGAGCACGGCTTTGTTTGGGATGAGGAGGATATCAAGACGAGGGAGGATGATGTGGTGGAACAAGAGCTGGAAGGCATGTGGGATGTGGAGGATGAGGAAGAAGAGGAAAAAATCAGGCATCCTGGTGGAAGGGAGGAGGAGAAAAAGGCTTTAGATCAGTTGGTTGCGGGATTACAAACCTAGCAGTGGGGCTGATTAGAATTAAGTACATCCGGGTAGCTTGAGCGAAAGGACTCCATTTTGGGGCAGTACCGAGAAGCAATGAAAATGGTGTAAGCGTACTGATGACATGTTCTTGGAAACACATCCTAGTTGAATTCGCGACCTTAAGCAGATCAATAGGCCCACGAAGTTCCCTCGAGTATAGCCAGGCTCACGTCTCCGATAGAAGCTTAAGTCTTGGAAAGAAACGGTGTTTCAAACAGACTAGGGTATCACGACTGCCATCTCCTGACCGCTTGGCATAACCCATGACTCTACATTCCCCGCAAATTCCTCGCTCTCTCCCGTTCCTTCTTTTTCAACACGGCCGTCATCGACGCAGTCAGATCCTTCCAAGTCTACTTTTCATTATTCTTCTCGTCCAAGCAGATGCACAGAGCTGCTATCAACGCGAAATCGACGCCGGGCGCGACCTGCACGGCGTACGTCTGCTGGCCAAAGAGGAGGTCCTTCCCACTGAGAACCTTGCGGTTGATGCGGGCGACGACTAAGCCTACAGCTCTGGTATTAGTATCTGAATAATAGCTACTGATGTAGCCTGTATAAGTTCAACATACCGTTCTGGGTCTCATCAATGATGTCGGCACTGGTGTCGAGGAAGTTTCCCTTCATGGACAATGTTTCCTGTTTTCCAGATGTTGAGGTGAAAGTCGCCGTGGCTTTGCTTCCGACCACTATCCCATCATTAGCGCACACTTAAGCTAATTATGAGAGTGGTGTTTGGGGTATTGCCAGTGTATTCAGAGTATGTTGTGGTGTTGCGATACTCCCTGATACCTCAAGTCACGCCAAACACTGTTCACTTACATTTGAAACCGCTCTTCACCTCCAGCAGCTTCTCGCCCGTGGGGCTCTTTGCCACATATGTCGCATGGATATGTAGGCGTTCTTTCAAAATGTCGAAGAGGTGATTTCCATGCATGTCGCTGACCTTCTTGCGCCCGGAGATGGACATGACTTTGCCCTCAACTTGCAGCACGGCCGTGCCGTTTGCGAGCTTGATGCTGAAGCTGTCACCGGTGAGGGAGACGACGTGTTCTTTGAGGATCAGAGTCTCGGGTTGAGCAGCGATGAACTGGGGGAAGAGGGCAATGGGCTGTGGAACGGCAGCGAGGTAGGCCATGATTGTGAGTTTGTAAAGGGAAAGTCGGAGCTGTGGTTCAATAATATAGATGCAAGAAAAGGTGGGTTATAGACGTGGTTATGTGAGTCGGGGTCGGCGTTTGACGTTGTGACGTTGAGGTAAGGCTGAAAGGGTACGTGGGTGTCAGGATGCACGTTCTCTCAGACTCACTTGTCTTAGTATGTGGCCTGGCAGGCGCGAGCTGCGCCTCTACCAATCACCCTGAAAATCTGCGCACGCTGATTGATCATACAGAACGTCTCCCTGGCGGAGAGACTCGTACTTAATTGGTCTGCAAAAAGACAAGTGGGGCACCGGTGTAGAGCGCTGGTTCCCGCATCGCCAATTCGTCGTAGTCTGCTCAGCCTCACCCGACAAATGGGCTCAAAGCGGAATACGAGGTTGGGTTTCTGGTCAGTGCGTATGTTGCTCGCTTATCATTCCTGTAAACTTCCAAGGTTGCTTGAAGGTGGTCAGCGCAATAGAATCTGAGCACGTGAAAATGTGGCAGCGCGTATCCTCATGTCTTGTTCAATTATAAGCCTACACCCAAGATTGGTACCTCTACAGCCATATGCACGCAAGTGCGCCTCCAACCGACAGAGCTCCCGGAGACGCAATGCAAAAAGTATGTACACTGAAATTCGAGCGCAAACAACAATACAATGCAGAGGAAGGGATAAAACAACCGATCCCGCTACTTGGCATGCTGAAAAGGATACGAGAGTGCGGACGTGTCAACAGGACATTAGTGTGGACTGCGCGCTGGAGCCCAAAGAGACAGAAAATGCGTGATCAATACCGAAAGCTTCCGGGGTATACAAGACGGAAGCCACCGACAGGTCCTAGGAAACGGGGTAGCGCAAGATTGCCTTGGGACATGTACATGCGTGTCGTGGATTAAACACAAGACCGAAGCGACTTTTGAGAAGTATGATGGTTGGTGCCCAAGACTCCAGAGTATATCCTGGAGATGTTGTAGCATTACTGATCCGAAACCCCAATTGGTGCGAAACCACCTCAGCTTCCTTGTCACAGACAGCTGGATGGAGAGAGGCACGATGATTTGCCAGATTAAAGATGCGAAGAAGGGGATATCATTACACGTTCTCAGTAAACTTTGAGCTTCGGGAACCATCAGCAGATTGAAGGCTTCGCCCAAGAGTGCTGCGAGGTTTCTCGGGGTTTGGCGACTGGGGTGGACTCAGGTGTGAGCGATCTCTTGCAAATGGACCGGGATCTGCGAACGGGTTGACGTCGTCATCGGGATGGCGGATTACAGGGGTTCGTGCAGGGCTTGGCCGGAAATTCATCAAGCCTGTCCCTGCCGCTACGGGCGACCCGCCCATCTCTTTCCCCATCTCTTTTGAAAGACCCGGACCACCATAGGTGCCGTGATCGTCCTGGTAGAAAGATGAGCCAGACATAGTACCTCGTTGAGAGAACTGATCCGACGTCATGCCTTCGCTAAAAGCGGAGGGAAGTTTGCGTCCTGATACTCGTTGGAAACTCCGCTCGCCTCCGCTGGTGTTGGTCTCGATCGTGGATCGTGATATGCCAGAGAAGCGATTGAGGAAAGCGGACGGTATCCGATTGTTTCTTGATAGGTCTTGTGTCATGGGGGAAGCGCGTTCGGTGGTTTCTTCGTTCGAGAGCTGTAGCGCGCCCTGTCGCTTTCGCTTGTGGCGGCGGAGGAGCATCAGTATGATGGCCAAGATCAGCGCGGCACCAGCAAGGCTGCCGACAACGCTGCCAACCACTTGTGGCGTCTCAAGAGGAGTGGTGTTCCCGGTCGCGCCGGCCCCAGCAGCAGCAGTGCCTTGAGCGGGGGGCGCTGCTGTGTTAGCCGGTGGAGCTCCCACTCCACCTGCGCCACCATACTGGGTGGGATTGCCGGCGTTCGGAGAGACTGTCGCGCCTGAGTAGCCGGATGATGCTGTCCCATCCACATTGGAATACGGCGAACGGCTAGATGGTACGATAGACCCAGAAACAGAAGCTAATAGAGCAGAAGAAGCGTTGTTGAGGGATGTGAGTGAAGCAGTAGATGAAAGAGAGAGTGTGTTGGTTGTGGTTGAATTGGCGACAGGATTGACAGATATGGAGACGGACGCCGAGACAGGCGCCGGGATGGGCGCAGGGGGTGCGCTGCTCCCCGGAAGGCTTGTGGGTGCAGGCGAAGGAATGACTGGCCCAGTTGTAGCCTGGGCAACTTGGGCTGGTATGCCTGATGTAAATGGGTACGCGGGCACATTTAGATCGCTGGGAAATGCTGGGACCGAAGGAACGACGGGAAGCGGATTGGTGGGAAATGGAGGGACTGAGGGCACCTGCGGCAGGGAAGGAGCGAGAGGCACTGCCGGCGGTGTCGGCACTTGTGCCACAGACGGGACGACTGCGTTGGCAACAGCAGAGAGAACGGGCGCGGCGACAGAATCTGCGACATTCACGACGGGCGAGGCCACAGGCGCGACGACTGACGATATCGCTGCTGCTAGAGGGTCGACCACGGCGGCGGCTCCTACCACGGTGGGCGTGCCCGGGCTGTTCTCAGTCTTGGTCTCCTGGCCCACCACGTTCCCACTCGAGTCGACCGTCTCGATGATCTCCACGTTTACGGTCAGGATGCGGGTGGCCGCCTGCGCCTGCCGGCGGTGGTAGAAGCGGTGGTCCTTGGTCATGACGACTCGTGCGTTCGATGTAGCCTCCTCGTCCTTGTTTGCTGCCTCCCTCCGCGGGTTGGGCTGTGGCGTGTTTTGTGCGCGGCGCCGATGTCGCAGGTCTGGTCTGTATCTTCGCGCCGACGTTGTCGTGATGTCCATGTAAGGTGAAATGCTCAGATGCGGCTTGCGCACGAATGATGCTTCCGGAGTGAGAGTGGCGTGCGCGCAATGCTGGTCACATGGGTGAGGGAGCGACGGAAGTTGGATGTTGATGCGGGCGGGACAAAAGAGTGTGCGTGTTGGGAAACGAGTGGACGCAATGTGCTTGCTACGGTGGTGAAGAAGGTAGTGCTCGTGGAAACGTCGTGGGGCCTATGACCGGGTGGTGCTCGATTGACGCGGCGGCCGTCCAAAGTTTGTGCAAGACAGCAGCGCTCTTCGGTCCTAGCCCGCTCCCAGAGAGCTGTCGATGTCCTGCGAGGTGGTGGATGAAGGGGACGCACGACGGCAGCGACGATGGACGATGAACTGCTCGCGGGGGCGTTGATTGGCCAGTAAGCGGGCCCAAAATAGAAAGACGGCCGTGATGGTGGGCACGGACGCTGCGGAAATTGCGGTGCGAGAGAAACAACACGCTGATCCATCCATGCTGTCGTTTGTCGACCATTCAGCCTGCAATATCATATAGGCCTTCGACACCACTGATCTATCTTGCCTGTCCCTGCACAGCATGCTCTCCTCGATGCCACCTCGCTGCGAGCATCACCAAGGGCTGTACCTAGGTAGATCTCACCTGCTCAACCATATCTATCTAGCCCGCCTCTTCCCGTGCCGCATTTGCATCAGACGGCGTGCAACGGCCATCGCCGACCCACACTCTACTTTTACATTTCCGTAGCCGCCATCCCTCCTTTGGCATCCTCCAGCGTCCCACGGTGAACGAAGGCCTTTTTGCACGCGCAATCAGGGTCAGTCTTCTCCAGATCCCGGCCGGCGTTCTAGTCCTCCCACGGCTCGTATTCACCTCCGCCAAGCGATTTCAATGAAACCTTGCAGCTTCTCCTTTCTGAGGCTGCACACGCCGCAAGGTTGGGGCAGATAGTCCCAAACTGGTCCACGTCCAGGCTAACGTGGAGATGAACGTGGCCCGTTGAGGCTTGTGTTTCACCTCTCGGCATCTCTTAACGTTTCTGGATGTTTTGCAAACTCTGTCGAGATTGTGCCCATCGCAAAGTATATTTGCGAAAACATGCAGGTCCTACTAGGTGCATCTGCAGGTTTGGGTTTATTGTATCATGCGTCGCATGAGATGCGCTTGAGGTGTAGATCGTGCTGCGTGCGATGAGGCACATCTATGGCTATTGCTTCTCTCTGCTGGTGATTTCATGTTATATCTGTCACTTTTGTATACTCGTACTACTCAGATCTAGGGTTTGGAAAAACTCGGCATGACGCATGCTGTACCTGCGTGTCGTATGAAGTAGCGTGGCTAGTCCACGCGGCTTCCCGAACTTCAGCCCTCCAGCATTTCGTTAAATCTCTAGCAGCAAACTAAGTTATTGCTGTAAATACGAATACGATAGTTTCACTTACATGTAGACCGTTTTGCCGTTTGCATGATCTCGCCGACCTTGGGTGCTTAGTAGCTTGGTTGTGATCCTACACCCCGCTGAAGAAGAATGACGTACATCGCGAGACACCCTCCACCTTTACCACCTCGCAGTCTATCTATCAGCGGCGCGCAATCTCCTGAAATGGAGCCCTCAGTAAAGGCTATATCTTCGCACGATCCACGGTCGTCCTCTACTCAGTCCCTTGTTCCAGACCCTACAGTCGATAGCTCGGCGCTTCGCCGAGTCCTGCTTGTGTACATCCATGGCTTCATGGGCAATGAGACCAGTTTTAGAAGCTTCCCAGCTCACGTCCACAACCTCGTCACGGTCACTCTCGCAGACACACATGTAGTGCATACAAAGCTCTATCCCAGGTATCAGTCGCGGAATACCCTTGAGATTGCGCGAGACAACTTTTCCAACTGGTACCTACAAATCTTTTCACTTGCAGTACACAACTGAAACGTGCCAGGCTAGCCCCGCATGAAGACCAATGGACCGATGTTATTCTACTCGGACACTCGATGGGAGGACTCCTTGCTGCAGATATAGCACTCGTGTTCCGACATCGCATTGTCGGTGTTATCAACTTCGATGTCCCCTTCCTCGGCATGCATCCTGGAATTATCAAGGCGGGACTTGGAAGTATCTTCTCCAAACCGCCAGCTCCTGTAGACGAGATTCTAGAAGAGCCGTCGGAGAAGAGACCCAGTAGGATCGGAACTCTTTTCAACCCCAAACCATCGGATCCCAACTTCAATCCATCCTTCACCAACGATGTTCAACTACCCGTGCGTAAAGGCTGGGAGAATACATTGCACTGGTTGAACAAGCACTACGACAAGGGCCTACGGCAAGCCACGAAAGGCCTGGTCAAGTCCCATTTCGAATTTGGTAGTGCCATGGCAGACTACAAGGAGCTGAAGGATCGGTATGCACGAGTCCGAGCACTGGAAGAAGACGACGAAGAGAAACGGAAATCAGCCAATCCAGGAGTTGTGTCGCCGCCTCGTATTCGCTTCATCAATTACTACACTGCAAGCACCGGCAGGCCAAAGCAGCCGAAGTCCCCAAAATCGCCATCGCCATCGAGATCCTCCAGTAGAGGCTTGGAGTCCCGTAACAGTGATGTCGGTACGGTTGCGTCAGCTCAACCGCCAGCGTTGGCGAGTCTCCGAACTCCATCTGTCCTGAACAGTCCGCGCATATCGGTTGAGGAGCACCGGGGTGACGAGATTATACCTATCAGCCCTCAAGAGCCGCTATCAGCAACCAGCCCAGTTGACAGCTTTTCTGTTCAGAGTCCCACATTTGAGGGGGATGGCCCACCTAAATTGCCCGAAATACCACCCATTCCTCAAGAACCACCTTACGTAGATCTCATGCAGTTTTCTGATAAGAAGCAGCGAAAGGCTGCCGAGAAAGAGCACGATCAAGCGCTGAAAGAATACCAAAAGGCGGTCAAAGCACGCAATAAAGCCATCAACGAGCGGACGAAGCTGGAAGAGAAGTGGGAGAAACATCAAGAGCAGCAACAAAAGTTGAAACATGACAGAGAAAAGGAGCATCCAGACAGAATAAGGGAGAAGCAAGACAGACAGAGGGAGCAGCAAGACAGAGAGAGGGAGAAGCAAAACAGAGAGAAAGGGACGGAGCAACCACAGCAATCAAATGACGATTTCGAGTCAACAGAAGACTCACACCCAAGCTCGGACATGCACATGGGCTATGAGATGCGACCGGAAGAGGCGCCAGAAATTCAGGCTTTAGAGGAGGACATCGGCACTGTGCAGCTAGGTGACAGCCCACAACCAAATCGTCCCTACAGCAACTACGACTTCTCGCGCAGTGCCATCATGAATACAGCATCACCCGACGACCAAGCCTCAATGACCGAGTCATCCTACACACTCGCAACAACAGATAGTAACGTGACACACCCGCCCACGCCCAGTGCCGACGGCGAACCCGCGCCCAAGAAGAAGAAGCTGGGGAAATTCTGCATGCTGCCTCCCAAAGACAATTTCGGCAACAAGGACCCCACGTGGGTCAGAGTGTTCATGAAGAACATGGACGAAGTCACGGCGCACACATCGTTGTTCTTCGTAAACGAGACATATGAAAGGCTGGTGGGTGAGGTGGGTGCTCGGATAGAAGACTGGATACGCGAAGCGGACAGCATGCGGCTTGTGAGGGAGATGCAGTATCAGTAGCTGATATTTGCACTATACATTTGATCGACAAGGTATGACGGCGTTGGATACCCTCTCACATTTTTAATTCAAAACAAAATATCCCCATGTACATTCCCTCATATCCAGCCCCATCCCATAGCCGCCCAGCCCACGGTAGCAACACCCCACGCCGCACTCAAAGCACCTAGTATCCTGACCACCTGCTCGCTGCCCCTGATCGCGTCGTTGAATTTCTGCACAAATGGCACGCGCGTCTGAACCGAGTCGTTCCAGAAATTCGCCATATGTGTGCGCGCGAAGAACAGTATGACTGCGTTTGCCGCGCCGGCGGTCATGAGGATAGTTGGGTTAGTGCCGTGGGAGGAAGAGAGGAGGGCTATGGGTGTGAAGAAGGATATGAGCAGCTGCGACATCTTGTTAGCTCTCGTGAACACTGCGGACAGTGAATAGGTAGCTCACGCTTATCGTTCCGCTAGTCTGCGTTGCCCGAGTCTTGTGTAGCCTCTGTGCAGCGGTATTGCTCCATTCTGCCGCCTTTTTACTCTTCTCTTCGTACTGCTGGAGGCGCGTGATGTTTTGGTAGGAGAGGAAGAGGGCGTAGCCGGATAGGGCAGAGGTGCAGGCGAGCTGGAGGAAGGATTTGGCTACTGGTATTGACATCTTGAGGTATTGTTCAACAGAATTTACAGTATATTAGCAGAGAGGCAGCTGTGATAGCAGGTTGTTTCAGTTGTTGCTGTTACACTTCACTACAGTTTGTGGGGGATCGACGTCATCGAACGATGGCCGGGGTATCCCTACCTCAGCTCGGTAAGAGCTTCTGCACGCGCTCGAGTCGTTCGCGACGGCTGTTGATCGGTTCACAGCGTGCTAAGCCAAGCAAATGCTAAAGGCTGTGAACGCAAACCAGACGACGAGCTTTTCGCAAATGTGAGCGCCTACATGCAAAGCCTCACCGCTTGAGATCAATTGTGAGCAGAGTTCGAAAGTCAGGTGTTCGCTTTGCCGAGGCGGAGTGCATGCCGTGAGACCATTGGTGGCTTCGCGCGGCAGCTCCTGCCTTCCAATCTAGACTCAGAATCTTAGATGGCAATTACGGCATTACACAAGGCCTGCAAACACAGCATGTCGAAGCATTGGGTTTATCAATAAAAAAGTTACACGCTGATTCAATGAGGCATACGTGCACACGCGAGAAAGCTCATCTGACAGTCGCAGTTCACGCGCACATGCGGACCCATCGCGCTAATGCCGCCAGGCGTCATTTCCGTCGAGCTCAACACCATCAAGGCCCTGTCGTGTGGCGCACAGCTCCCAGCTCGTGTTTTCCACGAGTCTCTCAACCGATTGTACCCCGGCAGCGCAGCAGTCCCTGTCGCGCCTGCCTATTGATGGCTTCTTTCTCATTCGATTTCTATCATATGTAATTGTCGTAGCTCCAAATCGATGCATTTGTCGCCGCTGCACTGTGATTCGGAGCTCCTGCATACTTAGCAATACCGCTGCGGGGAAGCTTGCCTGAAGCAAACTAGATCGACTCCTCCGACTTGAGTGCTTGAGGGGCGTGACCCTTCTGTTGTTCCTACCATCTCTCCCAAGCACCCTCGAGATGGCGCACAATATGGAAGACGTGTACTGCACGGTAAGTCTGCGGCATGTGGTACAGACACGCGAGCTAACATACCTACAGCTTCTTATGAGCGACTCCTACCTCCCAGGTAAACACAACCACGCGCATCCACCAATTGAGACGCAATGTTGAATGCGCCAGTGACTATGTTCGCGACTGACATCACTAGGTGCCGCTGTCCTCGCCCACTCACTTCGCGATGCGGGTACAAAGAAGAAGCTCGCCGTCCTCGTCACGCTGGACACGCTGTCCGCCGATACCGTCGCACAGCTGAAGAAGCTCTACGATTATGTAATCCCAGTAGAGCGTATACGAAGCCCGAATACCGCGAACCTGTATCTTATGGGTCGCCCTGACCTTTCGTTCGCGTTTACAAAGATCGCTCTTTGGAGGCAGACGCAGTTCCGCAAGATTGTATACCTCGATGCGGACGTTGTGGCACTGCGAGCGTTGGACGAGCTGTTCGACATTGAGGCACCCTTCGCTGCAGCCCCGGATATTGGTTGGCCAGATGCCTTCAACAGTGGTGTCATGGTACTCAACCCAGACATGGGAGAGTACTGGGCGCTACAAACCATGGCAGCCACTGGCGACAGCTTCGATGGTGCTGATCAAGGACTGCTAAACCAATACTTCGAGCACCGTCCCTGGCAGCGACTGAAGTTCACCTACAACTGCACACCCAGTGCCGAATACCAGTGGGAGCCAGCCTACCGTTACTACAAGCGGGACATTAGCACGGTACACTTCATCGGCAAGAACAAGCCTTGGTCTGGTCCGCGCTCGGGTGGGCCCGGTGTCTATGGCGAGTTGCTGGGACGATGGTGGCAGGTTCATGACAGGCACCTTAGGAAGGAAGCTGCATCTTCAGGTACTACCCAACAACCAATCCCAGGTGTAGCACCAGGCACCGAAGGACGCCTCCAATCCTCTGCCCTAGCCCATAATACCGTTGTTGAGCCCGAAGATCCCATCATCACTACCGAGCCCCTCATGACCGACCCTGGTGAAGAGGCTGAGAATATTGACCAAGGTGTGATAGAGCCAACCCCAACCGTACATCAGCGCAAATTCTCTGCTCCCGAGATGGAATGGGACGCGACGAGATTTGAGCCCCCGGCGCAATCACGACCGGAAGCTGCCAATTTCCCAACCACACAATACACCTTCAACAATAGTAACAACCTATTCCAAGCACCGCGGGCATATCCAGAACCTCCAAGGGACATGTGGTATCAGGTTCCTGAGCAGAAGCCCACGCCTGCCGAGAGGCCCAAGCCCATTTTCCCATGGGAGCAAGAGCCCGATAGGCCGAGGGCAACTCGAGTGTTTGCTGAGGATCTGCCACCGGAGCCAGTTGCTGTCGTCTCATCTCCAACGCATCCTTTTTCAACGGTCCACTACGAAGACAGCGACAGTCTGGAAGGGTCACCTGCAGGGGTCAAGAGCCCTGAAAGTGTCTCTTCTCCGCAAGGTGCTGACCAAAATTGGCAGGCTTTTCAGCAAAGCAATACCAATGCATGGGATAACGTGCCTGGTATTGAGAACTACGTGCGCACTATAATGGACTCGCACGGTAGGCGGACTAAGACTCAAGTACTACAGCAGACCACAGGCACTGAAGAGCTCAGTTCACCACTACTTGAAAGGAGAAACCGACGCGAGAGCCTCATCATCACCGACTTTCCCTCGGCCATAGAGCGACCGAGTCTGCCGGTGACGCCTGCGCCGATCAAGCGCCCCATGTTCTGGGGTGAAGAGCGCAACGAGACAGGCGAGCTTCCAGCTGCGGAGGGCGTACCTGATCAGACTGAATGGGTATGTCCTTGTTGTGGTTTCTCTTCTCTCAATACGTCAGACTTCGAGTCCCGTCGCGAGTCAATTGCTTCCGCTCGTACTGTTGTCGTAACCCCCATGTCAAGCACTGTTATTGCAGTGTCCCCCAATTTAAGCCCCTATAGTGAGCAGAGTCTAGGCGAGGACGATGACAAGAATGCTTCTCCGACAGAGGATGCACAAATGTCGTCTGAGTTTGGCACAACCAACCTGATTCGAGTTGCCTTCCCCGCAACCCTTCACTCACGAAGTGGTCTCAGCCTCAGTGGTGTGCCCCTGGCGTCTTTGACCAACCCAACCTTACTTGCATCTCCAAGGCACTTGCTTGATTTTAGCACGTCGGCATAGCGCCAGCGCGCCGTTTCCATGCACACCATCGCAGATCTAAAGCTGACTTTCATTTCTTAAAGAACCCCAACGCGAAGCTTGAACAGCTACGACGGTCATCCCTCGCCGAATTCGAACATTTGAGGAAAGAATCCCATCCCGATCCGCCGCTGCGAGCACTTCCCGAGCACTCGGTTCTGCACGAAGAGAAAACAGCCGAAATTCATCACCCGCTTGGTGGAGGTGCATCACCTCATGGTTCGGGCAACCTTGGCGGCTTCGATGGAAGTAAAGACAAGGACAGTTCGCAGTTGGCAAGCAACAAAGATGGCATTGCAGAGGTAGACTTCGCGCAGAGCTTGACCTCGAGTGACAAAGATGAGATCAACACCGGCGGCTCAAGTGAGGGGCTCTTCTTCACGTCCCAAGGTCTCTCATCAGTTTCGTCTTCCGCTTTCGCCCAGGACTCCTCCAGTTCGACGTCACAGACATACTCGTCCACGCAAGAATCATCCTCGACTCAGCAGTCCTCTCAGCAAATCCAATCGGGCAGGATGACATTTACCTTGCCGGACTTCGGCACGGATAATAGTGCCCCAAGCACGGTGGCCAAGGACGATATCTTGAGCCCAACCCAGGCGCATAACCAGGACGATGAGGTATGAGGTAAGGGTCGTTCCGACGCAATTTTGGAGCGCCATCGCTTGGCTATTCGGCGCGGTCTACTTGTTGTCGATGTTGTTTCTTCGCGCTAATTTGTATATGTTCCTTCCGCGCACGCGTTATGTACCAACAGGTTTCATTGTTACTGTAACTTCTTCTCTCGCTTTCATCACATTGGCATCAGCATTGCATAGCGATCCTATTGAGAATGTTTTCCGCCCATGATCCTGTCGAATAAACATACTCGGGTAGTGTCCTAATGCGAGACTTGGTTTTGACCGTGACGATAATAAATGTTGTTAATAACTTGTGTTATGTGTGCATGTTGTCAGCGGTCACCATGTGTTGCAATTATTTGCGTCTCAGCCCACGGAGACCTGTTCACCCTCAGATTTTTTTTTTCGTATTTGAATGGGTCTTGAAAGTGTTGCGGTGAGATAACTCGTTGTGGTAGGATACGAATTCCTGCAGCAGCTGCCGGTGTCAGGCTAGGATGACGTTGTCAGGAGCACAACTAAGACTTCATAGAAGCGTTAGAAACAAGCATATGCCGTGAGCTTAGCAACGTCCAAGCGTGGGTGATGTGGGCCAGCCATGGAGAAATGTTCTAGTTCCAAGGTTGCGACCGAGGTCGAATTTTAGTCTGCCGCTGTCACTCCTGCCGACAGTTCGACGGTCGCTCCTCCCAAAGCAACATAATGCCCCGCTATTTGCCCCTCCACACCTTCCTACAACAAGCAAGGACGAGCACCCTTTCACGATCACCTTCCCGATTGACGCCGGCTTATCTTCCGCAAATAAGCGCGTTTGGTGTTGGCCGCAACTTGCCCTGCTCTGGATCTACACGAACGTTTGCTACATCGTCGCGTATCTTGGACAGATACACCCCGACTCGACTATCTGACGCCGCCTGGCCTTACCTCTACAGACAATTTGACAAGATGCCGCACCTCGAATCATACTTCAAGCAGGTGGACAGCCTCCAGGATACGTTCATTGAGAGGCTGAGGGAAGCCGTTGCTATTCCCAGCATCAGCTCGGAAGACAAGCGGAGACCAGATGTCGTCAAGGTATGCATGTGCCTGTAACGAACGAGTGGTCAAGGCCATGCACTAATCACAATGTGTGCCGTTAGATGGGTCATTGGCTCGCAGACCAGATCAAGGCCCTTGGTGGAACCGTAGAGCTTCGAGAGCTAGGAAAGCAGCCTGATCGCCAGCACCTCGACCTCCCCCCATGTCTGCTCGGACGATTGGGCGACGATCCTAAAAAGCCGACTGTCCTCCTCTACGGCCACTACGACGTACAGCCTGCGCAGAAGTCGGACGGCTGGGCGACAGACCCGTTTACCCTGACTATCGACGACAAGGGGCGCATGTATGGACGTGGTAGCACAGACGACAAGGGCCCTGTTCTTGGGTGGCTGAATGCTATTGAGGCACACCAGAAGGCTGGCATGGATGTCCCGGTCAACCTGCTCATGTGCTTTGAGGGAATGGAAGAGAACGGATCTGAGGGCCTCGACGACACCATTCGCGCCGAGGCAAAAAAGTTCTTCAAGGACGCCGACGTTGTCTGCATCTCGGACAACTACTGGCTGGGTACAGAAAAGCCTTGCCTGACATACGGTGTTCGCGGGTGCAACTACTACTCTGTTGAGATATCCGGCCCCGGTCAGGACCTTCACTCTGGTGTTTATGGCGGCATGACCCACGAGCCTATGACTGACTTGGTCCGCGTGATGAACTCCTTCGTTGATCCAGACGGCAAGATCCTTATAGAAGGTATTGATGGCTTGGTAGCGCCGCTCACCGACGAGGAAGACGCACTATATCCACCCATCGCCTTCACCATGGACGACTTGAAGGAGTCGTTGGGCGGCGAGGTCTCGATCCACGGCAGCAAAGAAGAGGCGCTCAAGCACAAGATGAGGTATCCGTCGCTGTCATTGCACGGTATTGAGGGCGCATTCTACTCGGAAGGAGCCAAGACTGTCATTCCCGCAAGAGTCGTTGGAAAGTTCTCCATCCGCACTGTACCCAACATGGAGATCGACGACGTGACCAAACTTGTGGACAAGCACGTCAATGCTGAATTCGCAAAGCTCAAGTCGAAGAACAAGATGAAGTTCAACGTGCTGCACTGTGGCAAGTGGTGGGTTGAGGACCCGAACCACCCCAACTACACCGCCGCGGCAAAGGCTGTCGAGCGTGTGTACGGTGTAAAGCCAGACATGACCCGTGAGGGCGGTAGCATTCCGGTTACGCTCACGTTCCAAGAAGAGCTTGGCAAGAACGTGCTGTTGCTGCCAATGGGTAGCTCAACGGATGCTGCGCACTCTATCAACGAGAAGTTGGACAAGAGGAATTACATTGAGGGCACCAAGTTGCTGGGAGCGTACTTGCACTACGTGGCAGGAGAGTTGAAGCGCAACTAGCGAAAATCGAAACCACGCATAGTGAAGATATTTAGATCCAATTGAACAAACACACTCATGACAACCCTTCTGCGAATTCCGATGTGGTGGTGATGGTGGTATCGGTCGTAATGTCTCGCGCTAGACACGTGCCGGAGCGGAAAAACCTAAAAGTTTAGTAGCTCGAACTCTAGTGCACCATCACTCACAACATTCCAATTGTGCGTCGTGCCTACCCTCACAACCAAAATGTCGACATGTAAACCCCTATTACGAATATGTCCAAAACAACAGTCGCTTCTCCCGCGAACACAATGCCGCCATGAATCGACGACCCGGCGTCATAGGAAGCTCCTCGCACTCCCCCAAGCACCATCGTACACATCGGACCGCTCCTCCCCAACCCTCATCTTCAACCCGCCGTCAAGTGCGCCAAACGTATACCAAACGCCACTAAAGTTCCTTCCAAAAGACGACAAGCGCAGGCAATTACATGCCGCCGCCATCCAACACTCCACCACCACCGCGCACCGCCTGCAAACCTCTCCCATCGCCGCACCAGGCACACCCCTCCACACGTCGTCACACCTTCCCCCACGACCCAGCGCAGCATTACCAGCACCCGTGCGTGCGCCGTATGAGAAAAAGTACCACCTCACCGACAAGGAGATCGGGGAGATTCGACAGCTGAGGACGCAGGACCCGTACACGTGGACGAGGGTGAAGTTGGCGGAGAAGTTTGGGTGCAGTCAGTTTTTCGTGGGGATGGTTGTGAAGGTGCCGGCGCGGGCGAAGGAGGTTGCGAAAGAACATGAGGCGGATAGGAGGAAGTGGGGGGTTAGGAGGAGGGAGGCGAGAGAGGATAGGGAGAAGAGGAAGGAGGCGTGGGGGAGAGAAGTGTAGATGCTGGAATTGGATGGTTGCAAAAGAGAGCGCATCGTCTAGGGGTGTACTCGAAAGTGCACTCTCTAAATATTGGGCGTACGACTACGTGTATGAGCATTTGTGGAGCGTTTGGCTGGCGGCTCACATCCATTATAGCATGCAGCGAGTATCAGACTCATGGCATATGCGAAGTGCCAGGGCTTCGAACAAATCCCTGACAACGTTCAGTCTTCTATATTCTTCATCACTTCCCTTCATTACTCTCAACCTCCACGCCCTCCTCCCCGCTCCGAAACACAAAGCCCTCCCCATCCTTAACCCCCATCCCCACCTTCCAACACTCAAACCTCCCCTTCTGCACAACGTCCCACCGCTGCGCCCTCTCCACCTCCGCCTCCTCGACACTAATCGCCGGCGCAAACTTCAGCACCTCCACTCTCCTCACCGCCAATCTCGTAACCGCCATCTCCTGCGGCCACGACGTTGGCAGCGCTGGACGAAAGGAAGTCGGCGTTGTAGATTGACTGGTCAGTACCACGCCGCACGACAACAGCGTGCCCAGTCTGTGTAAAGAAGTCGTCAAAAGGCTTGATGCCGTTGCTAGGCTATTACTCGCAGTCGCGGTCGTATTCGCATGTCGAATTGACCACGCGAACGCATCGATGTCGTCGAGGAGCATGGAGTGTATGCGCCGATGCATGCTCTTGTGTCGTGTGTGGTCAAAGAGATAATCTGGCAGTGAGCGGAGTGTAGACAAGAGTGCGTTCCATGACTGTGGGCGGAAGATATGAAGATGGGTCAGGCTACTTGAGACGAGGGCTTTGATTTCGGATTTGATGGTCTCGTCGATTTCTTTACCGGCTGCGCGGATCTTGGAAACGAGGAAGTTGAGCATTACTTCCGCTAGTCGTGGAATGCTGAAGTGGTGTAAGGGATCGAACAGGATTGTTGCTGCGTTTTGGCCGCCTAGTGGGATACATGAGGAGAGTGAGGCTGGGAGTATAGCGTGTGCGATTATGAGGTAGAGGAGGGATGTTTTGCCTGCGCCGGAAGGGTGGTGTGGTGCTGGTGGCGAAACGAGTTCGAGGATGGGAGTTGTTGGATGTGGAATGAGGATATCGAGGTCTGGGATGCCGAAGAAGATGTGTGGTGTGTTTTCGTTGCTGTGATGCATCAATTGGAGAACAATGAAAGCATGACTCGCGTACACCATGTACAGTAACCGATAGACAATGTATAGCTCACCTTTGCTGTTTCTCGACCTGGAGCTCACGAAGGGCTGTAAGGATCTAAAAGAACCATTAGTAATGTCCTGACTTTTTGCGAACCTGCAGTTACCCACCGAGCTCAGATCCTCGACCTCAAGATCCGCCAACAACTTCTCTCCCAGCTTCCTCGCTCCTTCACCAACATTCGCACTCATCCCGTCTTTATCTCTTCTCCCATCCCAGTCACCTCCTCACACTGTCTGAGAAATATTTGCGCACGATGCCGCCACCTCTCCCGCTCTACACGCTCGACGCCCTTGAACCGCAAGTCAACGTGCTCCCAAACGGGAAAGCGCGAAAGCCAGCTATCAAGTTGAGCGACTGCACGTTAAAAGAGCTGGTACAGTACAAGTGTAATCTCTCGATATCGGAGACAAAGGGCCAGGCGCCGATAATCTTATGTGAGCCGTTTGTGAGGTTGTTGAGACAGTAAGTTACGCTGGTTGTAGTGGAGGTGCAGGTCTTGGCAAAGGCTAACAAACGGGCAGGTGCGAAGGAGGACTAAGCGTTGAGACGACGGCTTGGGAAGGGTGGAAAGCACAGCAGGAGGGTGGGACAAGGAATACTTCGCAGTAGAGATGTAAGATCAATTGTATTGTGGGTTCTGCTAGAATCACCGCGGAAGGAAGCGATGGACCGCAATACTGCATTGCCTTGCTGCTAAAGTAATAAGACAGCTATAATACAATTCCCAAAGACGAATGGTCAACGCCGTGCAAATGCTGAAAACTGCCTGGTGCCCTGGGCACATATGCAAACACCCAAACGCCTCGCTACCAAAATGCTGTGCAATGACTATTCCAGACCACAAAACACGGTCTTGCAAACGATCTGTTACTTTTAAACCCCTCTCGCCGACTTTCGCCAGTATTTCTGGTCGTAGTTGACGTGGACGCCCTCTTCGAGATTGACGTTCCGATCGACTGTTCTTGGCGCCCTCCGTTTCCGTGTTTCGAGGTGCGCATCGCCGTTGAACATGAAATCGTCGTCATCTTCCGCGTCGTCCTTGTCGTCGCGGGCGCGCTGTTCCACCTCTTCCTTCTCCATCTGCTTTTCGTCGGCCAGTAGCTCCGTCATGGCTGCCTGCCACAGCTGGTCGTTCTCTTTCATCCGCTTGCTTCGTTTTCGGTTGCCGACGTTTCGTTTTTGTATTCCGGCCTTCTGTGCGGCCATGAGCTTTCTTAAGCTCTGCTCCGCCTGGATGCCCTCTTCCGTGGCCTTTTCTCGGATCTTCCGCGGGTCATTCTCGCGCTGTGTGAAGACGGGTGTCGCTTTGTATGTGTGTTTCGATGGAAAAGGTGGGAAGTGTGGGGGGATGTAGGTGCGAGCCTCCTTGTCTACTTTCCCTGAAAGCCCTGGGCCTAGTAGTGATTCGGTGTCTGGTGGTGGGGCCTCTGGCGGCGCAGGAGGATCAAAGTATGGCTGTAGTAATGATGGCGGGATGTCGCCTGTGTCGAGATGCTGTTCTAACAGACCTGAGCCGCGCAGGCCGGTCGCAGCGAGTGCGTACACCCAGTCATGAGCTACCGTGTCGGTGCGGCGCGCACTGCCCATGGACATGCGCACCTGCGCAAGGAAAGCTGTCATGTCTGTTCACATTAGAATGCACTTCAACCTTGCGCACATGGCGGTTGAGTGGAACATACACGAGTCTACCAACCCCCGGAACTCCTCCAATGCCTCGGGCCGCGCGCTCTCGAAGCCGATGCTCCGGCATTGTATCGCTATCGCGCGGCGCAACTGCTGGTCGAAGAATTCCTTACTGTCGCCAAAGTCGCCAAGCTCGGCGCTGATGGGGTCGGCGATGTGCTGGACGGGCTGCGTGTGGTGAAGGTGGTGGACGACCTTGCGCTTCTTGGGGTGTGGCTCCCCATAGGTCGGGACGGCCTCTGCAGCGTGCGCCCTCTTCATGCCTGCGACTGCGCCCACACTGCTGGCGCTGGGCGAGTAGATGATGCCTGGCATAGGCTGCTTGTGGTTGCGGATCGGATCGAGTGACGTCGTATTGGTGCACGCGAGGTTGGTGTTGTGGTCGCGAGTTGATAGGTGAGCGGCGTTGTTAGGTCAGAAATGGCTGCGGCTGCGGCTGCGAACGCATTCCTCGAGTGTAGCTGGTCGTGACGGTGCGGGGGGCTCGGGTCTGCGCGGCCTTCTCACGTCGTCCCTTTCACCTGCTTGTCGTAGTCGTCTTTGAGTTCGAAGCTCCCAAAGCGCGGGGCACGGGCCTTTGTTGCTTGGCTAGCCGCAAAGCCAATGTCAGTCCACCCGAACGTCAACTCCAGCCCACCCGACGACCCCCTTCACCAGCTCCCGCAACCCGCACTCGCGCCCCAAAAATCTCCGCTCCCCGAACACCGACCTCACAATGGCCGTCAAACCGATTACTGGCGTATGTGCAGCCATTGAGTGCTCTGGGCAATGGCGGGCAGGAGGCTAATGACTGGATGCAGATGCTCCGACGACAGGTCGTGCTCGACCTTTCCGTTGCCATGGGTGCGTATATCTGTGCTAGTCAGCCGGCGAATGCATACAGTGCTAACGTCGATTTGCAGGTCTGGGATTAACTGCCGGATACGCCTGGTGGTACGGTACGTGAATGCTGAACTCCTACGCCACATCAATTCGGAAGACGATACTTCAACGAGCCACCCACTTACGCTTCAAAGGCTACCATGTCCCCGCCGTTCGTCACCGTGACGCGTTTTACCAGAAGCTCGAGGATGACCGTGCAACTGCTCTTGGCCAGAAATAAACGACAAGTCCTGCGGAACAAGATTTCCTATGTCCTGAGAAGTCATGAAAGCATATAAACAGGCATGGAGCTGAGGATCAAATGTATCATAGGTGGAGTGGATCCTTCGACAGCACATCAATTCAAGCAGTCAAACGAGCAGTACTTTGCACGTCGCTTCTCGGGCAATTTCGTTTTCTGATGCGCATTCACGTTTGGCTGTGATTGTAAGTTCTTGATATTTGTAATGAGTGTAAGTTTTAGAAGAATGCCAAGCTAACAACACGGTGTGGTTTTATCTGCTCATAAGGAATCTGACCTCGAAAGGTAATGATCAGGGTTCGTTAGGCTGTTGTACATGTCTGTAGTTATGGGAGCAGCTTCGAACACGGTTCAGAAACACCATTTGGTGTGCATGATGTATTACGGGAGCACCCGCACATCGCATTCAACCCCGCTCGGCCTAGCATGCTCAGCTTAGGTCTGTCCCAGCCGTGGTCCGCGATTAGCTCTCTGTCTCCTTGTTAATACAGTTAGCACGCCCACAGAAACGAGAAGCTCAAGCGTGCGATTTGACACTAGCTGGCAATGTTACTCTGTCTTGTGAACAGGGTTAAGGCGGAACTGAAAGAATGGATGAGTTCGATTGTCTACATGTTAATGTCACAGTGCCAAAATCTGCTCTGCAAACTAGGCGAGGCCTCACAAGCTTCTCTATAAGCCTTGAAAGTACAGCCAGTGATTTCACCATATGCAGACTACATCGGGTATAACGTTAGTCCAAATACTCTTACTAGTATTGTGATGTTTACCTAATTACATGAATTCTGAACGTGGCAGACGTCGTTTGCGTGGCTTGCCCGAAGTTGAGAAGCCGTAGGCGCGATTGAAGCCAAACGACTAAGGATTCAGAGCCACAGCAGACCATCGCAGATCGAGAAACCCACCGTGTTGATGCAGTCAAGAACTCGATTGCAAGGGGATCTCCACCACTCCCTTGATCCGATCACGGGATCGTCACGCGCGGATCTCTGCAGCAACTGTCCACCCGACGGCGGCCGGAAGTTGTCTCATCACCAACACCCGAAACCGTTCTTGGCGCTGCGGATGTCTGTCAAGGTGCAGATACATATGACGAAGCACATAATACCACGAATTATACGTGGCTTGACAGACAAGTTGCGATGACAGCGGACGTGGTCTCTGCTTATTGAGATGTGACTGCATCATCGTGCAGCCAGTGTGAAAGCGGTGGCGGGCAGACGTGGCCGTGGTCTCAACCAATGAGCGGGGAGCATTGATCAGGAACGATTGCTGCAGGGAAGGGCGGGACGTAAGTACGGTGTGCCAAGCAGATCGACACAATGCAGGTGCGCGTTCAGGTGGAAGCCAGAAGGAGACAGGAGGGTAGAGGTTGCAGATGGGACGACTGGGTGAGCACGAAAAGGGAGATCTAGACAATGAGCGACGCAAAAAAAGAAGCAGTGGGAAACATGGGGGAGCAATGATGAGTGAGACTTGACATGGTGGTTCGCAGATGCAGCACGGGCGGGCGCCAGTGGAAGATTAGCGTCCTCATCAGGCGTCTAGGCTAACGGCTGGCAGATCAGCAACACGATGCGCTCGAGGTTGGCAACAAAGAGCAGCCTCTTGCGCAGAAGGCCAAAGCAGTACCTGCAGCTCGAGTTCTGCAAAGCATGAGCAGCTTATCCAGAGCGGAGTTGGTGGCTCGCAGGCAGATGACGGGAGATGGACGACTATTTTTGTGTAGACAGACAAATGCAGACACAGGCGGTCGCCAGTGGGTCGCACCAATACCCACGGCGATGGCGTGCCGCTAGCTGCTCTGCTGCTTGCGAGCGGTGATATTGGAGTGGAGTGGGTGATTTGAATTGGAGGTCGGCTCGTCAATCTCATCACAAGACGGGCGCAAAGGGCAGCGAATCTGGCTAGCCGGGTGGCGCCATGCAGCTAACATGGAGAGGGTGTTGCATCTGCGCCTCCGGCTGCTGAGACGGGCGGTTTGGGCGTTTGCTGTCGAGATGAAACCCGGCGTCCTCGATGTCGAGCGCTGCAGTGGTGCTGCGGCAAAGTCGAGACGCAGCGCCGAGTCTCTCGAAAGCATGACGAGACGAGGCACACAGTCTGCAGTAGCAATCAGGCAAAGGTCGGGAGGGCACATGTACGGCTGTGGCAGCGGCGGAAGATTAAACGTAGGCGCTTGGCTCCATCCATCCACAAACCTGGTGGCACTGGCGAGAGTCAGCCGCCTGGTCCTCCGCCGTGTGAAGGGCGAGGGCGTGGTCCTCCTTGATACAGTTGTCTTTGGCAGAGCGGTCGCCGGAAAGACGGCGCACATTTGCTGAGCAGGAGGAGCGTCGACGTGCAGACCAGGCCGACATTAACGGTGCTCCCGCCTAATCGTGCCTTCCCTGCGTCTGCTGGTCCAGGGTGGCCGCGCTTGCTTCAGCCCGGGCCTAGCTCGCCAGTCGATCAATTGCACACCAGCAGCCCAGAGGACAAACCATCCGCACCACTACGCCTCACTCCGACACTCTGACACCCTCCCACTGCCACTGCCACTGCCACTGCCACTGCCACTGCACTCCCACTCCCACTCCACCTTCACCTACCACCTCCCACCACGGCTCCTCCCCCTCACACGTCGCCGCTTTGTCGCGAATTACCCACGCCGTCCCCACTCACCCCCGGCCTCGTCACCGCATACCTCCGTCCTGTATGAGCCGTGTGCACGTCTGCTCCGCCCGCGGCCTCGCACCGCACCCACCGCACCCTCCGCCGGCGACATGAACAACCCCAACTTCCAGCAGAATGCCATGGGCGGCCCGCGACCGCAGGCGGGCAACGGCCTGCAGCAGTTCGTCCAGCACTACCGCCAGCAGCTGCAGCAGCAGAAGATCCCCCAGGGCTGGCAGCAGTCCATCTCGCCCGAGGAGCGCGGCCAGCTATGCCAGCAGTTCTACACGCAGTACCGCCTGCTCAAGCCCGACTCGGCCGACATGGAGGCCATGCGCGCCTCGGTCAACTTCGAGACGCAGAACTTCATCGGCAGCGGCAGCAAGGAGCAATACGTGAACAACATCAAGTCGAAGCTCCTGATGATGACCCAGGCACGCCAGCAGCAGATGGCGCGCATGGGGGGCAACCTGGGGCCGGCTAGCCTGGGACCCATGAACAACGCCATGAGCAACGCCATGAACTCCGCCCAGATGCACATGATGAGCCAGCCCGGCCTCCAGGGCCCCAGGCAGGGCACCCCACAGCAGCAGTTCAATTCCGCCTTCCCCAACGCCCACCTCCAGCGTCCCATGCAGGTGTCGCCTGTCCCCATGTCGCAAGCACAGTCGTCCATGGGCATGAACAACGGAAATCCAGCCAACCTGAACCAGGGCCAGGACCCCCAGCAACCGAATGCGAACCAAACGCCCCAGAACCCGCGACAGGAGAACGCCATCATCAACCAGTTTGCGAAGCGGCTGATGGATACGTGCAAGGATGAGGTCAAAGCAAAGTTCCAACAGGATGTGGCATCCTGGCCCGAGCACAAGAAGGCACAGCTCATGAGCCAGGGCGTCGAACCAATCTTCTTCCGTTTCCGACAGCATGCCGAGGCGCTGTACAGGGGAGGCGCCCTGAACAGGCCGCCAGGTGCCAACGGCAATCCAATGCAGCCCGGAGCGCAGGGTCGTATGGCCAATCAAATGGGTGCGAACCAGCGTCAGTCGAACCAAGACTTCGACATGAACGCTATCGCAAACCAGCAGATGGAAGCCATGCGGGTCCAAGACCAGGGAGCAATGGTCGTCCCAGCGAGCAACAACGCGAACGGCGCCCAGATGAACGGCTTCCCCGGGCAGAACCCACAGCAGCCTCAACAGCAGAATGCGGCCGCCGCACAGCGACAGGCCGCCGAGGCTGCCGCATTCCAGAACACCATCCAACGCCAGCAAGTTCAGCAAATGCAACAGGCGCAAGCACAATCGCTCGCCCATGCTCAGCTAGAGCAACAACGCCAACGACAAGCGGCTCAAGCACGGAATCCTAACCAGCTCAACCCAAATCAGCTTCTTCAAGGCTTGAACGGTGGCTTGAACCTGCCGCCTTCGAGTCAAAGTCCAGGCCCCATGTCCATGCTGAACCGGCCAATGCACCCTCCAGGGCAGCCAGGCACTCCGACCCCGCAGCAACAGCCTCAGAACCATGTGCCCGTCATGACACCCCGACCAGGGCAGATGAACAACGATCCACAAGTAAGCGCTCTGTTGCGGGAAGCACAACAGAGAGCTAATGCTGTTGCGCATAACCAGCCTCTGACTGAACAACTCCGTATGAGCATGATGCCTGCCGACTTTGAACCACATGTCAAGCAACACCTGTTGAAAGTTCCGGACCAGCAATTCCGAGCAATAGTCCAGCAGCACATGCACCAGCGGCGGGCGAATGGGGCCATACCATTCCAAGGGCTACAACCGAATCAAGGCCAACCAAATCCACTCTTCAATCAACAGCCTCCGAACCAGCCGGGAATGCCGAATCAAATGATTGGGAACATGGGGCGTCCAGGTCTGAACATTGGCCAGCAAATGTCAGGACTTGGACAACAACACCCGATGGGTCAGCGTCCTCAGCAGGCCCCGTCGCAGCAGCAGAGGTTACACAATGCGAACCAGCTGTTGCGCCAGAACCCGGGTATTATACAGGCCACAGACATTAGGCCATACCCTCCCAACGTTCTAGGCCAGCAAGTACGGGCGAATATACCCCCAGAGATCAAAAGCTGGGGCCAGCTCAAACAATGGGCGACACAGAATCCAGCTCTGATAGCTGGCATCAGTATGGACAAACTGTTGCTGCTTCAAGTCTTACATTTCCAAGACCTCATGAAACAACAAAATAGTGGACAAGCACAGCAACAGAACGCCATGCCCGGTCTCGCCCCCCCGGCTCAGATGACACCGAATCAGGCGGCAGTTCGTACACCACAGCCGCAGCCAAATATGCAAGTCACGCCGCAGGAGGTTCAGCAGCTGAGGCAAAAGTTACCGCCTCAACAGATGAACGTCTCAGACGACCAGTTGCGCCAGTACATTGTCCAGCAAAAGGTCAAGGCACGACAGCAACAGGCTCAACTCCAGCAGCAACAGCATCTTCAATCGGCCATGCTTGCCCAGCGTGCTGGTCAGCAGCCACAACAATCTATGCCGGGCCAACAACAGCCTCCCAATCGTCCACCGACCGCCCAGCCTCAGGGCACACAACCTACACCACAGCCAAAGGCAGTCCCCAGACCACAACCCCTTCCACAGACCAATCAGCCAAATGTTGCAACTAACAAGGGTATGAAGAGGCCTAATGAAGATACGGCTGAGGTAGTTGTAGACGTGTCTTCAACAACTGTTGCTCCGCAAGCACCTGCAATGGTTCCAACGCGCTCTGGTGCAGGTCTCAGTTTCACGCCGGAACAGATGTCTAAGATGACACCTACCCAGCAAGCTCAAATGAGGGCTCAGCTGCTCAAAGCTCAGGATGCCTCGAACGCAACCGGCAATAAGATGCAGCCACAGCAGCAGAATGCGACACCGAACAACGAGGAGATCAGAGCGAGAATGGTGGACCCTGCACGGATGAAGGCTTTCAACCAGCTCGTTGACGAGGTAGAACGGAGCATACCGCCTAGGCAGTATGTCCAATTGCCACCGCAGCTACGAGCTCCACTACAACAGTCGCTAAAGGACCAACTCGACAAGATGAAGAAGATCGAGCAGGCGCTGCGCATCTTTCATGCATCCTACAACGGCCCGGAATATGAAGGTATCATCAAGCAGGTGGTCCACGCACGTGCCTTGGTATTTCAACAAATTAACAAACAGGACGGCACCCTTCACGATCAAGTTACTTTGACCACGGAGGAGTTCAAGACTCACATGCGCGCGATGCTCAGTTTCTACGCCAAGGTCACGCACAGAATGGCCTCAGGCCAGAACGCCGTGCAGCAGCCGCAGCCCCAACAAGGCCCCAATTCGCTACCGGCGCAACTCAATGCTGCGAACCTGAAGATTGTTGAGCAGCAGCAGCGGCAGCAAAAGCCTCCGTCGGCTCCGACGACCGACCGGCCACCATTTGCGCTTGGTGATCAATCTGCTCGGGGCGCCCCAACTTATTTTGAAGGCGCCAAAACGGTCACCAACCTCGTGCTACCAGACAAGAAGCGCGCGAAGCTTGAGCCTGGAAGTCAAACATCGACGCCTGGACCCAGACCATCTCCGCGTATGGGCGCGGGCAAGGCTCAGGGCCATTCTCCAGAGCTTACGCGGCAGCCACCACCTAGCAAGCAAGTCCCACAGAGACCGACCTTTCAGTGCAAGTCACCGGACTGCGAATACTCCGTGCGGGGCTTTGATACTCAGGCTGATCTGGACGCTCATGTTGGCCAGGTGCATGCAAAGATCGAGAACCCGCTTCAGTTCGCGCTAGAGTCAATGGCGGAGTACTTGGACGTTGATCCAAAGACCGGCGAACCCCGAGTGGACCCAAACAATGCAAGGCTTCTGACCAAAGCAGCTCCTGCAGCATCGCGTGCAGCTCAACCGGGCAAGTTAGAGCATACACCCAATGTTCCGGCGAACGCGGGCACTCCAGCCGGGACTCAAGTAGCAGCGACACCCATGGCACGCGTGCCAACCCAAACGGGCATGAAGAGTTCCCCCGTGACCAACTTCCTAAAGACTCCCCAGGCAATGGCGAAGGTAGCGACGCCGGGCTCGGGAGCTCATGCAAAGGCTACACCCACGAGCATGCCACGACCTGCGCCGAAGGAGCAGACTGTTGCTGCGCCAGAACCTATGAAAGCAGAGGAGCAACCGCTTATGCCCATGTCGCTGCTCGACTATTCTTACGAGGACACGTTTGCTGCTCTTGATGCCAATGGCCCTTTTACTTGTCTGGATCTTAAAGATGAGGACACGACCTGGGCGGTTCGTTCGCGACCAGCGTCCCCGATGACTACGCCCGAGTCGTCTGCAAAGGACACTCCGTCCACTCGCACGTCAGACATATCGGAGAATGACAACTTGCACATCAACCTTGACCTTACGGACATGGACATGCCTGATGCGTGGACCATGGGCTTCAACGACAATGCTCTCCCAATGGACATGCAGCTATCTGAAGACATGCAAAATCTTGGTGTCATGCTCCCCCCCATGGACAACGATGACATGATGCTGTTCCCGAGTTATGGGGACGGCATGATGGATCTCGAGACTCTGGAGAAGACCATGGACAGCATGGGCGGCTCTCTCGATCCGTCGATGCTGGGACCTATGTGATCTTCCCAACCTTTTTCTACCGATCGATATATTTTCTACATTTAGTTGCATTTAGCTGGTCTTTGGACCACATGAGCCGTTCTGCGTTATGTATCCCTCAGCGTAGTGCGAGGCCTTGCTGTTTTATTTACTTTTGTAGCTGTCGATTTTGTATCTGCAAGGCGTATGGAGCTCTTTTTTTTGGTGAGGCTCGGCCTTGCTCATGGCAATGATGGGTCTTTACATAGCGGCGCGAAAGGGGGCTAAACATTGGCTATGTTATGACGGCACTGGGACTTTTTACATACTTTGTCATCGTGTGGTGTGGCGGATTTATACCCTTTCATTCTCCAGTCACTTTCGATTGTAGGAAGGTGATTTTGGGATGGCGTTACTTGTTTTGTAGTATGAATGACATGTAGACGAATGCTCATTACGTCTTCGAAGAACTGAAGTGATCCGACTGCCTCTTGGACTATCGGCCCTTCGACAAGCTATGAGGCGGGTTGGGTGTGGAAGTGTCACAAAACCACTCGGACTTGCCGCCGTCTTCACCTGCAAAATCCCTCAGAAGTCGTGGCCTGATGTGTACCTACCTACCCAAGGTTCACAGCAGCAACGGCGCAAGCAAGTGAGCCAATTGTTCTACTCGGCGCTGCCGACGCAATGGAGTTGTAAGAACGGGTCCAATGCTACCAGAATTCGGCCAGCCTCATCATTGTTACTTCATGTGCAAATTCTGACCCCAACAAAGTTGAATACAGCAGTGGCAACGAGTGAAAACTTCACGAACAGATGACGTCGTGTAGGACAAGGGTTGTTGGCTGCGGTGAGCTTTTGTGCTGCAGAGTCAGCGAGGCTGAGTGTGGCGATGCGCGAATCGCGAATGTGTTGGGCCTATTTTCGGCACTTAGCACGCTTACTAGGGGCGTACATGCGGGTTGGCTTGGGTAAGCGGAGCGCGTCCGGCCCTGGCTGCGGAAACTTATGGGGTGCCAGATGGAGGTTTGGATGGGACGAAACGAGGGCGCGAGTGAGGGCGCGAGTGAGGGCTTTGTTGACTGTGAAGGGGATGCTGGGAAGGAGGTTCAGGCATCTAGAGCGCGAGGGATGGGATTCGGCAACTTGCAGCGGTGTGAGAAAAATTCCAGACGGAGGGAAGAATGTAGCACAGGGTCCTGGGTGGGTCTGGGGAACGACGATCTGCCTAGCACGTTCAGCTCCCATTCGATCGGTTCGCTTTCCGAACAGGGCGCTGCACTGGTGTGGGATATTTTATTGCGGGTACACGCGAGTAGGGTCAATGCTTCACGAAGTGTTTGTGATGGAGGTACATGAGAGAACGTGAAGTGAGAATGGCATTACGTGTGCGAGATTGAGATGGACATGGACTTGCGGTATGGAGATGGCCATCAACGCTACCCCTGCCCCTGTCTCACGTGAGCTTCGGCTTGTGCTTCTCAAACCCTACGCCCAACAAGAACAGACTACGCAGAATGGCGAGGAAGTAGACAAAGGGGACGTTTCCGCAGTCGATGGCGTTCCAGCGCCAGTACTGCCAGTAGACCCAGCTCCCCAGCGGCGCGACCGAGTACAGGTGGCCGATATCAGCAATGAGCAGGCCGGTGATGAAGGTCTTCCAGACTTGGACATCTGTTGTTGCGCGCAGCACCGAGGCCTCCAGGATGGCGAGGCCTAGGTACAGGTTGGCCAGCTGGGACATCACGATCTGGGTTGATATCGGGACCGAGAGGCCTGGAGCGGTGGGTGCATGCGTCAGGTCTAGGTAGGTTGGCGTTAGGAAATGGGCATAGACTGCCCCAGCCAGGATGGAGGCGGGCTCGATCCAGAGGAAGATGAGACGATAGACGGCGGGTATGCGCGCGGGTGTTGCGGCTGCCATGGCGGTGGTGTTTCCGGCGAGGGTGGAATCTGTAACCATGGCTCAATGTGTAGCGGAGCGGGTGGTCGATAATGGTGGAGGTTCTCGGCGGCGGCGTCGTGGCTGCCGCACCAGGGATGGGTGTCCATGTCATGCTTGTTCGCCTCCGGCTGCGAGTTAAGACGTGGGCGAGTTGCCAGATTGTGATGGCCATCCCGTCTCTCGCTCCGACATTGTTGATCCAACGACAACCCCTACCCGAGCCGCTCCCTTTTGCTCTCTCAGTCTCTCAGTCTCTCGCTCTCCACGCAGCATTTTCCGCTGCCGTGCACATTCACTACTGCTGTCGTTCCGCGTGCATTGCTGCCCTATTCTTCACCTGTTCCAGCGAAGCCCAAGCCTCTTTTCCGCGCTCTGTGACGACTCGCCATCTGTTTCGGCTTCGCCCTCACCACGACTCATTTGCCTCGCATTGCCGCACGCTGCATTTAGACCCGCCTGCGACCGCTCCTCGCCCGGCCAGCAACAGCGCACCGCAACGCCCCCCATGCATCGCAGGTCGTCCGTGTTGTCGTACCGCCCGAAGACGTCTTCTGCCCTCGACGACGACCACACCACCACTCCCAGCGGCCATACCATGAAGCGGACCGCCTCGCAGACCTTTGCCCCCTCGCAACACGATGCAAGAGACGCGGGCATGCTCGGCGCCGTGACCGAGGGCTCCCTGTACGCCGACGCCGGCGCCGCCCACTCGCACCATTCACACACAAACTCCCTCTCGCGCGCATTGGGCGCCGTCGCGCACCCATTCACACGCACCAAGACCCGCCGCCGACTGTCGTCCCTCCCCTCCTCCTCCAATGCCCCTCGCCGCCGCGGCTCCATACAGAGCTTCATCGACCATCTCCCCTCGTCAACCGCGACCCGTAAACCAAGCATGGAGCAACAGCGCCTGCCACTGCAGCACCAAGACTCTGGCATCCCCTCGTACCCCCTGCAACTCAACCCCCACAACAGGTCCACCTTCTACAAGCGCCTCAACAGCATGCGGAGACGCCCGGCCGCTTCAGGTCCCTCGGGGGAGCAGCCCGTCTTCTTCACCACATATCCCAGCCCACCAGCCCCAGGGGCAGCAGCAAGACAAGCCGCGGCCGCTGCCAACCAGGACCGCCACAACCAGCAACGGCGCGAGCAGGAGCTCGACCACACGCACCGCTTCATCAATGGCCTGCTCCCTGCGTCCGTCCGCGATGGCGAGATCAAGGACGATGAGAGCGGCATTGACATGACCTGCGCCTCGGACACTGTGCGCGCCGACAGTGTCACCGATAAGAAGATGAGTATGTGGCCCTTTCTATCCGGTCATCCCAACTCAACAGCGACGCTAACTTGTTCAGTGGACCCCTTCGAACGCCTTCCAGCTGAACTCGCAACAGCCGTTCTCTCCAACCTCGACGCAACATCCCTCGTCAGTGCCGAGTCAGTCTCCCACGGCTGGAAGAAGCTGGCCTCCTCGCCGCACGTCTGGCGCAACGTCTTCCTCCGCAAGTTCGAGCCAGAGGTCCACGTCTCGCCAGCACCAATTCAGATGGGTGGCACCGGTATTGGCTCAAAGATACACGGTCACCCCGCGCCCGGCCAACAATGGAAAGAGATGTACGCAGCACGGACGGAGATCAACAAGAAGTGGAAGGCTGGCGCGCCCGCTGCCGTCTACATGAACGGGCACACCGATAGCGTCTACTGCTGCCAGTTTGATGAGACCAAGGCCATCACCGGATCCCGCGACCGAACTATCCGCGTATGGGACTTGAAGACGTACCAGTGTATCAAGGTGTATGGTGGACCCAACCATCGCCCACAACCCAACACCCCTCCACCTATGGAAGAGCGACCCGAGCGTGTTGTCAGCCATCCATCCCTGAACGGCAGCTGGGCCGGAAACCAGATCTACTGCATCCCTTCAGATTACCACGATGCTTCCATCCTGTGCCTCCAATACGACGACGAAATCATGGTCACGGGATCGTCAGACTATACCTGCATTGTCTGGGACGTCACCGGCGACGAGTACATTCCCATGCACCGCCTGCGTGGCCATGAAGCCGGCGTTCTCGACGTCTGCCTCGACGACAAATACATCATCTCGTGCTCCAAGGACGCCATGATCAAAGTCTGGGACCGCAAAACCGGAGTCTGCATCCGCACTCTCAAAGGCCACCGCGGGCCTGTGAACGCCGTCCAACTCCGCGGCAACTTCCTCGTCTCAGCATCCGGCGACGGCGTCGCCAAGCTCTGGAATCTCGAAACCGGCGTATCAATCAAGGACTTCCCATCAGAAGACCGCGGCCTCGCGGCTGTCGAGTTCTCCGACGACGCAAAGTACATCCTCGCCGGCGGAAACGACCACGTCGTGTACAAATTCGACGCTGCAACCGGCAACCTTGTACATTCCCGCGTTAAGCACGAAGGCCTCGTGCGCTCCCTTTTTCTAGACGCTTTCAACGGCCGCATAATATCCGGCTCGTACGATCAGAGTATTCAAGTCAGCGATTACGATACTGGACTCCCGTTTGCGACGTACAAGAATTGGACGACGAGTTGGATTTTATCTGCGAAATCTGATTACAGGAGAGTTGTGGCGACGAGTCAGGATGGGCGTATTTTGATACTGGATTTTGGGTGGGATGTGGCGGGAAGGGGATTACTTGTCGGGCATACGTAAGTCCGAGGTGGATATTCATTATTTGGGAGTCATTTTAAAAAGGGGACCTGAGTGTTGTGTTTTTGTAGAGTGTTTGCATAGCGCGCATTTTTTTTCTTTTTGGTCGTCCACCTTTTTAGCATTGTCACAGCGGATCTATCAACCATCTGGCTTTTTTCGCATTCTCTTTTTTTTGGGGGCAGTGTTGCGCTGCTTGCGACATGCATCATTTGTTGGATCATACTAGACTTTCCTTTTGGATATCCGAGTTGTTGTATATGTGTTTGGAAGGGCTGAGGCTCTTGGTATGGTGGTTGTAGAAGGGTTGTAATATAAGACATGTTCGACGCCCATTCTTTGCGTTGAGGAACATGTATGTAGATGTTGTATACATTGGGATCATGAATGATGTCTAGATTGTGTGACGTGAATTGGGTCCATGAATTGACCATGGTCTTGCACCTCGCATCGTTAAGCCTCGTGATCTCTTTACTACATTCGACATGTGGGCAACCTATCAAGCCTCGGCTCGAATAATCGACCAAACCAGCTAATGTTCATTAAATATGTTTATTCTTGCTCTCATTTCCGTCACCGTTCAAGCAGCACACTATCAGCACCTCGCCTCCACCCCCCTCCGACTCACACAGAGATACTTGACCCCCTTGTACGGCGTGACCCCACTCCCCAACCCCTTACTCCTCTTATGATCGAGATTCAGACTCTCGACCTTGATGCCGCTCGCAAGCCAGCCCTTGACACTGAAGCTAACTGTCGCACACGACGGCATGAGGACTTTATTCCGCTTCGCATAGTCAATCTTTCGGGGCTCTGTCTTCGTCTTCTCTTGCTGCGACGGAGTCTGCTCGTCGTCGTAGTCATATGTGCCCGTAGCGAACGGAGCAGGTTCGCTTTCGGCTGTTTCGTCTTCCTGCCCAATGACGGTGCCGCGCAACGTTGCTGTAGCGCCCACGCCGCCGCCGCGGTCTTGTGACATGAGAAGCGAAATCTCACGGCTGCTGATGTGCCATTCGATACTGCGGTCGCCTGGCGAATATGACGCGTCGCCATTGCCTTTGAGGACGCGGAGGTCGGCGATGTTTCTCACGCCCACGGGGAGCGGGATATGGACGGCCATTTCTTCAATTGCGGGTGCGGCAGTTGTGCCGGACGAGGAGAAGCCTGCGCCGCTTATTCCTCGCCCGAGCCCGCCTTTTCCGCCAGTGGAGCTGGAATTTGGGGCAGGTGATTTGCCGGTGAAGCGTGGGTTGAGCTGTAGCCGGACTTCGAAGTCTGAAGCGGATGGGCCGAGGGAAGGATGAACGGACACGGTGGCGGGTATGTTGAGTTTTGGGGACGATTTGGCGCTCGCAGATGTGGAGAAGGCGTCGAGGGCAGCGGGTCCAAGCAGGTCTACCTCATAGCCCGCGAGGACAAAGCGGCCGTCTGGAGGGACGAAGGATAGTTCGCCAGGCCGCTCTTTCCAACGATTTAGTCTGACGCAGGGGTGGAAAACGGGCAGTGCAACTGCGTTCTGTACTCCGCCAGGACATCCAAGCTGGAGGATCAGATCGGGTACACCGGATACTTTGGCCGTGAAGGCGACGGTGCCATTCGCAATTGCAGAGAGCGGTCGTCCAGATGGGGAAAGCGTGACCTCCAGAGTCTCGACAATGTCTACATACATCTCATTAGACGTGTGCCGCACATTTGCTCTCCGCCACGGGACTGATGAAGTCGCCTGTGGGGTGTTTGTCGGCCCTAACCGCGGACTCGGTCGTGAAGCGAGCGAGAAGGGCGTCGCAGAAGGCGTCAACGAACTCGGCGTCGAGCTCGGTAGGCCCACTCCGCCGAGCAGACTCTTGATGAAGTTGGGCGCATCGACCACGTCTCGCAGCGCATTCGGCTCCGTACACGCTATTATGCCCCCGTCCACCATCTCGTTCAGCAGCTGTGCCACTACATCGTAGTGGGCCTCGATCTTGCTTGCTAGCAGGGGCGAGCCGAGAAAGTCCTCGAGCACATCGGCGACGCGGTGGAGGAACTCGAGCACCTGCAGCGGTTCGGTATCCGACGAGCAGGGGCAGAGGAAGAGCAGCTGGTCCTGTATGACCGAGTAGAGCAGGGTCGCAGGGTTCGTGTTCGGGAGGTAGATCAGCGACGGGCGTGGCGCGGCATGGGAGAGGTAGAGCGGGAGCAGCGTGCTGCTGGCGGGCGGGCGGCCGACGTATGAGTGCTCGAGAAGGGGCGTGTTGTGCTCATCAAAGATGTACAGCGCCTCGACGGTGCTCATCTTCTGCAGTGGTGTGGTGGGGTACGTTTTGGCGGGGTGGAAGCTGTGAAGGCGATGATGCGCCTCCGACAGGGATGCCCTACCCCGGCTTCCACATAACTTTCGACATCTCGACTCCACCACCGGAACAAAATATGGGGCAGGAAATCACGACGCCCACGCTCAAAGAGGCGCTCCAGCAGGACAAAAGGCAGTTTGACGATTGCACGCCCTGTCGCATAGTCGGTACATACACCTCTACACCACCTAAACCCGGATACTAAGGCGAAAAGGAAGCGCAACATTCATCGGCCTCGGCGCCTTCACATACGTGTCTGGACACTCGCAGCTCACGGCGAACGAGGCGGCCGTGCGAGCGAGCAAGAGCATGTTTGGCATGGGGAGCCGGCGAGCGGCCATCACAAGCACGGCGTCGGTCATGGTGGGCTTGGGCGTCTATAGATGGTTCTCATAACTTGTTGATTACAAAATGCTCACATGGTATCTTGGCTGCCCGAACTCGAAATATCAATGTTCCCAGGGATATCAAACACCACTCTATGCGTCTAAGAAGCTGCTCCGCCCAATGCATCATAATGTCCGGTCAGACCCTCGCTCACGTCATACGCCCTCGCTTTCCTCCGCCCGACGAACCGTCCCGCCGGTCGTTGGAGGTGTCGACGTTGAAAAAGTCGTGCATCAGCCGTCGCTTCTGACCCGCGCCGTTGCCCAGCTGGAACAGATTCTGGGCCGCCGAGCGCTGGAGCGTTCGTGACGAGGAGCGGGTCGAGGTGCGGCGCGGGTTGGGGAAGGCACGGCGGGCGGCGGCGGTAAAGTCGCTGACGGCGCTGTCGGTGGTGTTGGTGTTGCTGGATGGGTATGCCTGGGGTGCGGAGAAGTGGAAGACGTGGTCCAGCGCCGCCGTGTCTGCGTCCGCGCTCGTCGCCTCCATGTGCACCAGCGGCGGGGCTGAGTCGGCGCGGTGGGCGGCTTCGACCAGGTTGTGCTCCATGACGGGCGAGGAGCTGCGGGCGCGCTTGTCGTCCACGTCGTCGTCGTCGCTGTCGCTGGTCGGCTGCTTCGGCAGGGCGCCGTCGAGCCGTTCTGCTGCCCACTGCCGTATCCGCCCGCCCTCGCCCTCGCACATGCCTATCTTCTCTCGGTCCAGGAAGCCCAGCAGCTCGTCCAGCGCCTCCTGGTAGCCGTCGCTGCGGGCACGGTCGAGGTCGGCAAGCGCGGATTTGTACAGGTTGGTGACGTTCAGGGCGGCGGTGCGGAACGACTGGTGCACGTCGGGCTGCCGGCGTGTCCTGGGCAGCGATGTGTTGAGGCTGCGCATCGAGTCCATGCTGGCTGCCTCTTTGTTGCCGATGCGTGGCCGGTGAGAGGGGTTGTTGTGTGGGAGTGTGAAAGTGGGTGTAAGCGTGGTATAAGCACGGGTAAGGGGAGAAGGGGTCCCCAAAGGAGCGTGGTGGGAGAGGCCGAAGACGGGCGAGGTGGTGAGGCTACGGTTTGGCGGGGAGGGTTGACAGCGCTGGAAGGTGAAGTCTGTGGCACGGGCCCGCCCGGTGGCGCCAACCACATCAACCGCAACTCCACCTGTCGTCCCAAACACCATGTGACATGACCTCGCCTGTTGAATGCCTCCCCGTCGAGGTGTTCGACATTATTGCGTCAGGCCTCGACACGCCTGCGTACCAGCAATTGCGTCTCACATCGCGCCAGCTGCATCTGCTCACTCTGTCGACCTTTGCGAAGCGATGCTTCTCCGAGCTGACTACAACGCTCGGCTCGCCATCGCTCGATCGCCTCGTCAGGGTCTCCAAGCATGGCTACTTTTGCAAAGCCGTCACGTTTCTGGATATCAAGCTTCTCAACCATCGCGACTACATGCTGTTGACAAACATACACAAGGTCGGCATATATCCGCCACCAAAGCGTTTTTCCAGCGTTCCTGGCGTTAAGCAGGAACACATCAGTAGCGAAGCGACACTGTACGATGATGTCCTGGGACCACAGTACCCGCAGTGTATTACCGCTCGCCTCACTCGCGCCTTGGAGGGCTTCCCAAATCTGAAGAGAATACGCTTTCGCGCCCGTTACAATGACCCAAATGTTTGGCGATCCATCGCCATGCCTGAGGGCGACCAAGTCTTCCGCACAAAGTGCTTCCAGGCTGTTTTCGATGCCATCCTCAAGAGCGAGATACAACTCGAAGACTTCAGCACGGCTAAACAGAAGCGATCCACCATCTTGAGCAAAAGCGCAAGCCTGGCATATCCGGCATTGCAGTTCCCCTTTTCAACCATGCCGTCACTGCAGCATTGTTTTGCGCGTCTTCAGTCTCTCAAACTGGCAATCGTAGCTGCACATAACGGCGACTCGCGAATACCCGGCTGGGAGAACGGGCTGAGCCAGTTCCTCGCTTGCGCGCCAGATCTCAGGAGCCTAACGCTGAGTCTCGATCGCACACGGCACGTGTCTCATTATTCTGCAGCCATTATACGCTCTCTCGCCCTGTCATGCCGTCTCGAGGCGCTTGAAAGCTTCCATCTACTCAATTGCTCGCTCCACGAGTCTGATTTGATCAAGTATCTCATAACACATGCCAAATCCCTTACTTGTATCAGTCTATCAACCATGCAGCTGCTGACATGGAACTGGGAGACCTTTTGGACATCGTTGCAGGGTCTTGGTGCATTGCGTCGCGTACATGTTGCGTGTTTAGAAGGAGTGAGAGGTCTCGTTACTTTCCGCTGTGGGAATTCCCTCAAGTCAAAACTTGTCTTGGACCCACAAAAGGCTGAAAGCTCGATGGGTGAGATGCTGGAAGATCTCGCTGCTGCTGTGCGTGGGGAGGGAAGCTGGGTGCCCGATGCATTTGGTGGGTCGCTTTAACACAGAGGAATGCAGTCAGAAGGCAACTCCGCAAATCTACACATCCGCTGTAGTCATGTAGGTGGCAGGATATCTGCGGTACCTGTTTGTACTTGAGCAAGAAGCTTGCGATGCTCTAGGTCTCCTCTCTCGAGCGGATCAATCGAGAGCTTTTTTGACTCACACGCTGTTGTTCAACGTTTCAAGGTGGTGACCACCCAAAGAACCGCGGTACACGGATACTTACCTAGGTATGTAGTGGTTGACCCTATAAGTCAGCCCTAATCTGCCTCTGAACTTTGGTCTGGATTGGTCACTCGTCCACTACTAGCGCTCCTACCTACCTCTCCTCCCTTCAACACCCACCCTTATAAGTCGCGGCTACCCACCACAAATCTCCCTCTTTACAAAACATGAGCTCGAAAAAGTTCGCCCACTGGAACCAGTTCCCGTTCATGACCGCTCCGAGGACAAAATAGTACTCTGCACAGAAACAATCGCCGCTTTTCCGACTACCACGCGAGATTCGCGATTCCATATACGACTATTGTGTTCGAGAACTGGAAGGCTACTTCTACGATGGTGAGACGGGGAAAATACTCTATCAGCACCCTTCTGTTGAACCCAAGCAGGTGGTTCGTCTCGGCCTGATGATTACTTGCAGGATCGCGGCGGAAGAGATGCAGAAACATCGCGTTATAGAAGATACACTTCACCACGCGCAGCGAGTTTAGCGACAAGCCTGGGTACCTTGGACTGCAGTCTAGAGCCGGTCGATTCATGTGTCGTAAGTCTTTCTAAATCTTTCAGAGTTTGAAACAACAGAGCTGAATCGTAATTACTAGTCTCGAAGTACATTCAGATCCACAAAAATCGCATTCCCGTTTGCGTTGCTGAATTGCTTCAACCCGAAGATCTCCTCGAAATTTACCACAAACACCCTAATGTTGCCCGCGTCATCAAGGAGACTCTTGTTCGAGCCATTCAGAACCAGACGGATGATCTGAACGACGACCTCGAAAACCCTTTACGGTACAGCCAATCTTTTGTCGAAGCCGTGCACGATGCACTCGATCGTGCAAAAACACGACATCCATCCCAGCTTGCGAGGCTGTCACGGAAGCTATTTGGGCCCACTACATGCCGTCTCCGTACTCCTGTGTTAAGAGAGCCTCAGATGAAACTTTTCGTCGAGGGAGCTCTCCACGCAGTATTTACTTGGAGGCCGCCTTCGTGGGCAGTTCCGCAAGAAGAAGAAATTGCGGCTCTTGAAGCACTTCTGTGCCAGCCCGGAGAGTCTGATACGCAGCTACCAGCAACTGATGACGGGGTATATTTCTATCCCGAAATCGACAGTCAAATATCCGCACTTGGATACCGATGGTACTTTTCAGCAACAGCTATTGCCATTCACTTCTGTAAGTCATTCGGTGTATATTAACTATCTTTATCGGGAGATAGCGTCCTGATATCCACTTCTTCGAGCGATGTTCATACTACAACCCACCTCTGACAGGAAGTGTAGTGCAGCAACCTCCTCAAAAACAAATACAGAACGTACGACATATCATTCTTGAGGAGGATTGTTGGAGTGTCAACAACCCCGAGCAACAAAGCCAAGGCCTCATCGAGCTCTGCAACGAACACCCCAATTTGGCGATAACCCAACGCATAGGACTGATGCGCAACATCTTTCCAAATGGCTTTATATCCATCTTCGACTATCATGCCGAAGTTTTTAGTGGGGAAAATTATCTTGAAGCAATACTTATGTGGATGGAAGAAGCAAAATCCTTGTTCGAACAAGGAATGCCCAGAGGTAGTTTCCAGCTCATCATTGATGTTACAACAGAAGAGGCGGCATGGGGTTGGGAGATTATGAGGATCGCTGCCAAACTACAAGATGGTATGAAGGATTGGTGTCGTGCATGGGATTCGTCCCCATAAGGTTCGGAACGATGGACAGTATCCATGCAGTCGTTTGGGCATGCCATGGAATCTGCTACCGGGCTACTCATCGATGATCCGGGACATCATCCAAGGAACATCGTTCATTCGCTTAGAGGGACATGTGGGAGAACTTTGGGACGAAGGCATGGAGCTTCAGAGGACCAGAGATTGGACCCTGGCGCAGTGGAGAAAGAATGGGGCGAAAACGTCGTCAGTTCTCTCCAAGATGCTGTGAGTAACCAGAGTGTGCGACAAAAATACAGCCCTGAGCCGTGCGGAATGAAGTCTACGATGAAGGTCGTAAGGAATGGCAAGATCATTCAAGAGAGTTACCGATTGCACTAGGAGAGTCTGATATGCACTAGATGGGTAAGACGGGCACTATGAGAGTCTATGGTATTTAATTCCACATTTGACGTAATTGATTTGGAACATGTCTCATTCAGTTTCGACCTAAGATGGAGCGCAGCGAAGCCACTCGCTAATAATATACACATGCAGTACCTAGGTACCCTGCGCTACTCGATACATTATAGACTACGGCGAGGCGGGTGTTTCGCGGCGCCAGCGTTGTAACCAACAATAGCTCACAAACAGTGCATAAACACTGAAACACCCACTTGGTCAGCCTTTAGGGTGGGTTTCTTCGAATCCTGTGCTATTACTGCCTACAATTCCGTTGGCCCGAATAGAGCTCCTTTGGTGCATGAAGCAAATAGATGTTGAAGGACATGAGATTTGGGGATCAGTCAGCCTTCAATCAACCACTTTACTCTGCACAAACTATCCATTCAATAATAGACATGTCGTCATATCGCCAACGTTTATTGAAAAGGAAAAGTTGAGTAATGTGGACCTCCTCTACTCAGAAAAACCAATCCTGAAACAGGTCAGTCATTCCTGAGCCACAATCTTTCAGTTGTAGGCTAGTTTCTGCCCGCGCACTAACTCAAGCCATGGTACACCCCTGACTCACAATAAATGTTGCGTCGCCATCCAAACTTTGCGGACTGCTTACCAGGACTAATGATGGCGTACCTAGGTAGTAAAGCATGATTAAAGCAACTACCTAGGTATGACTGGAAAGTTTACGGATATACCTGGAGTGACTCATGCACAACCATGAACCTTTGGCGCACAACTTTCGAACAACGTATTTGACGCCACCAGAATTCTTCTAACGAGAGTCCACACCCTCATCATGGCTTCCACAAACACCAAATTTGCGCACTAGAACAGCTTTCCCTTCATGATCAAAAAGACCGCGGAACAGCTACAATCACCATTGTTCAGTCTGCCGCGCGAACTCCGTGATCTCATTTACGAACACTACGTGTTCGAAAAAAAAAGGGCTAATGTATGATCCTAATGCGAACAAAATGTTCTGCATGACCCGAACCCCAGGTCCAAGGAGACTTCCTCAATCGAGCCTCGGACTCACCTGTCGGAAAGCGGCCGAAGAACTGAAAGGCGTTGCCTGGAGAGCGAATACAATCCATTTCGAGACGCTGTGTTCACTGGACGATGGAGCTGATTATCGTGGAGTGCGGTCAAAAGCAGGCCGTTTGAAATGCCGTAAGTAATCGTCGCGCGCGGCATGCAAGGCATCCGCTAATATTGGGTTCGATAGTTTTATTTTACACCCAGACACAAAAAGCTCGCATGCTCATCTGCGCTGCTGCGCTCCTGCAGACAAACGACTTTGAAGAAGTCAGTCAACGCTTTTCGACCGTCGCCCACTATTTCAGTGTCCATCTTAAAGATGCTGTGGAAGATCGATAAGACTCTTTGAGTGCAAACTCAGCGTCCATGTGTGATTGGGGAGATATTGACGGAAACGATGAATTTGAAGATGCGCTCCGATTCTTGTTAGGAAGGGCGAACAGTAGGGACTCGGACAGATTCATCTCGCTGGTTGCAGGACTCTACGGCCTGGTCGCTCTCCTATTCAACCAACCACGTTCGAGCGACCATGCAGAAACATCTTCTTCGGCGGAGCTCTCGACCTTGTATTTGCGTGGAGTCCAGCAACATGGGACATACCAGATGAATCCATGTTAACGTCCTTGGAAACTCTCTTCACAGAACCTTGGAAGGTGAACATGGCAGACAAGCGAGCAGCCACGCCGGAGGGAACTATATTCGATGGTCCGAATGCGTAAGTGTTGCAAGCGCAGTAAGTACGGTATAACTACTGCCTTGTGTCTCACGATCCTAGTCTGGGAGAGACAGAAGCCAACGCCCACTCCAAGGCCGGAAACACGAAATGGTACTTCTCAGCAGCGGCTGTAGTTGTTGAATTTTGTAAGTTTTGAGAAAACTCATCAAGGCATATTCTTACTGACGCCACAATAGTGAAGCATCTTCCAACCCACAAACGACAGTATCTCCGACGAATTGAGCTTCATGAAGACTTCAAGTCAGTCAACCGGCCTGAATACCACGCGAGGGGCCTGATACAATATTGCGTTGAGAACCTGCTGCTGCGTATTGAACGCCATATCGGGCTTCTCTCAAACATGTTGCCGTTGACCTCGAAGTACGTAGATCGACGAGGTTCGGTTCAGTGGAGATCCCAGAGTAGCTCGAACTGGATAAAGGGCGAAGAGGCCCTTTACGCGACTTGGGACTGGGTTGAGGAAGCTCTCCAATTATCTGCTCGTGGCATGCCACGACAATGCTTCAAGCTTACCATCGACGGGTCCAATCGAGAAGCCCAAGAGGCATGGGACCTTATCAAACACGTCGCCTTGTTGCAAGAAGCCATGAACTTGTGGGGAGCGTACCACGAGAAAGAAGCCGGACCAGTCAAGTCTGACCCATACAGTTTCTACTCTCGATGGCCAGTGCCGTGGTATATGCCTGCGCACTTCCCTCAGACTATTCGAGATATCATGCGAGGCTCGTCGATTGTGCGCTTTCCTGGCACGGACAGTGCGCCATGAAATGCACAAGCCTTCTTTGAAGCTCGTAAGAACTGGGAAGAACTGGATTGGCGAATAGATTGGAAGGAGAATGTGGTATAGGCAGGCCAACCCACGACGTTCTATCATGATCTTCGAGCGTGTTACAGGATCGAGCCGGAGACGGCAGCTGCAGAGTGAGAAGGTGTGGAGTCGCACCGGGACGCCGCAATGTGGAAGGCTGCATGGTTGGATTACGAGCAGATTGCAGAGAGTAGATAATAGAATATGCCGATGTAGAACAAGTACCGCTCATGTTGATCCGAGCTTCGTGCTGCTCACAGTAGGTCCCTTACCAAAAGTTCGCGAACAAGAGACCTTCTTAATTTAAGCTTTTCTCTATATAACAACGACAAAGAACTTCGCAAACTTAATAACTAGAGTTATGGTGTAGCTTCTTCTTTATAGTTCTACTATTTTAAACTTCAAAAATAGAGTGTATTGCTGCTATGCAGCCCTTCTAAAAAAGCGACTTTGCAGGTTGGCACTCCATCACGTGGTAGCGTCGCCGAATGGACCTTCCTCAGCTGCAACACCGAACCTCCAACACTCGCTGCCCATCGCGCCTAACACCGCACCCGCAAATCACATATTCCACCATCAGCACTGCCAGCTGCGCTTATCCACGAACCGCTCCATCTCATGCCCGGTCCCACCCACCTCACGCCCTCGGACCTAGGACAAAAGTCGTACTGGGACTCGGCCTACACCACGGAGCGCCACAACTTCGATGCCAATGCCTCGGACGAGGGCACCATATGGTTCAGCGACGCAGGCGCCGAGGAGCGCATGCTCGCCTTTCTCGAGCAGCTGAGCGACGAGGGCACACTGCAGAAAGAGGCCGCCGATGAGGGCGACGGTGAGGCAGCACGCTTCCTGGACCTCGGCACGGGCAACGGCCATCTGCTGTTTGCGCTGCGTGAGGACGAGTGGTGCGGGGCTATGGTGGGCGTCGACTACTCGGCGCAGAGCGTGCGCCTGGCTGAGGCGATTCGCGACACCAAGGGCGAGGGCTACGGCGACATTGCGCTGCACGAGTGGAACATCCTGTCGCAGTCGCCTGGCACCTGGGTGGGCGGCGGCTTCGACGTGGTGCTCGACAAGGGCACCTTTGACGCCATCTGCCTGTCGCAGGACACGGATGCGCAGGGCCGCAGAGTATGTGAGGGCTACAGGGAGAGGGTCGAGCCGCTGGTCAGGCCGGGCGGCCGCTTCCTCATCACGAGCTGCAACTGGACCGAAGAGGAGCTCCGCGAGTGGTTTGAAGGCGGCCGCTTCAGCTTCGCGGGCAAGGTCAAGTACCCGAGCTTCACGTTCGGCGGCAAGACGGGATCGAGCGTCGTGACGTTGTGCTTCCAGAAGACGCGCTGAGCTCCCTACTACCGCTTTCTAGTCTACATGCCCACGCTTTAGGCGAGCCACCACCAGCCATTTCTTGCGCTCCCCAATGTCCTCGCGCCCGCCGTCGCGCTCCTTCGCCCACGGCCGCCGCTGCCCGTCCGCCTTCATCTCGTATATATCCTCCACCGCGAGGCCCTGCTGCGGCACCACCTCCTCGAAGAAGGGCGCCACCTTTGCGCGCCCTGTGTGGAAGCCCGCAATACACAGGACACGAGCACATGGGCTGGCGGAGAGAAAGTGCAGCATTGACTTGGCCAGGTTCTCGTGCTCCCAGGGCATCCACAGACAGTCTGCGGCGAGGATCCGTGTGAAACCGTGTGCGCGTACCGTCTCAAAGGGTGAGCTGGTCGAGCCCCATAGGTGACCTTGCACCGTCACCGTCCGTTGTGCCATGGCAGGGACGTTCTTCGCTACATTGGTCTCGATCGCCTTGAGAATGGGCGGGGCGGGGTAGTCAGTTATCGCGACCTGGATGGTTAGCTCAGAAAATATATGCAAAGGGACTTGTCGACTCACTTCGTTCGCTCCCGCGAGCACGCTCATAACACCACCCAGTCCTACGCCTGATCATGCCATCAGCCTACTCCTGTCTTTCGTGTCTTGCTACGTTCAGCCCAACGCACCTGCGCCCAGCTCCAGCACCGTCTCGCCCCTCATCGCCCACTTGGCCTCCTCCTCGGCACTGACCCACCACTCGCCGTCTTTCCAGCCTTCACTCTCGTCGGCCTGTTGTATCGCTCGGCCGCCCACCAGCTCGCCCATGAGCACCCCTGCGTTCCACAAGTAGTGCGCAAACTTCCTCCGCTGCTCCTCACCATTCACGTCCGCCGTGCAGAATTCCAGCTCTCCATATCTTGCATTCTTGTATACGATGGTGGTGTCGGGATCGTCGCCGTGCTGATTCTGCAGGTCGTCCGTGAAGATGCTGCCGAGCGTGGAGCCGAAGATGTCTTCGGGGGTAGGCACGTGCGAGATAGGGTGGCGCAGCGAGATGAGCGAGGGGAGAAGCATTGGTGCGCCTGAGAGTCAGACGTCGGTTGAGATGGGGGACAACGCTGGCGCAAGTTGATGGTTTGAGATGATGCAGCTGATGTAAGCGCGGGGCTGCAGTCGCATGTCACAGATTAGCGAGCCACAATCCTGGTCCCGGGCGCATGCAGGGACGCTTAGCGTGTAGCAGCAACATATCGTGAGATCATCATCGACCAAACACCAACAACCACTTCTTGCCCTGTACCACCGACATTCCCTTCGCAACGATCCATCATGTCGTCTCTCTCCGCCTTCAAATCCCCAGCAACATACCACCTCCTCAGGTACGTGCTCTATCCCTATTCTCACATCACCACACTCACTTCGCAACAGCTATGGCACCCTCCTCGGCTCCACCGTCTTCCAGTCTTTTATCGGCGGCATTGTAGCCTATCGTGCCCTTCCACGCCCCCAGTTCTCTGCACTCCAGAAGAACATCTTCCCGCCATACTTTACGCTACAAACTCTTGCGCCACTTGCCATGTGGTTTACATATCCACGTTCGCTCATGACTGCCTTGACTTCCTCATCCGCTAAAACCCACGATAAATTCAATGCATACCTCATTGGGACGATGCTGGCGACTGCTGTGCTCAACCTCGTGTATGTCGGCCCGCAGACAACCGAGATCATGCGGCTCAGGAAGCATCAGGAGACGAGGGATGGGAAGAAGAGCTATGATACTGGACCACACAGTGTGGAGATGCAAAAGTTAAACAAGCAATTTGGAATCCTACATGGCGTTAGTAGTATGGTTAATATGGTTGGGTTCGGAGCGATGGTGTGGTATGGAGGCATACTCGGGGAGACTATCAAGTTGTGAAAGGAGTGTGGAATGAGGTTATGTATTCGGGAGAAACGTGATTAATGTACATGATTAGTATGTATTGGGCATTGTCTGGAGACGTGTACATTCAAGAGGTGGCGGTGGATGCGTTTGTCGATAAGTTCAAGGTCAGTGGGTACAGCATTCAATGCCGCGTTATCTGAGGGCAAACACCCCTCATATCAAGCATCAGCACCATATTGCCACCTCTTCCCCACTCCATCATTCTCACGCCCTCTGTCAAGAACTCGGCCCGATCCCTTCGACACATTGCCACCATGGCCTACACTACTTCCTCGCGCCCTCAACACACCACACCCACCGTCAATCCGCCACCACCGCCTCCTCGACCCCTAAACCTACCGCCAAAAGATATCGAATACCGTCAACTCATCTCGCGCGCCGTAACGCAGCGCCTCCATTCCCCTTCCCTCGATCTCCCTCCCGCAATTCCATCTTCCGACAGCCTCCTAAACTGGGAACTCGCCGAACGCCTCCTCGCCCGCGAAAAAGCCAAACAACACACCAAAGCGCTCGGCATACAATGGGGTAAATACATCCTGTCCTGTCGGTATCCGCAACCGCGAGACTGGTACTTACAAGCGAAATAGATGACTTCATCCAAGACGTTCACGCCTCGGAACTCGAAATCCACACACTCACGCCGACGCGCTACGAGGCGCCCAAGCACGCAAACGCTCGTGCTGGGGAAAGGAACCAGCGCTTTGTGTTTGATCAGGAGGGGTTTGATGAGTATGGAAGGGCGCAGTTGGCGCAGGTTGGTGTTTTGGAGGTTTGGGGAAGGGCGAGGAGGGGGCTGTAGGGAGTGTGTAGGATTGTGGGGGGTGGGTGGAGATGTTTGAAGGGTTTTGGTTGTGCTGGTTTGGTTGTGCGCTAGTGTGCATGCACTGGTGTAATATCGTGTCACGTTTCTGGAACATTTCTCAAATGAGCCTCACGGATCAAATATCCGTGAATTACGAGACCTAGTGATCAGTTGCTACTTCGGGTTATATCAGCGCCAGATAAAGATCTGCAAGGCGGGAGGCGGTGTTCAAGAGCTAGTCAGTGTTTGTGGTGGCTGGATCGAAGTACCCAGAAAGTGTACTAGCAGGATCCCAAGTGAATGCACCGGTGGTCTTTCGTATTGAAGGTGACGTAAACTTCCGCAAAGACTTTCATTGCTCTGCCCAAGCCCCCTCCCACTACAAGAGCTCGCACTCCCTTGCGCTGCCCTGAAGTTCTCACCCTCAACTTCCTCTACGAATTTCTTGTCAACTCACCTAAAGATACTCACAGCAACTCTCGGCTCCTCAACAGTCGAACATTTGTAAGACGACCAATTTCTTATTTTACGTAGAAAATACTTCTCCTGACAATAGGAAGTCTTCGGAATGTCTTCTACTCCTTCTTCCTCCTATGGACGTCGCTCGGCTTCCCCATCACTGGCTAGCATGTCCATCCAAGACAACCCAGAAGGCGGTCAAGGCTACATGCGCTCCATGAGCCGTCGCGATCGCGCTCTCCTGACACAGGGAAAACTCATCACGTTCATCGACCATCGCGGTAACAACGTCATGGAATTTCCTCTTGCGCTCTTCCACGCCGCATTTAGTCGTAAGGACCTCTTAGTCGACAACAAGATCGTAGTCCCACAAGAGCTCGACATTGTGCAAGTCAAGCGATTGCTATCCCTAATGATGAAGGTCGCCATGGCCTCGCACGTCAGTGAGCTGCCACCCACGGAAAACACATACGTAGATCTACAATTCCACTCCGCCGCCGAGGCGCTGGGCATGTCTTCCTTCACCCAGAACATTTTCGGCCTCTACTTCAAGCGCGTCAACAACAAAGTCGCCACGGTCCCCAACATCGAAGCCATCGCCGCAGTCACCACCCCGCCCGGAAACAAAATCTTCAAACAAATGTCTTACAAGCTAGGCATCGAGTACTTCGAACACAAAATCGCCAACCGCGACGACTTCGAGCGTTATCTGCAGACGAACTCCCGCCTCCGAGACGCCGTGAACGAGGTCGTGGCGCACAAGCAGGTTGCTGTTGATCGCCAGCGCCAAAACGAGGAGAGCCGTCTCGCATTCGTTGAGCGTGAGCGCAAACGCGAGGATGAGGCCAGGTACGAGGCGCAGCGCGAAGAGCGCAATAAGGCGGACAAGGCAGAAAAGGAGTTTGAGAAGTTCAAGCGCGAGGAGCGCAAAAAGAAGGATGCTGGTTTCGTTAAAGCTATGCTCGAAAAGAAACGCCTTGGGCAGAAACTTAATGCGGAGGAAGCGCGTGCGCATGAGAAGCATTTTGGCAAGGCGGTGCCTTATTAGGGAAACAGCAACTCATGTCTGAGAGGCGACTTGGGCTTCAGATGATGGGAATACGGGGACACTCTCATGCTCAATCTTTTGGTCTGTTGTTGTGAATCGATTTACGATGAGTGGGCATTTTCAGACGAGTGAGCATTCAGGTGGGATCGTTGTGGTGAGCAGTCAGGAGGTTTAGAGCCACGGTATACAGCCATTCATTGGACCCGAATATCCGAAAAGACTGCATACATCAGGTGAACAATCACGAAACTTATTGATGACGTTGAGGGTAGGGTGAAAATAGCTTTCCGAAATTTGGATTTGGCAAAAGGTATTGACGTGTTGCTGCGTATTTGTACCATCTATCAAGCCAAGTTATTCAACTCTTTCTAACCTTGTTGCCAACCAAGCCTCCAAGCCACGCCACATCGCCGCCTCCATACCCAGCCCTCGCAACCGCGCACAAAACGATTGTAGCGCCACACATCTCTCCCTCATCCATACTTGTTTCTCACCTTTTCCACCTCCTTTCAATTCCCCAATAATTGCATGGCCTACTTTTGCCTCGCAAACAGGACACAAGTATGGCGGCTGCCGCACATCTTCCTTCATACCTGCTGTGCCTTGCATATTACACGCATAATAAACACAATGCGCCATACCAAAGCAATGCCCCAGCTCATGAGAAACGGTACGCGCGAGTCGGGAGAACCACAGCGCCGATGCCCCCTGCTCCGCGTTCAAACTCCCATTCCCCGCAACGGCAGCATCCAGAGCAGCCCTCATGGGTCCGTTCCTCGATGCTGCGATCTGCTGCTTAGTAGGCGGCTTAGGCACGACCTCCTCCACCGCACACAGCCTGTCCACGAAGACCTTGCAATGACTAAGTGGCCACATGTGCGAGTGATCAATGCCTTCGTGAACGTCAAGCGCGGGATTGTAGCGCGCGGTTTGTACGACAGCGACACGACTGCCGCCGTACGCGCGTCCACAACAGAAGTCGTCGTCGTCGCTTTCGTACATGTCGTGGTCTACAAGCAGCAGCAAGGCGTAGGCGTTTGAGGGCAGCATTTCCATCGCTGCATCGATGATGTCGTTTAGATTCAACTGCGCTGCGAAAGCGCCGTCGGGAGGAATTCGCACTCGTATCTGCGTGCACTGAGTGCCGTGCGCGAGACCAATGTGTTTGGGGAGATTGGCTTTTCGACGAGGTTGGCTGGTCTTGTCCCATGTTGTCCATGCAAGAGGTGCTGGGAGTACGTCGACGTTCATGCCGTGGTAGAAGGCCTTCATGTAGTCGACGAAGAGGTCCGCATCTAGTCTCGAGACTCGTAAATGGTCCGGATCTTCCGCGACCAGCTCGGTCAACGGCGTAGTCCAGTGGCTCATGAAAGCCACTTCTTTCCCGGTTTCAGGTACTTGGCCGATGTAGAGGGTGTCCCGCCCATGAGTCGCGCTTACGTCGTTACGCAACCCCATACGCAGCCAACTATTGACGCTCTGGGTGGGACACTCCGGGTCGTAGTTCAGATCATCGTGTGGCAAGACCAACGGGGCTGGAAATGTTTGATTGGATTCGGTAACGGCCGCTTTGACAGCTCTCCCAGAAGTCTTGATTGCTGCTGCGCGCTTGTGCGCCAAGGGTTGCGCATAGCCAGCTAGCGATGCGAAAGGAGATGGGTCGAGTGCTAGGATGTGGTGTTGGCAGTCTTTGCTTCTCGGTGGCATTTTGAAGAGTCTTGAGACGTAGCAGGAAAGTTGTGTTCTTACCTTCGACCTTGGAGTGGTTTCCTTGTTGCCTACGCTGTGGGGCTGTGTCTTCACCTACACTAGCTTCAAATCCGTTGTTGCAATCTAGACTTGTCGCGTCTGTGTCTGAATATCTTACGAAGCTAGATCGACATCTAAAACGATACAGACTGTAATAACTTGGCATCAGAGGGCGTGTAATCGCTACCTCCACCCGTGGTGCAGGTACAACAGGTGTCGAATTCATGAAATTGGTGTATGCTCAATCGCCAAATGCAAGCTGGAAATATTTGACAAGCAAAGCTGCGCAGAGAAAGATTAGCCGAGGATGCATAACCTCGGAAAACGTTTCGCTTACGGCCTTGACCACCCGTCTCTCTCCTTCCTACAAAACTATCACTTCTAGATGGCAAGAGCAAACCTCAACGTCTATTTTTCTATACTTGCTTAATTGGGCATATTGTGACATACTAAGTGGTACAAGCATCGCCAATACCCCCCTTTCAGTGCTAAGTTATCAGACGTCACGACAGTCTCTACGTACTCATCAGCTTTGCAGAGTGCATAAGAGGGAAAAGACTTTCCTACTGGAACACGAACTTAGATTAGTTGCAGCGACCGATGCTACGAATTCTGTTGCATTCGCTAGTAATCCATGCCAGGTGAGCGCCAATTAGGCACAATGTTGATCTTCTCTATACCTTTATTTTCTTTTGCTCTCAAGTAATGGCACATCACATGCTTTACATTGTATGCTTCTTCCTGTTCTGGCTCAAAGCATTTCCCTGTTTCAGCAAGAACTTGGACAGACCACTATAGGCGAGGGTGAAAGGCGGGGCTCATGGTCGCTCCTGCTTTCTATGCCGCGCGCTTTCATTCACTTGCCGCACAGGTTTTGCACCCCAGTCACCTCGTCATTCCCACGCCTAGCATGCTCCCGAGTGTATAAATTTCTCACTGCCGGCGCCCTCGCCACGTTCGCTGTCACCCCACCCCGAACTATCGACTCCGCGACTGCTCAACCTCGCTTTCTGCCACTTGGATTTTTGCCACTGTGCGAGTTTTCTGCTGGCTGTGCCGAGCCCTTTCTAGCAGCGCTACAGGCAACAAAGCCTACCGGCCCTCAACTCTTCCAGTCGAATCCCCACTCCTTCTACTCACCCACATCTACTCAACATGTCGACCACGACCAAGATGAACGGCGCCGCCCATGCTTCCAACTTCTGGGCCTCCAATCCCGCCATCCTCAAGGCATCAACCACCTCAACCTCCGCCGCCGATACATCTCCCCTGCCGAAGGAGGCCGCCGCCGCGGGGAAGAAGAGCCTCGTGCTCAAGGGCAAGCCTCCCGTCGCAGGACCTGTCGCAGCTACTGACCACAGCGCAGGCATGGCCAACGGCACCAGCCCAGGCTCCACCCCAAAGAAGACCGACTGGGCCGATAGCGAAGACGACGATGAATTCATGGCCAGCTTCTCGGCCAAGAAAGCCCCTCGCATGACGTCGCTCGAGAACGATGTGGCGCACAAGAACGCTGTCATTGAGGGGCTCGAGGCTGTCGTCGGCACAAAGGATGCGCGCATCCAGCAGCTGGAGGATGTGGTCGCGCTCAAGGAGCATCACATCTCCGACTTGGAGGCAGAGACCAAGGAGAAGGATATGCAGGCGGAGAAGCTCCAGGACGACAACCACACCCAGTATCTGTACGTGCAGGAGCTGGTCGCCGAGGTGGACGAGAAGAACCGGCGCATTCAGGCTTTAGAGACGGAGCTGGACGTCAAGGGCGCCCGCATCCGTGAGCTAGAGATGAACGTCGCACCCGCCTCTGGTCGCACTTCCCTTCCCGAAAAGCGCGAGGCTGAGAAAGTCGTGTGTGAAGTTGACGCTATTGAGGCTCCAAAGGCCGCGCCCGAGACGCCAGCAAAAACCACTCCGGAAACAACAGCAGACCCAACTCCAGAGACGCCAGCTGAGACCACTTCCGAGCCCTCTACCCAGGATGCAGCTAACGACGCAACTCCCAAGATGGACTCAGAGGGCCCTACCATCAACGACTCCAAATTCCCTATGCTATGGTCGCCTGATAAGCCTAAGAAGACAGTGCCGCCGGTAGAGAAGCCCAAGACCCTCGTCATGGCCATTGATATGTCCAAGTTCGGGAAAAAGCTCGCGCCTGTGGTTGTGAAGCAAAAGCCTCAGCCGGTGAGCGCTAAGGATCCTTCCTCTGCCACCTATGGCCAGTCTTCCAAGCATCGTGCTAAGACGGATGTAGTGCCTGACTTCAAGGTCGACAAGGATATCCGCCACATGACGCATGCGGAGCGTGTACTTTACGCAAACGGTCCAGATGTCGCTGTCATGATGGGTAACATCAAACTCGCGACGCTGCCCAAGTACGTTCTGATGCAGTGCTCCGCCAAGGCGTATAAGCACTTCACCGAACATCCTGACGCCAAATCCATCGTCTTCCCGGCAGGGTGCATGGATGCCGACTCGGCTATCGCTCATCTGCAGTGGATGGATGAGATGACCTACCAGGGACGTGTGTACTCTCTTACCTTGAACGGTGACGAGAAGTTCAACATGAAGAACCTGAAGATCTGCCAGGCCGCTCGTGTCATGGGCCTGAACAACACCTACGTCGGCCACTTCACCAAGATCCTGTGCGATCGCATCCGGACCAACACCTCGTCGGTCGAGTTCCTGTCAGCCATCTGCGAGCTGGCGTACCTGGCAAACGATCCCATCTTCGAGTGTCTGGCCAACAACCTAGTCAACCAGCAATTTAGCAAAACCTTCAAGCGCGGCGAAGATATTGAGGCCTTGTTGGCCAAGTACCCGGTCCTGAAAGAGAAGATGGCGAAGATTGCGGTGCGCGTGAAGAACTCGCGCGCGGCTGACAAACGCAAGGGCGGCGTCTCCCGCGACGGTAGCAAGAACCGTGCTGCTGGCAAACCTCTTGGGGGAGATGGAAAGCCTGATGTCACACGTGGTGGCTGAGCTAAGCTGGTACTCTTGGAGGGTATTCGAGACATGGTCATGACAGATGCGCGATACTGTGTCGCAATGCAGTGTAGGCTTCCAAGGTTCTATATCTTTCGTATTTAGAAGAATAGAATTGTAATGTGCAGAAAGGCATTTGAGTGTTGGCACTAAGAAGAGTCCCGCGAAGATAGAGAAACTAACGTTTCGCAGTCGTTCAATGTGTCTCTAATAGGGTACCTTATTATTAAGAAGTAAGCAACGAGCGTAGTAGGTCCTAATAGAAGCCTTTATAACAATCTCTTGTTTACCTAACTCCTCACTAACCCCGCGCAAAATTGCTGCGGACTTATCGCGCTTCGTTACCTCCACCTCCTCGCTTACTTTGAATGTATAGGCTGCTTACCTGCGTCAAGCAGGAACAGCATGTACGGAGAGCTATGTCTTAGCTTTCAAGGGTACCAACGCTACAAGACCTCGGGGTTAGCGGGGCGAGATGACCTTCTCTGACGTCTGCATTTGGGGTACTTCGTAGTATAAAGATGGGCAGACGGCGCGGTTTCGTATCTCCTGACTTACATAGCAATTCATATTGCAATATGGATACATCGGATCTCTTCCGCGTCAATGGCTTGGTCGCCGTTGTGACGGGCGGAGCAACAGGTATCGCGACCTCATCCTCTCGCGGCTTCGCAACCGCAACCTCTGCTAACAGTCTCAGGCATCGGCCTCATGATTGCGCGCGCTCTCATATCTGCCGGCGCATCAAAAGTCTACATCCTTGGACGTCGCCAATCCACACTTGACGCCGCAGTGTCCGCAAACCCAGGTTTGAAGTCCATTCAATGCGACATCACCTCCAAGGACTCGCTGCAAGCGGCCGTCCACCACATCACCAAAGATGTTGGCCACGTCAACCTGCTCGTCGCAAATTCGGGTATTTACGGTCCCGGGGCGACGTTTGGGCCCGGGCAGAGCGTAAGCGAAATGCGCAAGGCCATGTTCGAAGACACGAGCATGGCGGACTTCAATAACGTATCCATGGTGAACACTACAGCCACGTATTTCTCCATGCTCGCGTTCTTGGAACTTCTGGATGCTGGGAACGCCCACGCGCTGGCCAAGGTGTCGAGCTTTGGCGCGCCGGTGAAAGAGGGCGTCAGCGTCCCCGCCATTCAGAGCCAGATTATTGTAACGAGCAGTGTCGGCGCGTATCGGCGCGATCCGTTGTCACCACCTGCATACTCCGCGTCCAAAGCTGCGATTATCCATTTGATGAAGTTGATGAGTTCGGGATTGGCGACGCATGGGATTAGGGTGAATGCTTTGGCACCGGGCTGTACGTTTCCTGAATACTTTTTGGTACGCAGCGAATGTGACTGACATGCATCGCAGGGTTTCCCTCGGAGATGACGGATGCGATTCTCTCGACTCGCGATCCAGCTACCGAGACGATGAATGATGCGGAGTTTGTCCCTGCAAAGAGATTTGGCGGAGAGGAAGAGATGGGTGGGTCAGTTCTGTACCTAGCGAGTAGGGCGGGAGCATATTGTAACGGGGTTGTGTTGGTGAATGATGGGGGACGACTGGGAGTCACGGTATCGACGTACTAGGTGCGAATCCGACAATTGCTTGGTTACCCCATGCCAGAGTATCTTAACTAACACGCACAGCATACTTTAGCCCACTGGCCTTCCCTTCTTTTAGATTCAGCAAAGCTTTCTCTACGCCCTCAAGTCCACCCGGTACTACTTCGACGGGATGCGCCTTGAACCTGATCACGAGTTAGTCGCCACCAAGAGAATCGTACGCATATTCCGCCAGTAGAATGACTCACCAATCATCCGCCAGCCCTTTGCTTATGTACCGATAGAACACGAACGCAAAGTCCTGTGCGCTGCGATGTGCGTCCAGCGCGGACGTTGTGCTCTGCTCCATACTCTTCGGGATGTCATCATACACCACCCCAGGTGTGACCAGCGTGATCTTTCCCTTGGGATGGAGAGCCTGCACAATATTTGTCCACGAGCCGTGGTCAGCAATTGCATCGAATGCGTAATGCAGCTCAGCGCCCTTTAGAGCCTCTTTGATACCAGAGACTATGGCAGACGGCTCGTTTCGGTAGTCGACGACGGCGTCGCCTTTGCTGCGATCAATGAGGGACTCCACGTAGTCTGCACCTCGCCCGGCTACGGCGACTTTTGAGCTGTTAGTAATGGTACAGGAGAGAAGAGATGGATGGATACGTACTGATCGGATGGATATTTGCGCGCACAGCGAGCTTAATGGCGAAGGCACCGACAGCTGAGGCTCCACCGTAAATGAGGAGAGGAGTGGATTCAGTAGCAGGAAGCCATGGAAGTGGGAGTCTGAGCTGCCAATGGATACCAATGGCCGCAGTGATAGCGGCAAGTGGGATGGTCGAGGCATCTTCATCAGTCGTCAGCCCAGTCTCTCAATACTCTGACATGCAACCAGCTCATGCATCATGGTTGTAGAGGATTCATGCATACCTTCGAAAGAGACAGAATCAGGGATGTGGAAAGTAGTATGCTGCCATCCGATAGCGTACTCCGCGTACGTCCCATTCTTCGACATGACCTCGTGGAAGCTCGCAACTCGATCACCGGGCTTGAACTCATACACGCCCTCTCCAACGCTGTGGACTATACCTGCCATATCGTCGCCCTGGTTTTCAGCAGTCGGTATCAATTCAGGCAGTTTCCTTTCACGATGTCAGTTACAAGAAGAAGCAGTAAACTATCCCAAGATATGTCCGTTGAAGGAGGAAAAGCAGTTTAGCCTGGAGTAAGTCGAGAGACTTTTGGAGACGGTAGTAGCGAATGGAGTGACATACCAGTCTTTGGGATTGCACCCGCTGACTGCCACCTTGATGACCAGCTGGTTGGGGCCTGGCATCGGGATCTCGCTATCGATAACCTCGACCCGAGGTCCTTTGTGGATGATAGCTTCCTTCATAGTTGCGAATCTGCTTGTTTGTCTACTGAAGAAGAATAGAGATGGATGTACAAAAAAGCTCTGTAGCTGTTGTATGTGTGATAATGATGAACCTTGTTGTTTGCGACTGATACTGAACTGAATGGAATGCTGCCACTAATATATATTTCTGAAGTCTGGATCGCGCATATTGGTGACAAACTTGAAATTCCCTAGGTAGAATTGCATAGAGCCAAGATCCACCATGATTGCTTTGTGTCCTTCAAGCAATGTGAAGTGCAATTCCCAGCGGTCGTCGCTGAGTTTCGTCCGGTCTCACAAATCGCGCTCTCGGTTACTTCGAACTTGCAAGTCTATCGCAGGTGCCATAGTGGGTTTGAGCTTGAGCCATAGAAGAGTGCAATTCTCAGTGGTCATGATAGATACGTAAGCTGTTGAAATCCGTCCATTCTTACAAATCACGCTCTCGGTCTCTTAAAACTTCCGAATTGGTCGCGTAGCGTCGGCTGCCGTATTGAAGCCGTATTGAATCGGTCCTTCTCGTTTAGTGTCTTCCAAGGTTAGATTCGCAAACGGGTACCGGTACCGGTACCTGAATATCCTTGCAAATATCACATGGCACTTTCAGACTACGTAACAAGGTCAGCAGCTACCACCAATCGCGATGGTCGGCGGCTAAGAATGCACGGAACTTAACGCACGAAAGTTACTGCATCGCGGTTTCTGTTCTTTCAGACTGCCTTGGCACGATATCCTGGAACGCCATCTTACATTTGTCAGGATTTGCAAGCAGCTGTGGGTGAGAAATCAAACAGACTATGTGCAGATATGAATTTGCATGCATCAAGTTGTGAGCATACATAACGCCCGTCCATGCCCGAAGTCAGTGCGACCACAAACACAACCTCAGGAACAGCAAGGAGCGAAGAACGGAGAACAATAAAACAACAACAACAAACAACAATCACACACTCTACACATGTCAACCTCCCACGAACTCATCCGTACGGCGGTGGCTCGTTCCGCAATTCTCATCGACCGCAAAGACTGGGACGCTCTCGACACCTTGTTCACAAGCGACGCAACGTTCGACTACCCAGCTCCTCTTGGCTCCCACAGCACCGTGGCATCACTTCGACAAACTTTGCAAGCCACCCTGCAAGACATATCGACGCAGCATGCGCTCACCACTCAGACTATCGAGTTGAACGGTGCGGCGGCGAGCGTCACAACATTTGTAACGACAACAATTGTCACCAACGTGGGAACTAGTACGAATATAGGTAGCTACGACGATGAGCTGGTAATGGATAGTGTTCAGGGGCAGGAGAGGTGGAGAATAGCGAAGAGAGTGACCCACAATTTTCCCCAGTAGGTCGTGTTGAGATGCTAGCATATCATGTATTAATACATGACGCATCAAAAGGAACTTGGACACGGGTTCAGAAATGAGTTTGGATAAACTTTAGGTGGTCGATCTCTTGAATATGAAGGCGAAGAAGGTGAAGGAGGGAGAGACGAAGAATACAGCCGGGGCGAGCCCACCGAAGTAGAGATACGACGTTGTTCTAGACTCCTGCGATATCTATCCCTGTGTAGACTCATTAATTTGCCTGATCATTACGTTCTGCTCTGCATGCGAAGTACCAATTTGACTTGAACTCACGTTGTAGCTACCAGATGCCGGTCTAGTCGCCGTGATACTTTGTAGACTACATGGTCAGATAATGGATTTGAAACATGATCGGGAACTTGATCTCTCTTCTCGCTCCAACTATTAAAAGTTAGGTTGCGAATACAACAGTATAAAGCCGATCGATATGAGCGGTTTGTCCACTTCCCATGTAGATCGCAGAGAGGAGATCGTGTATACCTTGAACCGTGAGGTGTAGCGCTGGAAGATTGATGGCTGACTGAAGAGACTGGGTAGGACGGGGGTGTTCGTTTTAATTCGTCGTTTTAATGAAAGGTCTGGCAAAGAGTAGAAGATATTTCGTGTATTGTTTGTGTCATCATTTCGCGGGGCTGGGAGGTGTGCAAAAGCCTAGGAAACACCAACAGTTTATTCTATACCCAATTCTTATAATTTCTATCTACCTCAGGTCGAAACGTTGCAAGGCTCAACCCATCTCGTAATCCAGGCTGAGGTTCGAATACAATAGTAGGCGTAATTAGAGGCATGGCGGTCTGCTGTCCTACCGCCGTCTGTTCGATCGCCATGCCAATTTGAAGGATAAACCAGTGTTGTCCTTGCTGCGAAGATGCGCTAATACATGCTCCTTATGACTAAACCAATTTGAAAATTCTTGACCGCAGAAGCCACAGTATAAAGCCTCATTAGGTAGCGAACAATTCTCAGTCTTCCAAAAGAAAAGGAATGTTTCGATAATTTGTTCTTTGTACGGGTCGGGCAGGAGATGAACTGCTCGAAGGTGTTGGAGAAGATGATCTCTCCTCAAAAATGTTCGCTCCCTAGCTTCCTTACTTCCGCACTTGCTAAATTGATGGTACTGGATAGTGTGCTCGATAGTTGCTCTTTCGTCGCAAATACAGCACCAATCCGGTCTCAAGTTTATGAGGCTGAAGGGGAACAAGCAACAGACCCAGTGATATGGACCATAATGGGTACCCTCCTCATGACGAAACCAATGGCTCTCATACTTGAACGTTTTGAGACAATCTAGCCATGTGCACAGAAGAGGGCTAGTTGGCTTCTTTGCCCGCTGTTGAGCACGACCTGGGGAAGTGTGTGTCTCTTCATCGTCAGACACGTGGGGCGCAGCATTGCCATATGTGCGCAAAGCTGAAGGGTCGAATGCTCTTTCTTCCACATCCCAACTCATTGGCATCGGGGCCCCTTTAGATTCAACCCAAGGCGAGCGAGAAGATTTTTGCCAGCGTTTACGTCCGCGCCGTAATCCCCTTGGGTCCTCCGACTTGAAACTGACACAACTCACTCCGCTTTTCATAGATCCTAAGGAGCTATCAGAGCCAGCAATGCTATCAGAACGCCGCAGAAAGAGTGGTTCCGTCAATGGCGGTAATTGCGGCAAAGGGTTGCAGAATGTAGCTCCAGAACAGTTGTTATATGCGAAGTCGCGAAGAACAGGGAGAGCGGCTAAGCAACTGGGTAACGACAGGGGTGCTTTCGGCTAAACCCCGAAGAGCCTAGTCAAGAACAACAAGGTGAAGCTATGACTTACAGGGCATTTTGACATTGACGACTGTCAAATCAGTCTCCATATGCTAATCAGTAGAAGCCTTAGGGATGAATTAGTGCCACACTGTCACATCTATCACTCATCCAGACAAGCATCTACATTACTTCAATACCGTCAGCAAGTTGCAGAGCAAATTACGCCTCCCCCCAAACCTCTTCATAATAACCCATCCTCAAATTCCACAGCCCATCTTCACTGCTTCAACCTTCCCAAACAAACAACCACCAAGTCGCAGCCGAGACGCCATCAACACAGGTGCAGCTTGTTTGTTTTGACACTCTTCAACTACTGAGTCCTGGTGATCGTAGAGCATTGAATGCTCAAAAGTATCAATATGGGGTATCCTAATCCAAGCACCAACACCAAAAACGCCACGCTCACGCTTCCCACGAAAACTTCATATCCAATCCACTCATACACCAGAAAATCTTCATCCCATGTTACTAACATCTCCAAATCCCACTCTCTGCCTGCCCCTATCCCTTCCTTGTCCCCTTCCGCTCGGTCCGGCAACAGCAACACTCGCACTAAACACCCCTCCCCTACTACCAGCACCAGCAAACCCCCCCTCCCTCAACCTCCTCTGAAAACTCGTCACCCCCCCTACCGCACCCACATCCCCTGCCCTCTGCGCAGGCGGCGCACTCATCGCGCCCAAGTCCCTGCGCATCGGACTCAGTACCCTTTCTCCCTTCTCCGGGCTCGCAGGTAACTCGGGTCGTTTCGCCCTAACAATGCTGCGTTTACTCGGCGTCTTCAAGTATCCAGGTTTCCCCGCCACACTCGTTGAGAAAGGTAGACGCGTGGACGTCGACATCGGTGGTGGTGCAGCAGGTGTGCCGCTCCAGAAAGTGTCTGGATCCGCAAAGTCCGCGTCGATGTCTTGTGCGAAAGCGGGGTCGAGAATTGAGTCTTCGGGGATAGTTTGCGGGGGTGGACGGAGAGAGGATTGGGGTTGTGGGTATGTGTTTGGACGAAGGATGGAGCGCGGGGGTGGTGGGCGGGTTGATGAGGGTGGTTGTGGTGGTAGCCTGGTTGTGGTGGATTGGTGGCGGTCGGGTGTGATGCTGAGGGAGAGGTCGAGGTCGTTATCTAGACCGAGAGCGTTTTCGTCGAAGGCGGTCCATGTTTCGAGACGTTGCGTTTCGTCGCCTGTTTGGTCGAAGGCGCGAGGTTCATCCCTTTCAAATCTCTGATCATCATCGTCGCCTGGGCGGTTGTCATCGTCCTCATCATCATCCCGCCTACTCCTCCTAGACCGACTCGTTGGCGTTGGACTGACGGGCCTATTCGCCTGTCGATCATTCATCTGCTCAGCCCAGAACCTGAGCATGGCGCGGACATGCTTCTCGAAGTTCCGGTCATATAGCGCTCGAGCATTTTCTTCTTGTCGCTGAATGTTCCAGAGACGCCAACCGAGTTTCTTGAGTGCAGATGTAGCTGCAAGTTCGGTGCTTTCTTGCCTCAGGGCTACCGCCTGCGCACCCAAGGTTTGCAAAGCGTCCATGCGATCAGACCAGACGCGGAAGAATCGAGTTTCCAGCTTGAAAGCGTGAACATTCGTGGCCTGAGTGTCTTGCTGGCGAAGATTGATAGTCCGATCATGCCATTGATGGAGTAGCAGTGCGCTACTTTGCATCGTTCGATTCTCCAACAAATCGTTCCCCTGCTGATTAAGGTGTGCGATGTAATTTGCCTTCTCCCTCCAATTCGCGAAGAGCCTGCGAACGAGATTCGTCTTAACCGTTCGTCGCACCTGGGCATACGTATCCCGCCTACGATTCCTACGCGCATGCTGTGTTGCCTCGCTCCAAGTTTTCAATGTCGACTTGCTCAAAACGTAGAAGCTAGCAGCACTCGACCACTTGTTAAGCTGCTGGTAGAGTTTCAGACGCTCTTTCAACTTATCGAAGATCTGCTGCTTTAGCTTTTGCTGGTACTCTGCAACAACTGCAAACTCCTCCGCTCGCCTCTCGGTAGTGATAGCTTCCATCTTGCGCAGGTATGTTCGAAGGAGCTGGGCGCGCTTCAACTGGGCGAACCGTCTTTCAGCAGTATCCAGGGTGTTGTTGCGCTGGTTTGTTCGTGTGACCCAAGTGAGGAAAGTTGACTCTTTGAGCTGTCGATCGTGAACGCGCTGAAAGAGGGACACTCTCGAAGCCAAAGTCCACTTGTATAGACTCTCGATGATGATGCGGTCGTTGATGCGATCCTCTACAGCCTTGATGCGTAATTGATCATTCCATGCCGTATAAGCGTTGCGTAAGATACGCATCCGGTCGACATTGCGAGCGTGTCGTGAGAGTTGAGCCGTGTGTTGCCAGGTGGAGAACGCATTTCGCATGATCCGACCGTTCGACCGTTCCTGGAACTGACGCAACAAGGGCGCCAATTGCGCTTCCTTGTGAAGCGTACGAAGAGCCGAAAACACCAGCGCAGTCCGACCAAAATTTTCGGCCTGAGGCTCAAGAGCCTGAACGTCTACTGTCCGTTGTCGCCATTTCTGGAACGTCTTCCTCAGCATTCCTCTCTCATAACGATCAACAGCCCACTCTTGCCTCTCGCGCAACACCTTGGCAATCTCGCTCAACTTGTGCAGTGTGATCTTCCTCGTGCGGTCATTTCGCCACGCCGGTGCAGCGATGGCGCAGAACTTGAAGAACCACTCTCGGTAAATCCGCTGTACAAGGTTCTCCTCATACAGCACCACAGCAAAGTGAGCGTTGTCACGAGCCGTGGCAGCGCGTGCACGCCACTGTCGTAAGAACTTTGCCAAGACAAAATGCTGGATCTTAAGCTCGTTGACCGCCGTGATGTCGCGCCAGCCGTTGAAGAAGCGTGTGCGTAAGATGTGCCGTCGGGCAACAGATGTACGTTGCACTTCATCTTCCGCGCTCTTGGCCCAGTGTGTAAACGCTTTCGTCATGAGGAAGAGGTTTCGAGCTCTGTCCGCGCGCTCCTCCAAGCGACCAAAAAAGCGCTGCGTTTCGCGGTCCGATCGTCGTATGCGCGAAGTGTCACTAAGTTGCTCAAAGGACAACTTGAGAAGTATTCGCCGATCAAAAGCCACTGCTAGCCTTTCCATATCGTCGCGGATAGACCGCCGTTCTTGTGTGCGGTCGCGCCATGTTTGTATGCACTCTCTTGCCACTCTGTGTAGCCGCTGCTCTTCGAGTGTCTCCGCGTCGTCCAGCAATCGCGTGTCTGACGGTCGAAAAGGCTCTGGTGCGTACTGCTGGTGTTGGTGCGACTTGTTGGGTAATACGGCTGGTATGGGCGCGTTGATGCCGGGCACTTGCACGTGGGAGAGGTCAAGGCTCGTGGTGCGGTCGGTGTGTTCGCTGTCGTCTGCATCGTAGTCGCCAACTCTCGATGTGTTCGTCAATCCACCTCGCCGTATCTGGAGGCTGCCGCGACTAGAAACAGAGGCGCTTCTTTTCTGTCTGGGTTGTTGACCAGACAGCGATCGTCGATGCGCATGCCCATTGACATTGTTGCGGATGGGGAGTTGCGCCGGCTGGTATGAGTGCCGTCCAGTATCCGACACCGCGCGTCGGTTTCCATGTCCATTCGACGCTTCTGCATGCGATCCTCTTCTTGGGCGCAACGCCATGTCTCCATAGTCAGTCCCAGCAACCTTATCCGCGGTGCCGTCGAAGAAGCTGTCAAAGCTGCCTCTCCGCGAGTGTCTTCCAAGCGCCGCGACCGCTCCATTACGCGTCGCATCACGCCCTTTGCTCATGTCCGTCGTGACTTCGACTCCCTCACCCTCCTCGTCAACCTCGATCTGGATGCCTATATCGTCCAAGACGCGCTTGAAGCGCTGTACAAGGCCCTCATTGTCCCGTCTGTCCTCCTGCATGCGAAACAGGAAGCGGTGCAGAATCGCGTCATCGCTGGGCTGCAACCCTTGTTCCGCGAGAACATGCTCATATGCCTTGAAGAGCGCGCTAGAGGCCGGCGAGGTAGGATGTGATATATGCGAAGAACCAGGGATACTTTTCGAAGTACGCGTCGTATGCGTGGTCGATTGCGCGCGTCGTATAATATCGTAAAGCGTTTCAATAACTACTCGTCGTCAGTCCTACACTCCAACCGTTAACGTTAAATTCTTTCCATACCTCCATCCGTCAATTCCTCCCGCAGCGAATCATTCTTGTCATCGGCGCCAGAACTCATGGGGGATAGCATTCGTGCACGCGACTCGGTCTTCGGCGCGTTCGCGACAACATGGGCGTAGCGAGCAGAAGGGAGCGGAATGGCCAAAAAGCAGTGCGCGCAAGCGAAGCGGGAGCGGTGAAAGTGAGGTGCGCACGGGGGTATTAAGCATTACAACATGTAGGGATGAACGGGCGGACGTGAAAGTGAAGACGGGCGTGAGAAACAACGCGCTTTGTTGGGGAGTGGTTGGTTGGACGTGCTCGATGCGGTAGCGTGTGAGGTGGGGTCTGTGCGTTCGTTGACCTCATCGGCGAGACATGTCGATGCATGCGCCACGCCACGCCAAACTCAACCTTAAGCAGAGCGAAACGAAACAACCGTCCTCTGCCATTCTCCTATTCTGCTCGAGAACTCACAGTCAAAATGCCAGCACGAACAAGACCAATCGATAAACTCGCCACCGCAGTCGCAAAATGCTCAACACAGGTGCGTACATGTCTAAATGCATCATTTAGATATAGTTACTAATGTGGTTAGAGTTCACTCTACGGCAAATGTATATTCGCAGACTACAACAATGTACACAAAAACATGTGTTCTACCGAATTCCTAAAACTGAAAGAATGCTACCTCGTAAGCCTCTCTTCTCCCACTCACATTCGGCTCAGTCTAACAGTGAACTAGAAAGCCTACAAACAACGATAACATAGCATTACATAGCTCTTCACTGTAAAAATCTTCATTCAATCACATCATGCATCCATCTACTTGAACTTTACTGTCCTACAACTTCACCAACCTCAACAAAAACGTCGCCTTATGCAACTCCTGCTCCTCCTCCACAATGACAGTCTCCTTCTTAGCGTCATCGATCTTGCCGTCTAACTCAGTGATGACATGCTTATCCACATTGCGCCTCAACGCCTTCTCAAACAGCGGACCCTGGTTCTCAAACGCAGCCTCGAGACCAAGGTTCTCGGGATCGCTCAGGATACGGTACTCCATACCAACGTCGTCTGTTGGCTTCAGACCAGCCTTCTTGCGCAGATCCTGGACGCGGCGAATGACTTCGCGCGCGAGACCTTCTTGCTCGAGTTCGGGGTAGGACGCAACATCCAGGATGATTAGGACGTCGTTGTCAGTGTTGAATTCTTGGTCTTTGTTTGCGTCGTCTTTGGCGAGCCCGCGCTTGACCATGAGATCCTCGCCTTCGAGCTTGATGCCATCGACTGTTATCTCGCCCTTCTTCAGGAAGTCCTTAATTTCCTGCGATGTGAGGTTGGGCAGGGCTTTCTTGACTTTGATAGCGTCCTTCTTGAGCTTCTTGCCGAGCACCGAAAAGTCGGCCGTCGCAGAGTACTGGACCTTGTACTTTTCTTCGTCGCTAGAGAGTACGAGGTCGCGGATGTTAAGCTCTTCGCAGATGTAATTCTCTAGCGATTTGACGTCGTCTAGGTACTGCTGCTCGGGATGGATGACGATGAGTGTCTTGAGAGGGATCTTGAGACCTTTGTTCGCGCGATCTCGGCAGATGCGACCGAGCTCAATGACGGCCTGCATGCGCTTGACTTGTCGTTCGACCGCGTCATCGAACAACTCTTCGCGGACCTCTGGGAAGGGAAGGAAGTGGACACTGCGGTTATCTTCGGCGTGGAGTTCCTTGGGAATGTGAGGTAGTAGTCGGAGGTAGATATTGTCTGTGATGAAGGGGGTAAAGGGAGCAAGGCCGCGGCAGAGAGTGTAGAGGACTTCGAAGAGGGTGTTGAGCGCATGCTTGGTGTCTTCAGGGCCATATTCGCCCTTCAACCGCCGCCGGTTGAACCGAATGTACCAGTTCGTTGTGTTGTCGATGAGCTCAAGCAACCGCGGTACAACTGTGTACAGTCTGTATGCAGCCATTTCGGCGTTGACGAATTTCAGCAATGACTGGCATGACGCCAAGATCCAGCGGTCGAGAATATTAGTATTGGTCTTCTCAGCTGAAGGGTCGAACATGAAGTGTAGGTCAGCAACCTTTTTCAGCAGGGTCGCTTGCTGCTCGAAGAACTGGTAGCTGTTCCAGAGCGGTAGCAGCACCTTTGAAACAATCTCCTTGACACCAGCCTCCTTGAAGCGCAGTGTCTCGGCACGGACAACGGGCGAGTTGATGAGGTATAACCGTAGCGCATCTGAACCGTAGTTGTTCATAATTAGAGTAGGATCTGGGTAGTTCTTGAGACGTTTCGACATCTTCTTGCCGTCTTCTGCGAGCACGATACCGTTGACTACGCAGTTCTTGAACGGCAGCTTGCCGAAAAGATGTGTTCCGAGCACGGTCAGTGTGTAGAACCAACCACGAGTCTGGTCAAGCCCTTCAGCGATGAAGTCACCAGGAAACGATTTCTCGAACTGCTCGACGTTCTCAAATGGGTAGTGTGCGCTTGCGTAAGGCATGGAGCCAGACTCAAACCAACAGTCGAAGACTTCCGGAGTCCTCCGCAACACCCCCTTGTCCTGCTGACTTGGAATGGTAATGTCGTCGATCTTGTCTCGGTGGATATCGATGAGCTCGCCTTCGTATCCACTCAGCTTCTTCAGCTCTTCCACGCTACCAACACAGACCATCTCCTTGCCATCATCGCTGACCCAGAGTGGAAGTGGAGTGCCCCAAAATCGATTGCGCGATACGGCCCAATCGGGAGAATTTGTGATCCAGTTTGCGAAACGCTTCTCCTTGACGAACGACGGAACCCAGTGCGAGCCTGCAATGTTCTCGAGCATCTGAGGCACTATTTCTTGAATCTTGATGAAGTACGAGGGTACCGTCCGGTAAATGAGCGGGGTGTCTGATCGCCAGCAGAAGGGATAGCTATGAGTCAATTGTGAGTCTACGACAAGGCGTCCGGTACCCTTCAGGTGCTTGATGATGGCCTTGTCGGCGGCCTTGACGTGCTGACCCCTGAAGTCACGCACTACCTCTGTGAAGCAGCCGGCGTCGTCTACTGGATTTGGCGGTGGTCGCGTGTCGCTGATGACGCCGTGTGCGAGCGCAACCCTGTAATCGTCTTCACCGTAGGCGGGCGCTTGGTGGACGATGCCGACACCACTGTCCGCCGTTACGTAGGCATCGTTCAAGACCTTGAAGCCGTAATCTTTGAAGTCGTCGTACAAGTAGTCGAAGAGCGGCTCGTACTTCCATCCCAGCATGTCCTTGCCCTTGAGCTTCTGCACAATCTTGAACTTGGCCTTCTTGGGGTCCTTGTACAGTGTTCGCATGAGGGCTTCGAGGAGGATGTAGTGCTTCCCGGACGCTTCGTCGAGGATCTTGACGTATTCGAAGTCGGGGTGTGCGCAGAGGCCGATGTTTGAGGGCAGTGTCCATGGGGTTGTTGTCCTATGCATTGTGAGTCATGTTCCTCTACCGTGCAGCGCAAACATACCATGCTAGCAGACATGTGTTGGGGTCCTCCACAAGCGGGAACGAGACCACAACTGCCGGGTCTTGAACGTCCTTGTAGTTTTGCGAGGCCTCGAAGTTGCTCAGTGGGGTGGCCAAAGCGGTGCTGTAGGGCATGACCTTGAAGCCGCGGTAGACGGCGCCCTTGTCGAAGAGGCGCTTGAAGACCCACCACTCGGACTCCATGAAGCTCGTGTCCATGGTCTTGTAGTCATTGTCAAAGTCGATCCAGCGTCCCAACCGCTCAATAGTCGACCTCCACTCGGTCGCATATCGCATGACAATGGCGCGGCACTTCTCGTTGTATTTCGCGATACCAAGCTCTCGGACGGCATCACGGCCAGACATGCCCAGCTCCTTGTCGATCTCATACTCAATAGGCACGCCGTGTGTATCCCAGCCGAATCGTCGCTCGACATAGCGTCCCTTCATGGACCAGTATCGCGGGATAATGTCCTTGATGGTCGAGGCCAGGAGATGGCCGTAGTGGGGCAGACCGGTCGCAAACGGTGGTCCATCGTAGAAAGTATATGGCTGCTTTCCTTTGGACTGGGAGGCTATGTTAGCAGCTGGCCCCTGTTCATCCAAATTGTAAGTAATAAACATACTAGTTCGACTTGCGTTAGAAAGGCGTCAATCTCCTTCCAGCGGGCAAGAACGCGCTCCTCCTCCTTGGGGAAGTCGATGGACATGGCGGCGTGTGTCTGCTTAGATGTTGCTCGCAGCAGCAAGATGTTTTTTTGGTGTTGACTCCCCCGCCGCCATCCCCGCAACTAGCGTGACTCACTATCGATAAGCCCGCGGATATTGAGTCATTTGCACTCCGACGCGTTCTTCGTGGACTGCTCTTCTAGAATGCTACTTGCAGCTCCGGCTCACATCTTGTCTCATAAATCATGTCGCCGCCGGGTGAGGGAAGGCGCGCGCCTCGCTCTTCCTAACATCCCACGGCTGCTTTTATTGCGTGTCTTTAGGCATCAACGCGTTTCCAATATCTGTCGTTATGAAGCTCTCTTTCACGAACCGAGTCTTCCCTACCGTAATGTGATCGACTTGATCGACACGCTCTCAGTTCCGAAGCTTGGTCATAGACGCGACCGCCCATCTATTCTTCTCATCTCGTCAAGCGCCCCGCATGTCTTGCTTAAGGGTAAATACTAGGGCTTATGTTATCTCACATATGGGCAAGTACTCGGGGTTATCATGTCTTGGATAAGGGTAAGTCTTTGGAAGTCGAGATCGATGCTGTCGTGCACGAACGAGAAGGCACAGCTGTCTTTACAACCACTTGCAAAAGGATGGGCGATGTCTTACACTGGCTGGTCGTGCGTAAAAGTTTTAACTTCTGTGGCAAGAATGCTTACCATTAAGAAAAAATATTACACCTACACCAATGCTTCTCCAACGGCATGCTTGCATCTGAACCTTTTCCACTGGTTGAGTTAAGTACCGCCTGCTTGTTTCAGACCGCTGCATACCAGTTCCTGGTACTCCCATCCAGGAATCCTTCCCATCCAGCAACGAATTCGAACTCACCGACCTGCGCTTGCCTTAAAACCGACCCTGGCATAGGACTGGTGCTATAGAGACAGCCCAACTTCCTTTCTTGGGCAAGAGTCTGAGGCGGAGAGGTGCGACCCCTGTTAGCCAGTCCATACGGTACTTGTACCTGTACTTTATGCACTTGCTCCCTACAGTGACACTTTTTTCTCACTACACACTTGAACCGCTGTGCGACCATTGGTTACTACTGCGAACACGAACTTGCTGACTCGCGTGTTGATCGCAGGTATATTGTCACACCTCGTATCCGGCACGTCGATAACACATAAGCTAGGATCAAGGCCTACCACGTCTGCATACTCATCCTGCGCAAGGCGTATACTTTTTTGCATATTCCTACCATTCTCCGAGGTATAAGAGTAGGTATGATGCGAATTATCACAAATCTCAGCTCTTCATCTTTACCGAAGTCGTTTCACATCTTCAATCATGTTCTCATACAGAATGCGCACCCTCTCCCTCCTCCTCTTCCTAGCCGCCCTCACAGCAGCGCAAACCAACGAATGCACAGGAAACAAAGCCACAATCGGCTATTGCGAAACCATATCCTACACCGACCGCACAACTACATCCTCGGACCCACCCTCCGTCGCTGAATGTAACAACGCGTGTGGCGGCGTGCTGAGCGACGCCGGAGACTGGATCGTTGAATTCCAAGGTACCCCCTCTAATTTTCCTCATCTCTATATTCATCCCGTTGTCCACGGTCAACTAATACAGACCAGGCAAGCCCGACGGCTTCCGCCAAAACATGGTCGGCTCTGCCTGCGCCTTCAGCATCGGGCGTGCGCCGGGCCAACCACGAGACTACGGATTCTCGATGCATAACCAGGATATCGTGGATATTATCGACGAAGTCAACAAGAGGTTTGCGCCGCTGCATGGGGGAAGGGCGGCGGCGGAGGGGATTGTGAGGTGTGAGGGCTTTGAGGCGACGTGGTATGTGACTTGAGGGTGTGGGTGTATATGGGAAGATGTGGAGGGGTGGGTTTGTGGTGGTAGACAGTGTGTTTTGTGGGCTGTTTTTAGGTGTGACGATTGTCTGAACCGTTCAGTCATTTGGTGTGCGCTAAAACGAGATCCGGAACAACCACACTCATTTCAACCCTCGTTGGATTCGAAAGCAACAACACCTCTGCGTTCTTGGTCGTTTCCATTGAATGAATCTATAAACATTTCTACATATTAACATCCATCCCTGAGGCCCGGAAAACCCCCTGCACCAGAAAATAAGCGAGGTACTTCAACTTTGAGCGAGTATCACTGTGCGCACACATGGAATTCCTAGACAGCCCTTGTAGACAATGTATTAGGTCTTCTTATAAGTATCTCCAGCTGTTCCTCTGCAGTAAAATACAGTTGCATAGTTGCTATAATGCCTACTACAGAGAGTGCCTCATCCGACAGCAAAACGAAGTGCCTTTACTTTAGCAACACTGCTAGAATATTATGGCCGATAACACAAACTAGGACATTTTGTTCAACTCTAAGAGCCTTGCCCTTATGCGATGAAGTCGTACCAGCCTTGTGGCTACTTGTGGCGCGCAAGGGTACCGAGGAGGGTCGCGTACCGTACTGTGCACGCGCGCTAGTCGACCCACGAACAACATGCTCACCACCACAAAAATGAGGTTATTACAACAGTCACAATAGCTATTATCGTGAGATTTTTTAGAGGAGCGACTGGTAACATGCTCGCGATGACTTTGTATTATCTATATTTGTGTGGAACCTTGATGTGGCGGCCACAAAAGTTGTCAGATAATGTAAGGGGCCAGGCTGAAGACAGCAGGAAGGCTAGGTTGAACAAAGATGAATTCGATGGAGTCTATCTAGAGCCAGAGAGCAGGCTGGCTTTATAGCAGACTGCTAGCTTCTGGAAGTTTCTACATACATCAGCATTTGTCAGCTGTTAGAAGAACATATCTTGTTCTAGCTAGTTCCAGGACATTCCATGACGTTCCATGATGTTCTAATGAACCAAAGTGTATCCACTAAGGACAGCAGAGGTCTAACCTCTTACATTACCCCCCTTCTCTGGTTCTTGTAGGTGTTGTGTATTAGGAACTGTCCTTTATCGCCTTTTCTAAATCTAGCTAGAAGCAACCTAGAGCGTTGATTGCGGTATGGAGCAGTGAAGGTTTCCCACTCATCTAGAGCAGTGTTGTCTTTGAGATTTTCTGCTGGCTCAAAAGTTGTTAGGGCGTATCCAGTCTATTTAACCTCAAAGAACAGTCTGTTCCTGTTAGTCACTTTAGCTATAATCTGTTCCACTTCTAATTCTAGTTCTTTATTGACTAGGACAGGTGCTAGTTAAGTGTCGTCATTAGGCTGGCTAAGGAAGGGATCTAAGAAAGCTAGTCTTAAGCAATCTATGTAGAAGACATTATAGATGCCTAGTAGTATGTTAAGCCTAACTAAGTGTAGGCTAATAACCTTAGTAACTATGTATTTAGCATTCTTCTAGTCAAGTTTCTTGTTTAGTCTTCTATTTAACAGTTGCTTTCTGTTGTTAGATTTAATAAGGTATTAGAACTTAATAATAGATAAGATGAATTGATGATGATGATGTGTTGTATTGTCCTATTCTCTAGTCGGGCAGAGTTTAACCTAGTGTTAGATCTAGTACTAATGTGCTAAGGCGCTTGTGCTAGCCCCTCCTGTTTTATTCTTTATTAGTAGCCTTACAGCACCCTTAATATCTAATACACCCCCTTCTATTTTATTCTTTGTTAGTAGCCTTACAGCACCCCTAATATCTAACACACCCCCTAAGCTTAGATGTATTTGCAAGCTAGTAACTTTAGGTGATAATAAGGTTCTTAAGTTTTGCTTAAAGTTATTCTAATAGTGCCTCCTTAGTCACCTTATAATATAATACCTTAACTAATCTAACTAAATAAAGGAAGTTTAGCTACTTGTTGCCTAGCAACACCTTAGTGAAACTATCTGCAATTATTTCCGATAATTAAATGTATTTTACAGTGATCTTTCCACTTGCAACCTTCTGTCTTATCTAGTAGTTGTAGATATCTACATACCTAAGCTTTGTTTAAAGCTTTAATATCTCTTTTGTAACTAGTCTAATAGTCTGCATGTTGTTACAATAAATCGTAATTGTGTTAGATAGAAGCTAGATTTAGAGCTCCTTAAGTAGGCGTGATGTGAAGAGGGCTTCCTTAGCTACTTAGGATAGTGCTAGGAGTTCTGCCTTAGTAGTAGATGTAGTGACAGTGTCTTGCTTGCTAGCTCTCTAGGCAATAAGGCTATTAAAGAGCTTAATTGCATAGCCTTAAGAGCTTTTCCTGTCTTGTGTGTTGTCTGCAAATAATGCATTACTAGCTACTTAAAGGGTGTCTCCTCCTCTAAGCTAAAGTGCTAGCTACCTTGTATCTAAGAGGTATAGGAGGACGCGGTCTGCGGCATCGTAATACTCTTAGGATAGATTAGATAGAAAGCGTGCTAAGCGTAAGGTAGCAAATGCAATGTCTAGTCTAGTAGTGACTGCAGCAAAGAGCAGTGACCTAATTTTGCGTTAGTATCTGTTAATCTTAGCAGGTGTTAACAGTAAGTTTAAGGGCTTAAGTTTAATAGAACTTATAGGTGTATTATAGCGTAGCTTATGCTTATCTACTAGCCTGTAAATTTTATCTACATAGGCAGCTTGTGAGAGATACATAAGTCCTTCTATTCTGTCTCTAATTACCTCTACTTCTAGGAACTACTAGAGATCTTCTCCTCTAGTTATAGTATACTTGTCCTGTAGGATTTAGATAGCTTGTTGTGCTTTCTTAGTCTTGTGTTTAGTATAGGCTAGGATAATGTTGTCTTGTTAGATAGCAGATCGACCTAAGGTAGACTGTAGAGGTCGGAAATTAGGACTATAGCAGGCTTAGCCAATTAGGAGTCACTAGACTTAGCACAGACAGATCTCAGCTAAAATTAGACAAGCGAGGTCGACAGACAACACAAGCAACTACCACTTAAGATTATTAATCTATCTACAATTCCATCGTCCCTATTAAAGACTACTGTGAATCTAACAATTAAGAGTCTTACTGCCCTACCTAGCGACAATCTACAACATAACACATAGTCTATTGCGCGACGCTCTTACTATACTACGCGACACTACGAACTACACTACCTAGATAATCTAACTGCAGACGTAAGCTGCAGCCCTTAAGATCTAGGGCGCAATAGACCTAGTAGGGACGCAAGTACTGCTAACAGAGCCTCTAGAGCCTGCTATACCTAACGTATCGACGTACACGCTGTTGCGCGGCAATCGAACTCCAGCGAGGCCGTCTAACCTTGCAATACTAGCTTAGCAAGAATACAAGGAGGATATAGAGCAATACAAGATACCCTTAGACTAGTACAAGAATTGCCTGCGTTAATACAAGAAGAAGAGAGCAGCACTAGTGCAGATAGTTACATTTATACAGTTAACAATATCGCCCTACCTATTACGCACCTACTGTCTACTAAATCGAACTCTCTGTAAGTAGGTAGCTAGCCTTAAACAGACTGTCGGCGTAGACAACAGAGAAGAAAAGGAGCGAGCGCGCGAATAATACCTTGCGTCTCTTAAACCTATAAGAACTGCGATAAGTTAGGAAATATAGCTCACAGAATACGATTAAGCAGCGACTAAGGCAGAGACCTATTAGGTCGCTAAGCTAATAGATATCTCAGCAGTAATAAAGGACTTTCTTAAAGCTGTAAACAAAGTCAATCCAATTTGGACTAGTACTTTTTAAGATACTAGCCGAAATCTAACTAGCATAACAAGAAAGGAGATAATAAAACGCTTCTAAGAGAATATGCTGCTGTCTTACCCCCTTAAATTAGAGAGGAACAAGGCTGCTTTTGCAGTAGGTAAGAGCGCATACCTTGCTAACAGTAGTGCAACTACTTAGGGCAATAAGAGGGACGCCTCTTAAGCCAAAAGCGCGCTATCTCGACGGGGAAGGGCCTGTACAAGATACCTATCTAGCTTAAACAAGGCTAAAGGCAAGCGATCTTTAGATTAAGACGCAGGCAACCTAGCAGGCACAACGTGTCTAGCTTGTAGACAACGTTACAAGGTTTAGGATTGCTACTATGTTAATTAAGATAACGCTCCTTACTAGTGGAAGCTAAATAAGGCTATACTTAGATTAATCGAGTACAAACGTAAGCACGATACCGCTTTTTAAGGCGTGCTAAGAGGTTAGAGCAGGTAGCGCACATAGATACTAGTCACGAAGAAACCTTAAATTAAATAGTTGCATACACTAACTCCTAAGATTATTAATAATTAACTAGAAGGCCGCACAATATCGCGCGTTAAAGGCGCCTTTATATCCTTCTCCTTTAACGCGACGTTATAATACCTACTTAAACACTCGTTTATTCTCGACTCTAGCTTAACATGCTATATCACGAACAATCCGCGACGAATATCTAACTACCGCCTACCTGCATACAGAGACTGTATCTAGGCAGGAAACACAAAGATATAGGTGAAAGGATACAGGTCGCTAAGCCTAACGCTAAAGGGACGATTAGGTAACACTAGACTAATACTGCAGGACGTAGCAATCTACCTAGATCTACACTGCAACCTTGTCTCCTTCTATAGACTTAGACAAACAGGAATTTAGTGGGACACAAGAAACGATCCTACAGCTCTACGAAGACTCGACAACTTAGTTATAGCTAAGCTTATAGAGCGTTATAGACAGTAGGTAATAGAGTACTACCTAATTAACGCGTTCTACGCTACCTACACAGTCACGTCGCGTACAAAACGCTCTACAAAGACATTATCTGCAGTTCTTTAGCATAAACGACTAGGATATCTAGAACTAGCTGCTATTAAGCACCTAGTAGGCCAAACTAAAGGGGTGCGCATTAAGGGCATTACGACAGTACAGTGCGACGCGTGCGGGCGGTTAAAAGCGCGACGATAGATTAGCCGCGTCCCGCGCCTCAACAATGACAATAGTCCTAGCGAGAGACTCTCTCTAGACTTCCACTTATACGAGGTTTAGGAAGTCACAAAGGAGAAGAGCCAAATGCTAATTACAGACGATTACTTAGGATATTAGTAGGACTTCTACTTCACTAATAACTGTATAGCCCTATTAATTATCAAGCTACTTAACGCGTTTCTTGCGTTCCTGCAAGTCCACTTCAATATTAAGGTAAAGACTATTAAGTCTAACAATAAGATTACAACAGTAAAACCAGCAGTATAGCGCTAGCTAGCGTCTAAAGGGGTGACAGTTAAGCCTTTAGCTCTAGACACGTAGGCGCAGAACAGAGGCGCAGAACGCTTAGAGGGCGTTAACAAGGAGAAGTCTCGCGCAATAAGACTAGACGCTAACCTATCCTAGGAGCTCTAGCTAGAGATCACACGAGCTAGAGTATACCTATACAATTAAACACTAAACTACAAGAACTAGTGGAAAACACCGTACGAGGTTTTCTTTACTAGAGCCGCTCTATTAAACGGTATTGTTACGTTGCCACAACGTCTAAGCCTACGACACCTAAAAGCGTACAGCTACAAGGCTTTCGCGCTTAGCAGTGCGACTTAACGTAGACAATCTTAACTACAGCGACTAGACTTAAAAGCCTAGGTTAGATACCTAGTAGGATATTAATCTACAAACATCTATCGCATCTAGATTCCCTTACTTGCGAAGGTAATTAATACACAAGACGTAGTCTTTAACGAGCAAACAGTGTTTAACGGCTAGATAGAGGACCTTGCTAATAACCTAATAAACTAGACGCTAGAGGAGATTGCGACTCTCGTATAGACGATAGAGCTGCCTACTCCTTACAACGTACCTAAGACAACCTCTTTTCACGAGGATAAGCTAATCGACGCGGTAAACAACCGCGATAAGACAGAAAACTAGGGCGGCCTCTACTAAGAGAGGAAAATCCAGGACTTATATCCGACACCTTCTAATACGCCGCTACCCGCAGCACTACTCGCGCAGCTAATAACAGACTACGAGTCTAATTGTACGACACTATACGGGTTATCTAAGACAGTTCTATAGGCAGCAGCCTTTATAGCAGGAACTTAAGCAGGCAACGTAGGAGTACATAAGGACAAGGTTGTAGACAAGGCTTAGATAATAAGGATGCTCGCAAAAGGCTTAAAGCTCTATTAGAGTTAGCTTCTACCTCTACCTACATGTTTTTTTTTTTTTTATATCATTTACATTGCACTACCTATTGCTAGCATAAATACAATGAAGCTCATGCAGTCCTAGGGACTATAGAGCGCTGCGCATACCTTGCTAATCTCTCT